>VZZY01023466.1:133296-264553 GCA_013400335.1 Eurystomus gularis | reverse complement strand
GGCAGGGAGACGGTGAGCGGCGGGAGGGGAAGGGCCTGTGCGGGCAGGAGGCGGCCCGGGCTGGCGCGGCCCGTGCGCCTCGGTTTTCTTTTGTGTCGTTTCTCCTTTTAAAACACTTAAACCGCCGTGGCGGGGCCGGCCGGGCTGTGCCCAGAGGGTTAGGCCGTTACCTCTTTGTAAGAGTTTGTTTTGGTTGTGATGAAACGAAAACATTCTGCCCTCTGGACACACAAGAGTGACAGTCACGGCCTTGTTTATTGGAACATTGCTTAGAGCCTCAATAGAGGCCATATATGTGCGTATATATATGTGTGTGTGTGTGTATGTATATATATATATATATATATACACACACGAATTACCCCTTCCACTCCCAGCTCTTACCTGTCTGTATCTTTTTTAATCTGTGTCATGGCAATGCACTTTAGCAGCGCTTCAAAATAATTTACACTGCTGACATCCTCTTGCATGGATATAATTCTTGACATTTGGTTGTTTGTGGTAAAACATTTTTTTTCTGGGTTGGTGACACACGGGCTTTTTGATTTGTTTCTTTTTAGGGTGAGTCAGCTACATTTGTTAATGAGAGCCCATGGAATCTAAGCAAGTTCCTGGAGAGTGTAAGATGTGTACTTCCAATGGCACAGTGCATGCAGAATACTGACACCTGTAAAATCCAGGTGTTTGCTGACTCTGCTCTTCCTGCCATGGTGCCCAGGCTGGTGAAGCTGTTGGACTTTGGGACTGAGGGATTCAGTGAGGACAGATCTCACCTGTGTTTATAAACTAGCACTTGTTTGGGAAACTTTTCTTCTGGCTCTCCTGCATCTGCAAGCACACTGATCTTAAAGTCTTGCACCAGGAAACAATCCAGTTAAATATTATGCATTTGCCTGGCCTAGAGAATGAGTTCTGGATTCCCTTGGTCCATGGATAGCATGTAGAGTTCTTTGGGAATAGAGATAAGTATTTCAGGCTTGCAAAGAGGCTGTGACAGATAGGGTGTAAATGCTAAGGCCAAGCAAAGATAATAATCCTGCAGCCATGCAGCCACACCGTTAGAACCCAGATACCTGCACCAGGATCCATTTTTTTGTAATTTTAAAAGTTTTAATGTCAAACGTGGTGTCATATGGAAAAGGAGCTCCATGGCTAATTTATTTCTAAGAGAAGATAGCTCCTGTTCACAGAGGACTAAATCTACAGGAGGAGCTCACTTGGAAGGGTGAATGGTGATGTAGGGGAGCAGGAAGACCTGGAGCTCTCCAAGACATTGCAAGGCATTGCATCAGCTGGCTGAGGAGCTGAGTAAAGGGACAGTCTTGAGTCTCCTATAGAGCAAGCATTACTGAAGGGAGGTGTGGTACATGGGTATTTATGTTTGTGTGGACATGTATATACATGTAGATATATATATAAACATACCTTTTTCAGTGTTCATTTCAGTTAAAACATGGGAAGGGTGAGAAAGGAGTTTCTGTCTTAGGGCGGCGAGCTTGTAGTAAGAGGACTGGAGAAAAAAAAAGGCACATTTAGCAACAGTGGCAGAAAGAAAATTGGAAAAAACAATTCGGAGTGTCCCAAATACTTCCTTTAGGGGATGCTTTTGCTTCAGAGTATATACTTTACAGGCAAGTTGTCAGTTTGCAGCTTTTCATTTTATTTGGATAAATACTTGTAAGCTACATGCAAACCTGCAACTGGCTGCTGTAACACAGAGAGTTTGCAGAAAGTGCATTGTAAAGTGACTGGCCTGCAGACTTTCAAATCTGGACTGTGATTTTTAGATGCTGAGGTTAAATTTGGGAAGGGATGGATGTTGTGTGAAATCATGTACCTTATGCAATTAGATGCTGTAGTTAAGGAGGTGCTCATCTTGCATTTGGGCAGTTGCAAAGGGAGTGTATTGCTTGCAGAGATGCTGTTTTTTATTTTAAATGATTTTTTTTTTTACTGTTGTACATATGTATCATGGAACTTCTCTAGCAGATAGTGTTAGCAATTTTGTTCAATCTGCAGTAGGACCTATTTAACTCTCTCACACAAATGCAGAATGTAACTGCTGTCTGTGTCTACCCTGCCCAAGTCAGTGTGTTTACCCTGCCTTGTTGGACAGGGCCAGGCTTGGTAAGAACTTCAGGAATAAAACTGTTCATACTATAAAATTTTTTAGTTATTGCTGATTATTCCTTTGAGATGTGGTTCCACCATTTGGGGCTCTTTAATAAGCTGGAGACAACTATCCTATTGCCTACAATCTGTTGATATATAGGGCTGCTGGCCAACTCATTCACGGCCAAATTATTCACTGTTTTGACACCCCTACTTAGTCCTTACATTCCTTGATAAGTCTCTTTTGCTTCAGAGGAATGATTTTTCTCTCATTTCAGAATGTAAATGGACTTCCTGTGCTTTTTCTGGTGCCAATGCTTTAGAAGTGAGATAAAAAATGCTTTGAGAAAAGGAGGGTATAGGAGGTTATGGGGTTCAGGAGAAGAGTTTGTGAGGATTTGGTGTTGAACTCTTAAGGTTTGTTGGGCTAAAAGAACCTCATAGAGGTTTTGCTCTGGGAAATGATATTTTTGTGTGATGCCAGTGTCTTTGACTGATTTTGTGACTATTCTCTCTACCCAGACATTCATGGGAATGTTTTAGTGAAATGTCACAATATGCTTGCTAGGATCATTTCGGTAAAATTTATTGGTGATCGTTATGTGTTTTCATGGTGCTTTGCACTGCAGGGCCTGTTTGGTGTTCCAGAACTGAGCTGCCCAGAAGGATTTCAAGAAGCACAGGACAAAGCATTGCAAGAATCAGAACAGCTAGTTCAGAAGGCATGTTCAACACCACCTGGACCAGAGACTGTAATGATCTTTGATCAGCTTTCAGATAGCTTGTGCAGAGTAGCAGACTTGGTAAGTTACCTTTTTTATTATTACTCATAGCAATTTATTTTAAACTGACTTAATAGGCTTACACCATGTTGTTCCATTTTATGATTTTCTGCTCTGCAGTAAATGGCAGATCAGCTCTGTGAAATTTTGTATTAAGACAGAAAATTAAATTGATTGAAAGTTAATTACAAAGGCTTTTACTGAATGATAGGTAACTACAAATCCTATCAAACTGTCCAGTTAATTTTAAGACATATGTAAAAATAGTATAAAGGTCTCAACAAGAAAAATAACAGTGAAATCAGAAGGTAAAATGAGGGATTGCTTTCAAAGCGACCTGGATGAGGGAACAGAGTGTACCCTCAGCAAGTTCGCGATGATACAAAACTGGGAGGGGTGGCTGACGCACCAGAAGGCTGTGCTGCTATCCAATGAGACCTAGACAGGCTAGAGAGCTGTGCAGAGGTGAACCTCATGAAGTTCAATAAGGACGAGTGTGGAGTCCTGCATCTGGGGAGGAATAACACCAGGCACCAGTACAGATTAGGGGTCATCCTGCTGGAAAGCAGCTCCGTGGAGAAAGACCTTGGAGTCCTGGTGGATAGTAAGCTATCCATGGGGCAGCAATGTGCCCTTGTGGAAAAGAGGGCCAACGGTATCCTGGGGTGCATTAAGAAAACTGCGTCCAGCAGGTCTAGGAAGGTTCTTCTTTTCCCCTACTCTGCCCTGGTGAGACCACACCTGGAATACTGTATCCAGTTTAGGGCTCCTCAGTTCAAGAGAGACAGGGATCTACTGGAGAGAGTTCCAACAGACGGCTATGAGGATGATTAAGGGACTTGAATATCTCTCCTGTGAAGAAAGGCTGAGAGAACTGGGGCTGTTTAGTCTTGAGAAAAGAAGACTGAGAGGGGATCTTATTAGTGTCTATAAATATCTGAGGGGTGGGTGTCAAGTAGAAGGGGCCAGTCTTTTTTCTGTGGTGCCTAGTAATAGGACAAGGAATAATGGGTATAAGCTAGTACATAGGAAGTTCCACCTCAACATGAGGAGAAACTTCTTTACTGTGAGGGTGATGGAGCACTGGAACAGGCTGCCCAGAGAGGTGGTGGAGTCTCCTTCTCTGGAGACTTTCAAAACCTGCCTGGATGCATTCCTGTGCAACCTGATCTAGGTGATCCTACTTTGACAGGGGGATTGGACTGGATGATCTCTAGAGGTCCCTTCCAACCCCTAAGATTCTATGAAAGTTAAAGCTGCGGTTGCAATGCACACATTTTTAAGATATGAAAGTTTATAGGTGAAGGTCCTTAAAGAACTTAGAGATTAAAAGCAACAGATGAAATGAAACCATATCGCCTTTTATTAGCACAAGAAAAGATGCAGGTATTTCCTAGATTGCAGTTTCTGTGGTCCACAGAATTAGAGGACTCAGTCTGATATTCTGTATCACATAACGTTGTTTAATGGAGCACTTTGTATTGCTGTCTAGAAACTGTTTGCTTAAAGTATGTCTTTTATCAATGCATCACTCTTTGTTTGAAGGAAACAGATCAAACCTTCATATGGAAATCAATGCATAATAAATAGGGCACTGAGTTTTTTTACTTTGTTTTTCACATTGTAATTTCTCTGTATGTTCTCAAATCTTGTTTCTTATTCTTTTCTAGATTCAAGACACCTTTAGTGCCAGGCACATTTTCCTTCTGAAAGTACTTAGATGCTCTGTCAAGTCACTAATTCTTCTTTTGTCTTTTATATAGACTATGCCTAATTTCCTCTTAATCAATATCTAACTCAACCAATAATGTCAGAATTCAGGGATCATAGTTCTGTATCAGTTTGCTGAGTTAAAATTACCTCCTGTGGACTACTTTCAGGTTTATATGTTCAAAGATGCAGAGCTGTATCTAGAAGCAGTGTGGTGATTGTTACCTGTTGGCAGGAATTTTGAGATCTGCCATTCAGCATCTGTTCTGTCAATATTCTACAGGATTTCAAACAGATTCTAAGAAGTAAAAATCTTAAGTGTATAACATTTGTAAGATTGCCTTGTCAATCAAACTGCAAGCAAAGTCAGGCTTGTTTCCCTGAATTCATTTTGGCAGTCATTGATGCACCTAGCTTCCCAGCCTCCTTTCAGCATCCTTCTAGCCTTCTGATCTGCTTTGAGTATTTGAAGACTTACTGAAAATCAGTAAGTCAAATAAAAACCCTGTTCTGAATCCAAAATAACTTCAGTGTTTTCTATTTAAGCATATTTCTTCCTACTGGGTAATGATACCAAAGCATTAACTTGATGGTCTATACATGAGTAGAAAGGATTTGAAAATACACCCTCTATGCACATTTGGTGGTATGCTTTCTTCTCAACTGTGAATTTTGGTTTTAAAAATCTTTTGTAATAACATTTAAATACATTGGACCATCTGTGTTGTAAGGAGTCTCAGATACACATGATGCTAAACATTTTTTTAAGAAGTATATGGATTAAAGATATTTTTGGGAAAGACACATTCACTCTCTGGTTTAATAGTTGTAAGAACAGTTTTCCAATAAGCCTTACTTTTTAGAAAAAAGAATGCCAATTCTGTGAATAGATAGAACAGAACTGTAGAAATAAATGTTAATGTAAATGGAACTACTTGGGTGCAGCTTTGCTTATAATTTAATATTTTTTTGTTTGTCTTTTTGCCTCACTGTTTTCTTCTACTTTCAGGCTGATTTTGTGAAAATTGCCCATCCTGACTTTGCGTTCAGAGAGGCTGCTGAAGAAGCTTGCAGGAACATTGGTACCATGGTAGAGAAGTGCGTTTTCTTTTTTTTTAATCTATTTCCATATGCATCTTTAAAAATTACTGTATGATCATCTGCTGTGGTGGGTTGACCTTGGCTGGACACCAGGGTCCCACCAAAGCCGCTCTATCACTCCCCCTCCTCAACTGGACAGGAGAGAAACAATATAACAGAAAGCTCGTGGGTCCAGACAAGGGCAGGTATATCGTTTATTAATTATTGTCACAGGTGAAACAGACTTGAGTTGGGGGAATTAGTTGAATTTATTACCAATCAATCAGAGTAGGATAATGAGAAATAAAATCTAACTCTTAAAAACACCTTACCACCCCTCCCAAGGGTCACAGCCTCCTTTGGGCATCCACCTACTCTGGCATGGGGTCCTCCATGGGCTGCATGTGGTATCTGCTCCACCATTAACCTCCATGGGCTGCTGAGGGACAGCCTGCCTCACCTCCTTTCCCTCCTTCTTCACGGTCCTTGGTGTCTGCAGGGTTGTTTCTCTCACATGTTCTCACTTCTCTCTCTGACTGCAATTGCTCAGTGTAGGTTTCTTTTCACCTTAAATATATTATGACAGAGATGCTGCCACTGTTGGTGATGGGTGTGGCCTTGGCCAGTGGCAAGTCTGTCTTGGAGCCAGCTGGCATTGGCCCTATTGGATATAGGGGAAACTTCTAGCACCTTCTTACGGAAGCCACCTCTGTAGCCCTCCTGCTACCAAAACTATGTCATGGAAACCCAATGAACACAGCCATCAACAAAAAAATAGGTAGGAAGGATTTCCATGTGAGAATAAAGTGTCAGTCTTGCTGTTACAGATATTCAAGGATTTAGCTTCATTACAGTATCTCAAGAAAGGTTATTGTATTTTAGTTTCAATTTACGTTCTGAACAGTTTTAAATTACCAACAGACTCCGTGTTGGTGTTGGAGTTGGTAAAGTCCATCAAGAACTCAAAGCTAGATTTTTCTAGGACATGTGACATAACTAGGTGCTGTAAAGCATATGTACAAAAGTCTGATTTGGCTTTAAGGTTTAAACTGTTATATTTCACAACGTGCTTCTCTTCTGGTTTGCTGACCCCTTGAATTCCAGTCAAGAACTGAGACATGTGAAAAAGGAAAGGAACAGTCTCCAGTTAAAATGAGTGTTTGAGGATGTGGCTGTCTAGGGCTGTGATATATGCCTGGCATATATGAATATGCCCTGGCAGGATTGTGGTTTATTTAAAACCCCATTTCATAGAGCATGTTCTTAAAGACTTCTGCTTCTGAATTTTAGCTCTTTTTTTTTTTTCCCCCCTTTTTTTTTTTTTTTTTTTTTTAATATCTTAAAACCTAAATCCTGACAGTTACCTCTGTGGGCCTTGGCTACAGTAAATTGATTTTCTTCTTTTCTGCACTTGCTGCTGAGAAGGTGGAAAGGGGTGATCTTTAATCTCCAAATACGGTGTCCTTTCAGTATCTTGCCTTCCTGTGGCCTTCAGGAGTAGCCTTCTTAAGTAAAAGCTTTACCAAGCAGTACTGTGAAGGTGACCAGGGTCTGCCGCTTACCTCCGGCTTACTAATAACAGTGGAGACAGCGATGTCCCACAGTAAGTTGCAGAGGCAGTGAAGCCTTTTATACTCGAAGGAGGGCAGCAGTGCATCAGTTTTAGTATGCTTTGTGACTAACATGGCTGGCTAAAAAGAGAATTCTAAGATTAAATTCAGCAGAAACTGTTGCTTCAGTCTTGTCAGTGTGTTTGGGAAACCTTTCACATGTAACTGGATTTTTTAAGGTTTGGATTGAGCACAACGTCTATAACAATATGACTTTAAGAAGAAAGTCTTATTAAGAAGAAAGTTAGGAAGAGGAAAGTATTCACAAATTAACCTGAGAGGCTCATAAACTACTGTAAATGCTCAGCAACTAGCAGCTGAATGTTTGTTTTCATGGGCAAATGGTATCCCTCAGGAACGCCCAGCAATAGATACCTGCTTTTAGCTGCTCCTTGACAGAGTGCTCGGCTTCTTATTTGGCACCTTCTGTAGAAAGTCTTTTCTGAACTACAGGCATTATGCCTGTCTTCTTCTGTCTCTGTATTGATAATTACAAAGTTCATTTTACAAATAGGGCTGCGGAAGCTTCCTGCACCTCGGCTGATTTAAGACTTTAGTGCTCCAGACTGTAAAACTGGAGGCTGCTGCACACTGCAGCTATGCCGATGTGTATTTGTGTGTTACATTCTCCTCTGTGATTCCCACCCAGTAATCCAGGTTGACATGCATGCTTGTAGTTAATATGCCAGCAAATCGGATGGACATTATTGTTGCACAGGGACAGTAATGAGCATCTGGAAATGCTCTGGGGATAGTAAGCTCTTAGTCTACTTCAGTGGCAGCCAGCAGCGCATTTATCTGATGGCAAACTCGAGCACAGATTTTCTTTTAATGGTGTCCCTTCAAAATAAGGACTAGAAAACAATTCTCTCGCCCTTAGGCTCTCACCGTGATAATCTTGGTGCATTAAAAATGTCAGTCGTAGACTTGTTCGTATTTTCCTACTGGGTGCACAAGACCATTTTCTATTCCAGTTTGTCCACACATCCTTTGTGTACAAGTTTTGTAGTTTTTAAGTGTGGCTGTGATCCAGAAAGCGTTTTGAAAATACAATCCTTGGTTTTTAAAGTTGTTTCAGTAAATATTAAGTTCTGCCTTTGAGTAATACCAAGAGACTGAAATATTAGTGTCTGTGGCTAATACATTATTCTTTTACTCTATCTTTCTAGATTAAATACAGATGTTGAACTGTGTCAGAGTTTGAGACGTCTGCTAGCTGACGAAGTTGTTGTGAGTTCTTTAGATCCGGAAACCAGGTACTTATTAATGTGTATAGATTTAGATTTTTGGATAATATGCATAATTCCTTATTGTACTTACATTTTGTGTTTTGTTAAAATAATTACTATAACTGGAAAACATACCACATCTCTGTTACTAATAAATTAGTCACTATTAGTGACTAATAGTTACTAATAAATTAGTCATTACTAAATTAGCTGCACAAGAGTTAGGAAATTTGCAGTTGTGTAGTCTTGGAGGATGTTTCTGTGACTGTAGAGCACAAGATACGTTTCAGATGAATAACTGAGATCTGCAAAAACAAAAAAATGAGAACTTGAGATTTTCTTCAATAACATCATTTTGATTAAAATGCAATTTCAAATGCCCCAACTCCTAGTTATCAACCTGTGACATCACAAACCCCTGCACACACCAGTGTCCTGCTTCTGTCCCATCTCCTGCTTCTCCCCTAACTCCTAGTCATCAGCCTGTGACATCACAAACCCCTGTACAAGCCCGGAGCCCCCTTCTGCCCCATCTCCTACTCATCCTCCTAGGACATCACAGACTTCTGCACACTCCAGGGGGCTGCTCCTAACTCATTTCCTACACATCAGCATGGAACATCACAAACCCCTGCACCAGCCAGGGGCCTGCTCTGACCCCATGTTCAATTCATGGTCCTGTGACATCACAAACCACTGAACAAGCCAGGGCCCTGATCCTGCCCCAGTTCCTGGGCGTCCAGCTGTGACAGCACAAACCCTGGCACAGGACTGGGTCTTCGCCTGCCCTGAATGTAGTCATCCACCTGTGACATCACAAAGCCCTGCACAAGTATTTGTTGCTGGCAGCTCTCCTGAGGAAACGGGCTGGATGTTTACAGTTTTGGAGCTGGGCTCTGGTGTTCTCAGTGAAATTCCATTTTGATTAAAATGGTGTGCTCTACTGTGGTGTATATATCAGTGTTTTTAGCAATAGAAGTAGGGAACAGACTATAGAACTTGGTTTCAATTTATAGAAACTTATTTGTGTCTTTCAAAATCAGATTATTAGTATATTTCTTTAAAGCTTACTTTCTGATTGCTGTAAAATGTTTTATTAGCTGCTTCTTCAGTTATAGCTTTGAATTATTTCTTCTCTGACACAGTTAGACAAGCTTAATGTTTGAGTAAGTTACTTCCATCTTCCTTCTTTCCCCACAACAGGGATGTTAGATTTGAGGAAGTCTTTTTCTGATCTCTTAGAATAAATGGAATGTCAAATTAAAATGATAATTTGCACAAATTGGTTAAACATCTAGGTTAGTGTAATGGAATTATTTTGAAGGATATTTTAAATGCAGATGACTAAAATAATTACAAAGGATAAGTCCAGTTTCACTGAGTAAACTGTTAAGAACCTAAACCACAGGAAGTCTGTGTCCGTAATAACAATACTGGTGTAACTGTGTTGTTATTCTTTGTAAAACACATGAAACCTAAATTACTAAGGCCAAAATCTGTTAAGAAATTATGCGTACTATCAAATGAGGCTGTTTTAACGGGGATTTACTGTATTTTTAGGAGAGTGGCAGAACTTTTTATGTTTGATTTTGAGATCAGTGGCATTCATTTGGATGAAGAAAAGGTAATTTCTGGCTACAATATGTGAACAGAAATTTGTTTGACTACCAAATAGCAGATAATGAAACATGCAACATGAATCACATGATTTTGGTTTTTTCCTCCCAAGATTCCCATTGTTCTCTGTGGAATTTTGTCTTCTCAGAAGTCATTAGTTTTGTCTATTTCAAATCACTTCTAAAGTGTGGGATTTTTAATGTTGTTTTAGATATTATTTGGCTGTTCTTCCCAGTTTGACACTCTTCATTCTGTTGTTCTGAAGAGTTATAAGCAAGACCTGGGATCCTGCTTTCTTTGATTGGTGTCAGCATCAGCTGTTTAAAATAGCTGCTTAGCTGTGTGAAGCAGCCGATGTACAGAGAGGGAAAAGCAGCACCCCATGCAGTATGATGACAGGTTGATGAAGTAGAATGTTTTAGAAGGGATCAGGTCTGTTTCCAGGCTTTCTTTTGGTGCTCATATAGCCAGAAGTTGCAAGTCTTGTTCAAAATTGAATGTCTGGACGTGGTCTGATTACCTCTCTTGGAGCTTTTACGTGCTTTTGCAGTAGTTAGTGATGGATGTGCCAAAGCCATCAGCTTTCGTTATGCTTTGTGGTACAGATGCTCTGTTGGATGTGTGTTGAAAGCTCATGTCCCTGTATAAAGTTAATACCTTGTTTATTTGAGTCATCCCCTCCCAGAGGATCTGTGCAAAGGCCCTTTTACCAGATATATGTAGTAAAGTTACTCTGAAGATCATGGTTGTGGTGGTGTTTTGTCACCTGGGAAGTGCTTCTAGAATGTATTTTTACAATTACTTTGTACAAAGCTTGGACTCTGGGTTTTATTTCTGATTTGACTATAGGCTCTATGGTGCTTCATCCCTTTTCAGTTACAGTTTCACTTGCCCCTTATTTTTGCACATTTTCCTCTTCCTCCCCTTCCTATTCCACTTCTCTTCTATTGCTTGCTGCTCGGTGTTTCTTTTCAATTCTCATGTCAGACTTTAGAAATCGATCACTGTCATAAGGTGAAATTTCCTTTTGCTGCAAATAATTTCTACTTCAAAAAATAAAACTCAAAAAGATGTGTTTTAAAGAGTATAAGGGTGGAATGGGAGGACAGAGATCTGCAGGTTTTGTCATCCTTTGGACTTTACAAGTATGTTGTATCTGTACCCTCAGCCTTTTCTTCTGAGCTATGAACCGAGGGGCGATGGAGAGCATTCTCTACTAACATGAAACAATTCTTACTGTAAGGTTAAATGTGTGAAATAGTGTAACGAGGGTGATAAAACCCTAAATCACGAACTCCACAGAGAAAGATTGAAATACCATAAATGCTTTATAGTCTCCAGAAAATAGTGCTACAAGAGAACTGTAATTCTATGTATTTCACAATGCTAGTAGGATTTATCCAGCTCAACGATGCTTCTTTTTTTCTTGTCTGTGTTTTACATAGCAATCATATGGCATAGTTTTGTACATGCTCTCCAAGCAGCTAGCAAAGCTTATGTAAATTCTGCTTAAACTCCTCTGTACATTTTCTTACTGCAGAAACAGGAGTTTTCTTTCAAATCTCAATCCTGTATAAAATGATAGATCCGTATGAGCATCTGATCTTGTTGACTTCAGCCCTGCAGTAGGATTTTGTTGATGCTGTAGGTCTGATCTTACATGTTGTATTTTCTGTTTCATTTCTGGGAAAGTCCTTCAAAGTTTTAGAAACTTTGAATTCTGCTTGTACTATGTCTGAAGATATTATGTATTTTGTACTTTGTTTTGCTTACAGCGTAAAAAGGCAGTCAACCTCAACATCAGAATATTGGATTTGTGTAATGAATTTCTGACAGGAACTCACCTTCCCAACAAGATTGACAAACATATTTTGCCAGAGCATATTCGGTATAATTTTACAGCTGAAGGCAATTACTTACAAGTTGCTGGTCTGCATGCGGATTGTCCTGATGATCTGGTATGTATTTCCTGAGTTTGCTTTGGCATACTTTAGAACAAAAGTGTGTATCAGTTGTTTTACTTGTTATTGAGGCAAATGCATATGGTTTAGGATTATGATGTTATGACTAGTAAGGAACAACTGGTTTAGAGCATAATAATCAGTGGCAGCCTTGGCTGTAGCAGCTACGAAATAATGGAGGTAAAGATCCTGAACGGATTGAGGAAGGAGAGTGGCAGAATACAGACCTTGGATTTCAGTCAAGCAGATTTCAGTTTATTCACTAAACCAGGAGGTGGAATCCCATGGGATGCAGCTCTGAAGAGTAAAGGAGCTCAAGAAAGCTGGCAGTTCTTTAAAGGTAGCAGTAACCAGGCCTGGCAAGCAAGGAACTCATGACAAAGCTTCATCTCCAAAAGGTGACAGACATGAGGTGCAGGCAGGTACGCGATACAGGTGGATGAGGAGAAGCTGGGCTCAGTGCTGAGTAAGGTGGGTGATTTAGTGGCAGCAGACATAGATAAGGCAGAGATGCTGATCACTTTCTTTGCCTCAGAGTTCACCAGTGAGTTCTCCCAGCCCACTGTGCTTAGTGAAAGAGAAGAACAACCAACAGTAGAGGAGGATCCATTTTGGGATTAGTTGAGAGAACTCAACCTGTAGAAGTCCTTGGGACCAGACGGGCTGCATCTGACAACCCAGAGAGAACTGGTTATTGTCCTTGAAAGGCTTTCTGTCTTTGATGGGCTTTGAAGATCAAGAAAGAACCCAAGTGACTGGTGCAAATCATATATTTCACCCAATTTCAGAAAGGCCAGAAACCCCTGAACTGGGGAACTATGGACAGTTTAGCTTCACTTTGATCCCTAGGAAGCTTATGGAGATTACAGTCTGGATTGGTGGACAACGAGACAGTTAAAAAACACTCGTTTCATGATCAGACTCAGTAGTGATTGAAGTGTTGTACTCTACTGGAAGACTGATAATGAAAGGAGTGTTGCAGGGGTCTGCCCTGGGACCTCTCTTTATCAATGACCTAGAGGAAGTGACAGTGCTTGCTTACCAGATTTGCAGGTGGTAGCAAAATGGAAGGAACAATTGATACACTGAAGGGCAGGGCTGACATTCATAGCGGCCTGGAAGCTGAGGGCATGGTCCAGTGGGAACCTTATATAATTCAAGAAGGGCAGATATGAAGTCTTGCACCTGGAAAGGAAGAATTCCTGGCAATAGTACAGGCTGGAACTGCCTGGATGGGTTTGATCTGTGGGAATGGCCCAGAGGGTTTATGAGCAGCAAGCTAAGCATGTGCCAGAAGTGACCCTGGCAGCAGAGAAGGCCAACGGCATCCTGAACTATATGAACAGGGGCAGAGACAGAGACTGAGGGAAGAGATTATAGCCCTTTACTCATCACTCTTAAGACTGACTTCAGCAGAGGCCACCAAGATGGCCAGGAACTGGAGTGCTTACACTGTGAGGAGAGGCTGAGGGATCTGGGCTTGAGGAGGCCCTGACAGCAGCCTGCCAGTACCTGTGAGGATATCATGGAGAAGGTAGAGCCAGGTTCTTCAGAGTGGTGTATGATAGAAAGACAAGTGGTAACAGGCAAAAGTTGAAGTGAGAAATCCCAGTTGGAGAAGTTTTTCGTGCTGACGGTATCCAAGCAGCAGTGAAACAGACGGGTCATGCTGTCTCTCCAATCTGTGCAGGGTTTCAGGACCTAGCTGGAAAAAGGGGCTCTTTGGAAATTATGTAATTTAGGTTGGAAGGAACCTCTGGGGCTTGTCAGTTTGAGTCTGATCCTGTTCAGAGCAGGATCAAGTAGAGAAAGTTTCTTGGTGTCATGTCCAGTTGAGTTTTGAACGCTTTCCAAGGATGGAGAGTCCATTACTTCTCTGGACAGCCTGTTTGATCACCTTCACTATTATTTTTCTGTTTTCCTGATATCAGATTGGAATTTTTCATCTTTCAGCTTGTGTCCATTACATCTCCTCCTCTTGCTCTGTACCTCCAAGAACAGTCTGGCTGCGTGTTTTCTACACCCTGCTGCTAAGTAGATAAAGATTAAGATCTCCTTTGAGCTTTTTCTTCAGGCTGGGCAAACCCAGCTCTCTCAGCCTCCTGTGTCATGTACTCCAGCTCCCAAACATCTCAGTTGCCCTATGCTGAACCCACTCCAGCATGTCAATGTCTTTCTTGTCCTGTGGAACCCAAATATGGGCAAGGTACTCCAAATGTAGTCTGGACAGCATCAAGCAGAGGGAAGCAATCACATCCGTGAACCAGATGGCTGTACTCTTTCTGATAGAGCTCAGTGTGCTGTTGTCCTTTGCTGCAAAGATACACTGCTGAACCATGTTCAAGGAAGGGGAATCCTCTCACTTACTTTATTTGCTTTTTGTAAAATGAAAGCCTGCTGGAACAGAAGAGGTACCAGATGACTTGTGAATTATTAAATTAATATTTTTTATAAACCTGCATTCTTGTTGAATATAATATCCAAGAGAGAAGCTTATTTCAAATAAGACAAGCATAAGATTGTCATTGCTAGATTTCTTAATCTTATTCCATATATACAAAATAAAGATGATCTTCAATTGGTTTGTGAATCATAAAAAGCATTTTACTGAATTTTCTGGGGCTTGAGGTGATTTTCTTTTTTGAGACTTATGAAAAACCCCAAACAAACCAGAAACAGGAGAAAGACTGATTGTCCATGGGCAGATGGGCAGACTAATAGCTTGCTACTTCAAAAGAAATAAGGCTTTTCACTTCCTCTTTTTTCTCTCCCCAGCCCTGTCGCTGTTTCTTATCAGATCCTTCCATAAGCCAGCTTAGCTAATGTGCAGAGAACAATTTGTCTTTCTTTTGGGTTTATTTTCAGAAGTTTCAGTGAGTCAAGACAGGCCAGCGTGGTCCGAGAAGCACAGATATTGGCAGGGGGAGGGAGGCAATGAGCAGAGAGGGGTCTTTTGACAGGAGTAGAGAACAGGACCCTTTTTGACAGTCTTCATCTGTTAGGTTGTCTCATTGCATTTCCTCATTCCATCTTTAAGGGATAAAAGAGCCATAATTGCCAGGCAGTCGTAATTACTATTGCTTAAAGGCTTTAGACCTTTACCCAACCATATCAGTGAAATACAGCTGTCATGCCAGATCTTCAGTTGCATCACTTGTTCTCCTTAAAAATTACACTGTATTAATGGGACCTTTTAAAATTTTTTTTGTGTTAGGTTCGAGAAGCTGCTTACAAGATTTTTCTTTACCCAAACGCTGAGCAGTTGAACCGTTTAGAAGAATTGCTTGCTAGCCGAAACAGTCTGGCACAGTTGGTTGGGTATGACACCTTTGCCCACAGGGCTCTTCAGGGAACAATGGCCAAAAATCCAGGTATGAGGCATATGTGGAAGGACATGGTGAGAAATCAAATGCACTGTGTTCGGTATGAGATCAAACATTGTTAGTTTCTTTTGCTAATACTTTTGCTACTTCTTTAGGTGAAGTACCTTGTTGCAGTTACATTTTAGTGTATGTAATACTCTTGCTTTCTATAAATGTCAGTACTCACTGAGTCAGAACCAGTGTTTTTGTTCAAAGTCAGTGCTCCTTAGATTATGAAGCTGCCATTATCCCAGCATGTAACATAGTAAACGTGGTACTAAATTCTCTTGAAATGATGGCAAAGTGGTCAATGGAGTAGTTTGTTGTTCTAAAAAAACCTTTGTTGTTCTAAGGAAGCTTGTTTTATTTGGAATGTTTTGATGTAGACCTAACATCTCTTAAGGGAAGAAACAACTTTTTTTTCCCCCCATTTTACTTCTAGAGACAGTAGGACAGTTTCTGGAGAAGCTTTCTGAGCAGTTGTCTAAAAGGTATGTCTTTTTCACGAAGTTACTTTTCTAACTATAGTCTTTATTTCAATAATAGAGGGACTTGTGCATTAATAAATCAATCAGTGCTGGTTATTACATGCTCTGATGAAACAAAAAGCAAGACTTTCTCAAGAGTTTTGAGGGAAGTACCAAACAGTTTCATCACTCTATATAAATGGGATGTATTGTAAGAAAGAAAATGCTTTGGGGGTGTCCAACCAGAGTAAGAGGTACTTGATCTGAAGGTACCTGAACAACAGAAGTAGAATGGAAAAGTTCTTTTACCGTAATACACAGGCCTGCTATTTTGGAGTACTATCAATCTTTGATAATGGGCATTTTCTTAGGATGAAGTATTGTTGTGTACCGTATTCCGTTGCTCAAAAAACTTTCATAACACTTTCATCATAAAAATATTTTTCAGAACTCAAAAAGATTTTGAAATGATGACAAAGATGAAAGCAAAGCTCAACCCCCAGAATTCAGTAAGTTAAATTTTCTGTTAAATTATTCAGTAAGTTAAATTTTATGTTTTCTGTTTTGTTCTGTTTTTAAATATAGTATAAGATAACCTTGTTCTACAAGAAAAATTAACTATATATTAGTGTAGAACACGCAGTGTAATTAGAAAGAAACTTTCTGTCTTCTGGCTTCAAACGCTTTTTTGACTGCTTAGCTGCTATTGGTATTAAAAGCAAGCATTGCGAGTGAGATAGCTGTTGGTTTATACAAGATTTTACTGAGATAACCAAAACAAAGTGAATATTACTTTGGTTTGAATTAATTGACTCATTTGAAAAATAAAGGCTCTACTTTAGTTTACATGCATGTTCAGTTTGTATAGTGTATTCTATGTATCCTAATTCTGTACATAACTAGGTCTATGCTTTTATTTGCATTTAGTGTATTTCTTGAAATCTGATATGAAGTCCCATTATATATTTGAATAAGAAGTACTATCTTCAAGCAAACATTAAAAAAAAAGGTTTCAAGTTATGATATATAATGCTTATTCTGATGATGTTTCTGGCATTGAATGTTTCCTATTATGTTTTAAAGTTCTATGACTTGTCAAAGGTGGAAAAATGTTCAAAGGAAACAGAACCTTTACTTTGGGTTCACTTGTTGTCCATTATTGTAATTATAAACTGGAATTCTCTTTCAGAAGCTGATGCCGTGGGATCACCCTTACTACAGTGGGGTCCTTCGAGCTGAGAGGTAAGCTCCTTATGTTCATGATTGTAATGTAAATGAGCATCTTTATTTCATTCCTTGCAATAAGGATAAAGAAAGTCCTCAAGCAGGAGTTGTAAACAGGATTTCCCTCTTTGAAGATGTACTTCAATACGAAAAAAATAAAGAGAATCTGGTGGGGCAGTTGTTTGTAACATTTCTTAGTTACTGCTGGAATGCCTGTAGAAGTTTTTGGCTCCTCTGTTGTGTTATGGGTAAGTAATGTCTCTCTTTGCAGATATGAGGATGAAATCGTTAGAAACAGCTAGAAAATCGTTATTCTTGTTTTGCTTTTAGCTCTTACCTGAATTGCAGTAATGTTCCAAAATTAATTTTGATCACTGAATACAATCCAGCTCGTAATCAGATTTTAACTGTATTGTACTTATTGCTGAACATGAACCTGCCAGCCCCTTTGGCAGACTTGGAATAGCAACTTCTTGAGTAAATCTTCACTGTTCATGGATAGGATTCATTCTCATCTCTCCTGCAAAGACTGGGAAATAAATCCTCCACACAGACTTAAGTAGTGCACAAGACTTTTGCACATAATAAGATGCCAGCTCTGAAAGACGTGAGCCCTGCCTGTTGCCTTTAGTAGATCAGCAGTAGATCAGTGAACTTACAGGTTTGTGTTGGGAAAGATAATTTAAAGTTGTGTTTCTTTCACAACAGAGAGAGGAAGAATCTTCCTTCACTGTAAATTCCTAGTTTTTTGGTTTTTTTAAACAAACTTAGACTGGATGTATCTGATAAAAGTGGTAGTCTACTCTGGATCAGAAAGGTGGGCATGGAAGGATTGCCAGCAGTTGGCCTGTCTGTTCTGCTGATTTCTTGTACTTCGTTACTGACGCAGTACTTTTCTGAGCAGCAGCTCTAATATTGGCCTTAAGCTACTGAGTGCTGAGATGCGACTGAGCTATATATGTGCAGCGGTGTTCGTGTCCTGAGTGTGCAGAACTTGCCATGCAGGGGAGGAAGAGGGATGTTCAGCTGCTGGGTCTGCTCCCAGTAGCCAATGCTGGAGCAAGCAGCACTCCACCGTGTATATATGGATGCTTGTGTGTGGCATGGCCTGGGAGTGAGAGCTTTTGTTTTAAGCCAGACGGGTAGCAGACATGCTTCTGTGAAAGAGGTAATGAAGTAGTGGTTATACTGGAGGAGAGTCAAGGTTCATCTAGCTCCAAATCCTGTCTTAGCAGTGGTCAGTAGCAGTCTGTGGAAGAGCACTGTCACACTCGTTCTAGACACAATCTTATAGCTTACAGATCTCCTTTACCTTGCCTGTATATTGTCTTCAAAACAGCAAGGTTTACATTCTGATACATAGTGCTTAGCATTGCTGTCAAATGTTGATGAAATTTATTGTCTACCTACCCTATTTATTTTCTACATTTCCTATAGTGTCTGCTTTCCCTGTTTTCAGAATTGGCGTGTCCCGTAAGGGTTGAAGCATTGGGTTTAGAAGGCTCAATGTTTGTTTCCTTTTCCTCCTGGAGGAGTGTCTTCTGATACTGTCTTACTGCACTTCTTAGATCATCTCATGAAGCTAAACATATTGTAATTGGGTTGCTGATAATCAGAAATAGATTATTCTGCTCATTTTAACATTAGGAAGAAAAACATTTCCTTTCCTTGTGGGGCTTTGTAAAAGACCCAATAGAGTTACTTTAAGAGTTGCATGGTAGCTTTTATGAAGGGAGAGCTGCAGGTAAAACAGACCAAGATATTGGCATTGTGTCTTTGCTACTTTTTATTTATGCAGGTACCAAGTCTGGCAGCTGCATATTATACAAATAACATTATTATATAGATAATATTAGTTGGAACAGTGTCTGTGCCTCTTGAAGAAGGTTTGCTGTTATCTGTTTTACTATATTTGCAGACAGAAATGTTGGGAGCCAACATTAGACAATGCGATCCCAATGTGTTCTTTTACATAGAATCATAGAATCATTCAGGTTGGAAAAGACCTCTAGGATCATCTGGTCCAATGTTCTTCAAACATCTCCCTAACCCCTAGACCATTGAAGCACCACATCTACCCATTTTTTTAAGACCTCCAGGGATGATGACTCCACCACCACCCTGGGCAGCCTGTTCCAATGGCTAATCAGTCTTTCAGTGAAGAACTTCTTCCTGATACCCAGTCTAAACGTCCCCTGGTGCAACTTGAGGCCATTGTCTCTTGTCCTTTCTTTAGTTACCAGGGAGAAGAGACCGGCACCAGCCTCACTACAACCTCCTTTTAGGTAGAGGTTGTAGAGAGCAATGAGGTCTCCCCTTAGCCTGCTCTTCTCCAGATTAAACAATCCCAGTTCCCTCAGGTGCTCCTCATATGACATATTCTCCAGACCCCTCACCAGCTTGGTTGTTCTTTTCTGGATCCATTCCAACACCTCAATGTCCTTCTTGTCCTGTGGTGCCCAAAACTGGACACAGTACTCAAGGTGCGGTCTCACGAGTGCTGAGTACAGGGGCACAATCGCCTCCCTACTCCTGCTGGTCACACCATTTCTGATACAAGCCAGGATGCCGTTGCCCACCTGGGCACACTGCTGGCTCATGTTCAGCCAGCTGTCCACCAGCACCCCCAGGTCTTTTTCCACCAGGCAGCTTTCCAGCCACACTTCCAGCCTGTAGCATTGCTGGGGGTTGTTAAAGGCCGATGTGCAGGACCCGGCACTTGACTTTGTTAAACCTCCTCTTTAGTTCTTCAGATTTTGACCAGCTACATCAATTTGTCTCAAATGACACTGAAACTCATGGCATATTTTGAATGTGTCTGTTTCATATCTGTATGTTGTATATTTTAAGTGTGTGTATTTTATATTCTAAATACATGTTTATTTTGTATTTGAACGGGATTAAGGAAACAAATCCTTTGTTAGATTCCTCATAATTGGTTTTAAGAGCTGATTGTGCACTTCTGAAGAATGTAGGATATTCACATGCATTTGGACTGTTGAATTTTAATGACATTTGCCTCATATTAGATTGCGTTTATTTTCACTCTTTGCTTCTACAGTTGTTACTGACCGTTTCTGCTGTTTTGTGAGTTGAACAGCAGGAGGAGCTCCAGACTTACTTCACAGAGTATGTTTTTCTTTCTGTAAACTTAGCCACAATAATTTTGTTTCTGTCAGCTTTCACCAAGTCTTTTCCCTGGAAACTTGATCCTGCTTCAAAAGTGTAAGTGTCCCATTGATTGTAACAGGATAGTTTACTTCTCTCTTTCTCTTTTTTTTTTTCTTTTCTAAATTTTAAGTAACCTCTCTGGCTTTAAACCCACACTTTGGACAGTTTTTGTAGCTACGTTTTTAAGTGGCAGAGAAAAGAAATGGCGGTATAAATGTACATTTAAGAGAAACTGGAGACAAAAGTCTGAAGTTCATGGTAGTAGTATCTTAAAAGAAGATAGAGTAATTGGGAGAACCTCAAAAATTTTGGCAGGCTAAGGGTAATAAAACAGTGAATGCTAGAACATGCTTCAGCCTCTAGCAAGTAAGAAGATGTCTAGTATGTATGTTATAAAAATAATACTGTTCAGTTTGAGTGCAGGCAAGTACCATAGTGTTAATTAAATCCCATTACTTCTCAGTAAATGCATCTACAGTTATAAACAATTTTCAAGGCCCTGATCTTGCAAAGGTGTAACAGTCTTGCTGACTTCTTCTAGGTCATAAAAAACCCCCAAATGCTGGAAGAGACCTTTTGAGGTCAGCTGTTTGCCTTGAAGGTAGGATTGGCTGTATTTAAGCCACTTCTGATGGAGCCACAGAGTTCTTGAGAATTGTCAGTAGTGAGCTTAGTGTATTTGATGTTGACTCCTGTTTCCCTAACCTTCAGTGCTTACCAGGCTGGGCTGACTTTCACTGGCTATAATTCACTGTTGGGATTTTTGCCAAAATGTTGCAGATTTTACTCAACTTGCAACTGGGATATGTTTGGAGGGTATTGCCTAAGTAACTTGGGATAACCAGCTGAGCAGAAATTAGGAATAGCTCATCTCCTTTCATGTTGGGACTGTACACAGGCTGCCAGCTTCAGGGGAGGGTGGGCAGCACTTCTGTTTCTTCAGAGGGGTAGGTTTAATACCAAGGTACCTAAACATGACTGGATGTTTCTCAAGATGCTGAAAGCTGCAACTAATGTTGAGATTTGCAAGTTACTTGTAAACAAACTTATTTTGACTGCTTTTTGTTAAATTATATTTGGTTTTATGAAGGAGTGTTCTGTGTTGGGAATACTACATGGAAAATAGCCCAGACCCTTGGTGGAATGTCTGAGAAAACTGTTTGAATTGAAAGCTGAAGTGGAAAAATAATGCAAAATTAAAAAAGGACCATGAAATCTTTCGTTCAAAGTGCTCATAGAGAAGGAAAACTTTCTGTAACTGTCTGCTTATAAGCAAGGGAAGGCATGCCTTCTATTAAATCAATCAATTTAGATGCAAAAAGTCCATTTAACGTATGAATTACTAAGTTATTGTACCAAGTTTTTGCAGGAAAACCTGAAAGTTATTGAAAAGGCTTGCTGGGAAGCAGAATTCAAGTTTCAAAAATTACTTCTTTATTCAAAAAGGAAGGGCAAAGACATTTTTGTTGATTTAAAAACAAAGTCAAATCTAAAAGTTGCATACAGTGTTGATACCAAACCAATATTCTGAATTACCCTCTGACCTCCTCCAAAATAGTCTCTGAAGTACAATTAACAGAAAGAAAAAGAGCATGTGAGATAGAGGTTCTAGTTTATGGTTGATGAGAGTACAAAGGCTTTCTATTATTATTACAATTTTTAAGAAATCCAGAGTCTTCTATAAATCATAGTTAAGACTTTCCCTTCAGGTAAAGAATTAAATTTCATAGTCTGGCATGTAATGAAAATTGGAAGGGGTTTTCCTTGTCTTGATCTATTTAAGTTAACCTGAGGGGTTCATCTCACTTTTATCTTCCACTAACAAGATTTTTTTCAAGTTTCTTTGAAAGTTTTGACAGAATCTGTTTTATTAGAGATAGTTAGCTTAGTGTTCTATGTTTTTGTGCGTATCAACAGAATAATTATTTTTCTGCTAAAAAGAGGTGAGCATATGTCAGGGACTACATTTAATAGTCACTGAAAGTCAGGGTATATCAGGGACTACATTTAATAGCCACCAATAAGAATTCCTGCCAAGCAGCCAATTTGCAATTCTTAAGAGGCTAAATGCTGATATTCTGAAGAACAGTGGTCCCTACACAGATATCCCTAATGTCCAAGTTTATAAAAAGCATTCTTAATAGAACAGAGGAAAGTAATGCTACACAAAACAGTCTTAGTTTCTTTCCAAATATGCAGGTTAAATGAAAAAGAAGACTGCATTTTATTTAGACTCAGTGAAGTCATACAGGCTCAGAAATAGTTATTTATAATCACATACTACATCTTTGTTCTTCACAAGGACATAGCCTTTTTGTTTGAAGCCTGCTGTTCTTGAAGAATAATCAAACCTTGCTGTGTCAGTTAACTTCTTTTTTTAAATGGGTTTTTAAATTGGTTTGGCTACATTACTACTTTTAAAAATAGTGCTGGGCTGCATACTGTAAAAGTAAGGTGTCTGGATTTTTTAACATAGTTTATTCTTTAATATAAAGCAGGAATTTACATCAAAGAAACTACTGTTTTCTCTGATATTTCTACTTTCTTTAGGGGGCTGCTGAGATTTCTCTTTGTAAAGTTTCTGAGCTCACATTCTGACATAAAGTACAGAGGAAAATTTTCATTCCTTCCCGGCCTTTATTATAAATGCAAATACTTTGGCGTTGGAATTCAGATGTTTAGAGTGAATTAAGTTATTGGAATATGTTTTAAGACGAAATGAAAGTATAACGGACTTCTTTTGTTAAAATTTTTGTGCTTCTGAGTCTTTCACAGTTTTGGATATTTAAACATATAAGTTACGCAGTTCTACAGGAACAACAAAATAATTTAAGGTTCATTATTACAATAAAAGGGACTACTTTTAATTATTGATTTTTTTTAATTCAAAGTCACTAACTGGAAGTTTGGCACAAAGGAAAATACTGTTTTCCATTTTAGATGAGTTCATGTCTATATTTGTTGGTTCTGCTTCTGGTTTGTTCAGAGTGAGACTTATATACTAGTGTCCTTTATTTCTTATAATATAAATGTAATATGCTGTTTCCTACATCTAAACTCAAAGCAATTTTTTTTTTTAATATCTAGTCATGTAAAAATGCATTCTTGATTTCAAAAAGCTATCCATTAGATTAATAGTTGTGTTTTCTGTTGTGTATATCTGTAACGGATGGAAATTTTGGTATTTCCTTTTCCTGCTCTTCCAGAAGGTCATTCAGATCCTTTAAGTTTTATATAAGGGCTTAAGAAAACTTACATGCTTAAGGTCAAGGGTAGCTGGGAAAACTTTGTAGCACTGCAGGTATCAAAAATCAGTCCATACCTGTTTTTTTGACCGTGGATACCCTAGAAAAAAGGTTCTATGGTAAGAAATCTTTTTTTACTAGAGTTTGTAGTTCTCTGCAAAGTTCTGTGATTCCTCAGACCACCATTCTTCCATGTCCTTTGCCTGCATTTTCAAAGGCATCTTCCCATAGAAAAGGCTGTGCTGTTCATTCTCTTGGGATTCAGGTATACAACATACAGCCCAGGCAGGGAAGCCTACATTCCAGAGAAGAGCAAGAGCTCATAGCTGAGCTCAAGACTTCTGCTAGTTAACTCTGCCTGGTACTTTGGTAAGCCTGAGAGTGGCATTATATTTATGTCTGCATTCCTCTAGTGACACAGGCATCCTAGCTGCCTATTTGAAGCACTCTGAATCACCTTGCTAAGGCCCAGAACTCACATTTTAAGTGAAAGTGTATCCAGACAGCATGTTCGATTCTTGCCCAGGCTTGCTTAGCTGACCTGAATCCTGTTTTTTCCTTAGGAAGTGCTGTAACCATATTTCCATGTATTTGCCTGCTTTGGAGACAGCAGTGCAATGCTCTGCTAGTGATGTTAGTATGCCATGTGCATCATCCTCCCCATTGAATTCTGCTCAGCTGGTGCAGCAAGCAAGCTGCAAATTACAGCATAAAGAAAACCTGTCTTCAGACTCTTCTCTGCAGTTGTTGTCACCAAATGGAGCTCCAGTTGGTCTCCAGTGCAGACTTTAGCTGTCTGTCTCCAGAACGTTAACCTTTCTCACTAGTAGCCGTAACCCGTAGCAGAAATTTTATTGGTAGCAAATGCCTGTCAGCATAGTTTAGCATGGGTTGTAACATCTTCCTTTCTGATTTCTTTACCCAAAAATACTTGAATGCATTTCCTGTTGGAAGTAAAAAGTTTAACTTGGATGAATAAATATAGAGGCAGTTTGCCCAAAGAGTGAGCAGAAAGAGTGTGCTCACATTAACGTAGCTGTTCCTTGCGGTTTTATTTCGGTTTTTTACTATCTGTTTTAAACAGAAGGAACAAAGCTAGACTACTACCCAAGCCCACAGTTGATAATAACAGCTTGACAACCATGCATAAAATGATTCTTAGAATGGCTGCTACTCTAACATGTAATATAACAAAAATAATAATATGCACAGTAGAGTCATCAATACTTTTTAACAGGTAGAGTATGAAGATTGCTTTGCTGTGACCAGTGAGCAGTTCAGGGGCAGGCTAAGCTGTAGTACTTTGGAAACTCTGCTCCGTTTTGTGTAGAGTCAGTCACTATCAGTTAATTCTTAACATAAAACTTTTGTCCTTTCATTCTATCAATAGGGAAGTAGTGTGCAGTGGAATGCCTTGTTTTGGTGGGGTTTTGTTGGGAGGCTTTTGTATGCATTTTCAAAAACACTTGGTTTCACATTTGAAAAAAATGATCAAAGAAGCACTGTACACCTGGGATAGACGATGGTGAACTTTAAGTTTCCCTTTTAGCTTCAGGAGGAATTCATTTTACAGTCTTGGATCAGCCCTCAAAAAGGCTCTGCATCCTACACAGACAAGCTCTATCTTTGTTATAGAGCAGTTTAAAGTGCTAAAGAATCATTTGATAGAAGTCTTCATCTTGGAGTTTTATGTGGTCTTTTAGATAATCTGGCCCAGGTCAGAGAGTGTTTTGAAGACACAACCTGAGACCCTTGAACAGCATTAGAAATTTCATTCAAAGGGCTAAGGGAAGAAGGAAGTTTGGCTTCCTTGTCACAATCACAGTCCCCATTGCTGCCAAGAAGTTGTGCTACGACATTTTAGATTTTGAACACTGAAATACTGTGCCTGTGAAATGTTTTGTTTTTCCAGTTTTACTAAGGTGCTGAAGCTGTGAATACCTGAGGTTGGGTGATAATTTGCTAGCAAGCAAGATGCTTTTCTCCTGTCATCTGGAAATGAAGTTGCTAATAACTGCTACTGTTTGAGCGCCTGGAATCAGGCAAGAAACTTCAGTAAGGGAACATGTAGTTCGTAAACTCTTCCAAGTACTTCACCACCCACACCCTCCAGCCAGACTTCAGTTTTACAGATCTAGGAGAGATTGTAGGATTTCCTGTTCTGCTCCTTCAGTACTCTTTTTCTGGGAAAGATTCAAGTCTTTTAAATGAATTCCTTCCCTTTTCCTCGTTGTCCTCTAATCTTACCTAACATTACACCTTTCGTTCTGCATTGAGTAGCATTAAATCTTGAAGGTGGGTGCTCAGGAAAGAGTCAGTCGTGTGCTTGCTCTTGCCACTGAAAGGCAAGATCATCTATTAATAATAATTCCAGGAACTGAGTTTTTGATTATAGGACATCAGCTTCAGATAGCTGAGGTTTTGGCTTATTTCTATTCCTAAATGAGCCCAGAAAGTTTTCCTGGAATTGGTGCAAGTTTGGGGTTAGGCTTGCTTCAGTGGTAGTAGTTGATCTGACTTGATTTGTGAAAAGAGAGTTCATGTCTGAGGTAGGACCAAATTCAAAGGTTGTGAATTAAATCTATGTTTTGGTGTCTGGAATGATTACTGCTTAGTGGGTATAGACTGGCGTCAGAAAGATTTTGAAGATGTACTATCCACTTCCTGGAGCAGTAGCTTTTTTTCAGTACCCCATGCCCATTTTGAAGTGCGTTACTCACTTTGAAAATCACATTATAGTATCATAATGATATATGACCTATATGACTTGCAGTGGCAAGCAAACAAAAAAACTATGGATGCCAGATAACTTAAGGTATGATAATCACCACTGACTGCTGTCAGGATTTTCCAGAAGTGATTTAAATATCAGTCTTATGTCATAAGACACTAGTGCTGTTTGAGGATTTTTCAATATGTTCGTCTTTGATCTTTGTACACTGATGTAGTAGGCAAGGCAGAAATGGAGAAATAAGTGAGATCAGAACTAGAAACACTTTTTTTTGCATTCTATATAAAAAAGGTTGGTTTTCAGAACTTTTTAAAATATTTTGTTGGCAAGAGGAGTATTATCTTTCATTAAAGGTGGGAGAGGTTTGATCTTAACAGTGTTCTACCAGAACTGACTGGCATTAACTTTGTGTAGTTATTATTAAAGTGGTTGTTTAATCAAGACCTCATTGTACTCGAAATGTCAGATTGTGACATCTTCAAACATTAACCAGTCTAGGGGTCTAGTTCCCCTGGGGAGTCTGCCTTAAGCCAGTGTAGTCTGTTACTGCTGGTTTCATGTGTGGGTGGGTAAGTATTGTGCTTTCCAAGAGACAAAACTGTTACAGAATGATTTCCCTCCCCTCTCCCCTATTTGGATAGTGACAGTGTATTGCAAAGTACCTATCAGAAAGCCATCTCCCCATCCTCTTCATCATGGGGTAAGTCCATAGGGACAAGCACATGTTCAAGAAGTGCTGAGAGTGAGGAAGAAATAGGCACTTCTCCCTGTAATAATGTTAATGTCAGCTCTTCTTCCCGTGAAGAAATCTCTGCTTTCTCCTGCTAGTACGTATCTGTATTTTATGACAAAAACGAAATGAAACATAAAGTAGTTTCAAAGGTCTTGCCCTCTGCCCCCCAGCAAGCACATGCTAATCTGGTATTTCAACTGAATCTGGTAATGTTATGCAGTTAGCGTGGAACATTGTCCTCTAATAAAGCGTCAGTGTATCTCGTACTGCAGCTGTGGGGTCTTAGTCCTTGGCTCCACATGAGCTCTTCACAGAATCACAGAATGGTTAAGGTTGGAAGGGATCTCTGGAGGTCATCTGGTCCAACCCACTTGCTCAGACAGGGCCACCTAGAGCTGCTGGCCCAGGACCGTGTCCAGACAGCTTTTGAATTCTCCAAGGAGCCAGACTCCACAATATCTAGGGGCAGCCTGTGTCAGTGCTCAGTCACCCTCACAGGGAAAAAGTGTTTCCTAATATTTCAGAGAGAAACTTCTGCATTTCACTTTGTGCCCATTGCTTCTGGTCCTGTCACTGGGCACCACTAGGAAGAGCCTGGCTCCATCTTCATTGCACCCTCCTTCCAGGTATTTATACTCATTAATAAGATCCCCCTGAGCCTTCTCTTCTGCAGGCCGAACAGTCCCAGCTCTCTAAGCTTTTCATCATAGGAAAGATGCTCCAGTTCTTCAGTCATCTTAGTGGGCCTTTGTTGGATTTTCTCCAGTACATGCATGTCTTTCTTTGTAGTGAAGAGCCCAGCACTGGACACAGCACTCCAGGTGTGGCCTCACCAGTGCTGAGTAGAGGGGAGGGATCACTGTCATCAGCCTGCTGGCAATACTTTGCCTAATGCAGCTGGTGATGCCATTCACCTTCTTTGCAGCAAGGGTCTTTTGCTGGCTTACGTTCAACCTGGTGTCCAACAGGATCCCCAGGTCCTTTTCATGCAAACTGCTTTCTTTCTGGCTGGTCCTCAGCATGTACTGGTGCCTGGGGTTGTTCCTCCGAAGGTGCGGGACTTTGAACTTCTTACTGAACTTCATGAGGTTTCTTTCAGCCCATTTCTCCAGCCTGCCAAGGTCCCTCTGGATGACAGCATGACCCCCTGGCATGGGATCTGATGGAAGACAGTGTCAGAGTCCCTACTGAAGTCCAGGTAGATGATGTACACTTCTCTCCCCTTGTCTGCCAGGCTGATTGTTTAATCATAGAAGTTTATTAAGTTGGTCAAGCATGACCTGCCCTTGGTGAATCCATGCTGACTACTCCTGATGACTTTCTTGCTTTTCAAGTGCTTGGAAGTGGTTGCCAGGATTAACTGATACATCAGAAAAAAAAATTGTCTTAGAAAATTTTGAGCCGTCTGGTCTCACTTGGTATCACAGTTATTTTGATTTTTCTTGCTTGCTGTGTAAATGTGGCTTAATTTTGTGAAGTGTTTTCAGGGGTTCTGTTCTTGACTTATCATTCTCATATCCTTGCTTCCTGCAGCTGAACTCACTGGTAGGAGTTACCTGTTTGAATTTCCTTCAACTGTGAAAATCTAATGGTTTGCTATGACTGTGACCTGTTGGTGGGGTTAAAATTAGATATACTGAAGTGTATGTTTGTAGTATTGTATCATACGGGTTCTTTCTTGAAATACACAATCAGCTCTCTTCTCCCACTTGACAGGGAGGAAATGGCAGGAAAACCCTGGATGATATTGGATGTCAGGTGGAGGAGGATGTGGAGGTACTAGATGGGCTTTACACATGGTCATCATAGCGCTTGCTGGGATGGTTGAAATGAGCTCTGCAAAAAGCCCAGCAAAGAGCCCTCATGCAACCTCCATGTGAAACAACTTGAGCATGTCTGTATTACTCCCCTGGTTCTGAAATACTGATGTAACTAGGCCTTGTGTTCCACCTGGATTAATAAACCCTTCTGAAACCTAAACCAAGATATGGTAAATTTGAATGGCTCTGCAGAAACCAGTGCAGGACTAACAGGACTGGGACAGAGCCAGAACTAATAAATGCTGCTCATCTGAATCGGCTCTCAGGAGATGTAGCTCTACTTTACTACTGAACTCAAGGCTGAATTAGGACTAAAACTGGTGTATAACTTTGTCTCCTTTTTCATGTAATTTTTTAGCTATAGAAAAAGAGTATCATTACCTATGATTTAATCTTTAATTTATTTTGCATAAATGTCGCAATTTTAAAAATAAGGATAATCATGTTTTGCAGCTTTGAGGGGCGTATGTGGAGAAATCCTGCTTTGCATTATACTAAACTTCTCACATCATAGTAAACTTCTATTGAGACACTACTTTTGTAGTGAACTTTTCATTTATTGTCAGTCCTTAGTTAAAGACACAATTGTTTGAATTACAAATGGGAAACTTGGTTTAGTATTCATAGTAGTACATAGGATGATGGTGTAAGACTTTAAAGTGATGTGACAAAAAACAGTCCTAAAATATTAGGAGGTTATGACTCACTGCTGAAAGGTGTTATTTTTTCCTTTTATGAAAAGAATCATATTAACAGGTTTTGTAGTCAGCATGCAGGAAAAGCTTTAGAGCAAAGTATGAAGAAGATTGAAGCACTTATGGTGGGTTTAATTTCTCATGGTAACACTCTGAGCAGAAGAGGATCACACAGTGGTACTCTAAAAATTAGGAGACACCTGAGATTTACCTACGATTGCTTTCCTGAGAGTGCCTGTATTGAAGGAGCTGCAGTTCTGAGGAATTACTGACTTAAAAATCTGAGGATATTCAATACATACACTGTAATTCTGTACTGCTGGGGGGCTCTGCGTGTAACGCAGGGTCTATTGTACTCTAGATATCTCTTCCACTTTCTTTTAGAGACTTTCATCCAGTCTTTTTATTTAACTTGGTCTGAAGTGATTTATATCATATCATATTTATATCAAGAGGCAAAAGACTCTTTTGAGTAATGAGAGATGTGTGTATTGCAGCATGCAGAGTGTGAATTAAAGTGTTGCTATGAATCTTGAAGAGGTTGTGTCAGTATGGTAGAGACAAAATCTGCTTTATTTTATATGTTTAGTATAATTAAAATAGAATGGAATACATCAGCTTTAGCTTCTTGCGTTCATAGTATGAAAATAAGCAAAATCTGGTAACTGAGCATACCTGTATTTTTGGCAGATCTTGCTATGGAAGTTGCAGAATGCTGCTAGAGTATGTGATAAGTGTAATATGACATAAAGAATACTAGAAAAATAAAACAAGATACATTGACCTATTCAAGAATGGGTGTTGTGACGTTGAGAAGTAATCCCATCCTGCCACACATCAGTGCAGTGAAGCTGGGTAGTGAATTGTAGCTCCAGTTGTAAGCAGCTTATTGGCAAATGCAGTACCCCTGGTGGACTTCATTTCTAGGTCCTTTCTTTGGTGTGTGGGAGTGGGAAGGAAATAAGAGTAGATAAGTGGATGGGGACCAGCTGACTCTTTCACAGCTGGTCTCTAACTAAGCCTTTTGATCACAGGCCTTAACATAGCATAATTTTCATCTTTGGTGTCCACCTATTGTAGTCTAGTGGATGCATGTTTAAATTTAGGTGACTAGTTACCATGTCACTAAGAAGCAAAAGCACAAGGGCGTGAAAAAGAAGAGAAGGGAGGGACTGTGATTCTCTAGAGTTAAACATTCTCTACTCTGAGACCGCAGAAAATGATATAAGTAACACTTGGTCTTTGTATGTGGAATGAGGAAGCAAGAATATTTTTGGCATTTGGGGTGCACGCACAACTACAAGCAGATTCCAGTTCTGATATTGCTGTCTCCAAAGAGTTGTGTGTCCCTGAGCAGCTTGTGGAAGGTGTAAATTTGAAAAGCATTTGTTTGCTTTATAGTTTGTTTACTTTTTAGGGTCAGAGTCTCAGGACGTTAGAGCCCAAGTATAGGCTGCATACTATGTGAACTCCTTTTATAATTGCTCTTTGTTCATTCTCAGTTTGTGTGCATGCAGATGCATGGTTTCTTCCCCATGTGTCTCCTGTGCTACAGTGTCTTGAACATACTTGGTTGTTTAATGTTAGGCTCAGGAAGCTTGACCATGTTTGAACTCCATCTCGCTTACTAAAATCTTCACGTGGCTCTAAGGTGTAAGATACTTTCTACATGGTTCAGAGAGTCCCTGGATCTTGGGGTGTGATTCATGCATAGGAAGTGATTGTGTCTCCTTGACGTTTCTAGTGCTTCAGTGAAAGACAAGACTGCAGAGTCAGCAGTGTTTAACTGGTTGGTTTCCTGCCCTAGCTGAGGATTTGGCTTACACCACAGCCAAAGCCACCTCCGTTTTCTGATCAATCACATGGCACAGCCTTGACATGGGAATGGCACTTGAGTGCTGGTGGCCTCTTGTGGTTCAAAAGCCACAGCCTGGCCACCCATGGTGTGGCCATGGTCTGTCTGAGCTGTGTGTTAACAACATCTCTGAAAATCCTAGTTGACATCTGCTGAATTTGGTATCTAAATTTGAATATAAGAAGAATTGAGTTCTGTGGAGCACTGTGCCACAGCCATTCTGTGACTTATTTTCGCTGTCTGAAAAATGAAGCCAAACATGCTCAATACAGGCCTTGAGGCCTAGCTGGTGTATTTTGTCACATCCTGTGACCTGGAGGTGAAGACCTCTGAGTAGCTCAACTAACTGAGTGGTTTGGGATTCTTGTATTTTCTTAGGTACAACATTGATCCTGGCTTGTACTGTCCATTTTTCTCTCTTGGGGCATGCATGGAAGGTTTGAACTCTTTGTTCAGTCAGCTCCTAGGAATCTCCCTTTATGCTGAACAGACACAGAGAGGAGAGGTTTGGTCTGAAGATGTTCGAAAGTTGGTAAGTATTCTTGCTCCCAGTATCTGAAACAACAAAGGGAAGGAAGCCATGAATCAGATTTTGTTTTTAAATTACTTGGGTACCTGTCAAAAGCACAAACGAGTTGTCTAATGTTTTGCCTTTTGTATGTTTGATATTTTATGGCCTTTATAATAAGCCTCTGTGTGAAGGGTGCCTGAATCAGAAGCAGTTTCTCTGTTTGGAGATTATTTTTGTACCTTTCAAGCCATCCTTCTGAATGAGCCCTGCTGGGCTTTTCCAGTTTCAATTTGTAGATGACTAGAATGCTGTAGGTACATATAGGTTCTAGCAGTCTTGTGTCTTTGTCTCATTTTCTTATTCTGTGTGTCATCTTTAGTTTGAGATTGGTTTTTACATCTTTATTTTTCTGCCCTCTTTTTGGGGAGGGTGGAAATAAAAACTTGGGCAATAATTTGCTCATCAAGTTCCCAGATTTCTCTGTCTTCCCCTCCATGTATTCACTGCCAGATCTTCTTCACTGCTCCTCCACCTCCAGCAAGAGCTGCTGTTCTTTACATCCTGTGGGTCAATTTATAATTACACCTTACTCTTTTTATTTCCATGGTAAATCAACTTCTGTTACTATTGGCTTCTCGAAAGTCTTTTAGGGGCTACAGACAGTGTTACTTTTAATAGTAATCAGCGACTAATTAGTTTTGAGTGAAATGCAGAAACACTTGTAGTTTGAGGGACAAGTTGTGAATCTTACATGTATTTTTTTCCACCTAAAATTACCAACAGATTTTACAGTAATGATTCCTACTTTGTCATTTATTCATTATAAATCTTTGGATTACAATACCTTGTCTCCAATTGAAACATGTTATCAGTGCTTGCACTGTGGAAATGATACTTTTTTTTCCAGGCTGTTGTACATGAAACTGAAGGTTTGCTCGGATACATCTACTGTGACTTCTTTCACCGACCTGATAAACCACATCAGGTAATACTGATAATCTGCCTATGGCTTGAGTTTTATATGGGTAATGACTGCAGCATGGGGCCATTAAATTTCAATATAAGTTTAGTAAAAGTTCTCTTGATTTAAAATGAATTAGGGAAAGTCTGTAACTTCAGATGCGGTTTCAGGTAAAATATTTTTGTGAGTAACTTTTCATTTAAATTGTCACCTGATAGACTGAATTCAGACTCTATTCCACAGAATGACAGGCACTGTGAAATATCGTAGAACTCTGTATAGAGAAGTGGTAATCTGTGTTTGTTTTTCAAGATCTATTTTCTGGCCTACCATTTACAAGTAAAAACAATGTGAAATTTTAATACTCTCTAAAGGTGAAAGCTTAATAACAACAACTAATTTTTATTCAATATTCTACTTAAAATTGTAGGTGGTGCCAGCTGTTGCACTTCACTCACTCACGCTGCCTAGTGCCAGTATATCAATTATGTGATGCAGTGTGATAGACACTTCACTTTGTAGGAGCATGTGCAAATTCCCACCTTTAATGAGGTGGTAACTGGACAAACTTTAAATCTACATTAGTTAATGTATTACTCTATTTTTCTAATATTTCACAATATGCTAAGAGTGCTGTGCAGTGTCTTTCATAAAGAAGTTACTGTGGAAGAATCAGGAGAGAACTTAACCTATGAATTGTGGATTTGGCATATCAGTAAATTTCTTTGAGCTAGTGATATTTTTCAGAAAAATTGAAAGGTTTTCATAATTCTAAACTAAAAAAAAAATATTTTCTAAAAGCAAGATGGTCTTTTTTATGGAATAAGGTTGTTTCCTTATTAACATGAAGCAAATAATAAAGATGGAGAAACAGCATGCTGCTGTTGAATAAGACTGTTAATGATTGTTTAATTCAACTTGTGTAACTGGATATATATTTAGGTTTGATTTAATAGTTTAATTTAATATTTTTATCATCTTAATATCGTTGATGTAATAACATTTGACTGTCCATATGTTTTCTTTTATCTTGGAAAGGATTGTCACTTTACAGTACGTGGAGGCAGGCTAAAGGAAAATGGAGAGTACCAGCTGCCTGTAGTTGTTCTTATGCTTAGCCTGCCCCGTTCAACAAGGAGTGCACCTACACTGCTAAGTCCTGGCATGATGGAGAACCTCTTCCATGAAATGGGGCATGCTATGCATTCCATGCTGGGAAGAACTCGGTACCAACATGTCACTGGTAAGAAAGTTAGAATAGTGATTTTTTTGTTGTAGTTAACTGTTTAATTTCTAGAAAAAGGGAGTAGATTTAAAAAGAAAAAAAAAAAAGAAGAAAGAAAAAAAACCTCAGACCAAGAAAAATATAGGGTGAACCAGAGTTAGTTGAGTTATATTGATACTTCTACATCTTTGATGACTTAAAAATGCAACATCAGATCCCCAGATATTACCTAAAACCCAACCAAACAATATGTGAATATTCTTCTCTTCTAATAAGATTTAGGCATTTGTATCTCTTCTTTCTGTACTGCTGGTTTTTGTTCTAGTAGTGCTATCCACTCTGGCAAGTTTCCTTTATGTGGAGTTTATAGTAATGGAATAGTTGGAGGACTGAAATTAAATTGGTCTAAACTTATACCTAGTGTAAAAGCACAGTGAGTCCTGAGTTGGAAATGATTTAGGAAATTGAATTAAGGAAAATTAGTACATTAGTTCTTGCAAAGAGCATACACTGGCAATATGGAAAATCTGTAAAGCCATGCCTTTTCTAGTTGCTTCTGATTAAAGCAAATTTGATACATTAAAAACGTATTTGCAAGCATGATTAACTGGTAGGCCTTTTTATTGTACATAAATGAACATGAATGAATATGCAATCGCAGCTTAGTGAATGCACAGAAAAGGAGTATTGCCTTTTTAAATTTAGTCCCTCTTAAGCAGTGGCAATGAGCATACTGGCTGACAGCTCGCAGGCTACTGTGGCTCCTGCCATCGTAGCAAATGGGTCAAAGACATGTTCTGGCCAAAGCGGCTTGGTGTGCTACTTTTCTTACCTGTGGACAGCTTGGTATCTTGTCTTCTATAACAGTGTGCTGGAAATCCCATTTGCAGTAGAAACTTACTTATGAAAAAAACCCCACAACCAAACAGGTGAAACTGTAGCTCCCTTATCTGAAGGATTTTTTTTTTAATGTTTTACTATTCTTATGCTAATGATAGAAAGATTCATCTGTGGTAGAGTTATGTGTTATCAACAGACACTTTGCACCCAGTGACAAAATATTCTTTCTTAAGTCTTCCAATTAAATTAAAGCTGACTGAGCTGTTTGTAAGTATGTCACTACTGGACATTGTTAAAGCAAATAAGCACTGTATATGCTCTTGTAGTGTGAGCTCTGTATACTCCTTGGGATGGTTAAGTGCTGTCCCCCACCCCTTGCACTATGTGGCCTTACTCATCTTGACCTCCAGGAGTACTTACATGCCCAGAGTAAATGCCCAAAGTAAATGCTCTGATGGGGTTCTCCTCTGGTGGTGAATCTTACGCATCTGTATATTGAAGTCTTGAAGAGGCAGGAAATGGCTAATTTTGAGGCTCAGACTTTTCATGAATCCATGTGTATGGTTTCAGCGTTGCCTTAGCTCCAGGCAGTCCTTCATCCTAGGGGATTTCACTCCAGATCTAGCATTGCAAAAGCAGTGTTGGAAGTCAGTCATGTTGTTTCTGCAGAGAACCCTTTTTATGGGTTTGGAATGTGTGAAAATCAAATGGCTTGTCCCAGGGGTGTCTGTTAGGGGCCATCTGCTCTCATGGGACACTAGGGTGGCAAAGAGTGGAAACAAGATGACTACAGGCTATTGTGAGAACAAAAAAATTGACATTGTAGCTGAGACACACTGAGTATTTGACGTCTTTCCTGCTCTCCCCTGCCTCCCTTTTCTGATTAACATTCCCATATATTCAGGAACACATTCTGCTGCTAATAGCAGCAAAACTTGAATAATACTAGATGTTTTTTACTTAAGATGTGCTTCTTCTTAAGTTAATCTGTCATTTTAACATATGCATTTAATAATTTTTAATGCATATGTGTGTGATTAAGATTTTTTAAAAACTTGCTTGTATTCCATTTCAGTTTATCAGACAGTAGACAATATCAATATTTGTTTTAGAGGAGGACTAACTTATCCCAGATAACTGCCCAACCTTTTACCTTTCTGATTTTCAGATTATGTAATTTTTAAGGGATCTCTTTAATGGTTATTAAATAAGTTCTGTCACTTTATTAAGAAGCAATGAGAAAGCATAAATTACTAGGGCAATGTTAGTGTTGCTCTGCAAGCATTTGTCTTGGGACCTGCCTTGTTTTGGGCTTCTAAAACATTGCTTTCGAACAACAAAAAAAACTCTACTAGTGAAATGTGGTGGCACAAAAGAAGGGTTGGTGTATTTTATAAGAACTGAATGACTGGGTACTGCAATGTTAGAAGTAAAAAGCTATTCAGAACTGCACAGTGCAGATCATACATTTAAAGAGTGCAAAGAGAATTTATGCTATCAAACAGGCATTTCAACAGTGGTGGAGGAACAGAGGGACAGTTTTATGTGTTAATGCAGAAATAGCTAATGTGTCTGTGAAAGGGGTGAATGTGATTTGAAATTATATCGGAGGTGTATCTAACAGCAATAAGCATTTGAATGATTAAGAAAGATACTAGTGAAACCTCATGCAATGCTTGGGCGTGGTTTTGTGTCTCTGGTCTGAAGGTGATATCAAACTGAAGCAGGTGCAGAAAAGAGCTACAATGGATAGTCTTTTAGACTTTATCTTGCCTTTGTAGAATGATGGCTGAGAGAGAATAAAGGTTTCTCTCAATTTGGGAGGTAAAAAACAGTGTGGGAAATGCTGTTTATAGTAAAGAGCAGTTTTCGTCTGAAAACATTGAGTAAAAACAGATTATGGATTCAGATTTAAAATTAAAGAAAGATTTGTAAAGATCAAAGGAGTGATTTTAAAAAATAGTCTTCAAGAAGTAATAGAAGCAAAAACCACACTTAATTTAAGACTAGTTTTGAATGTTGACATTGTCTCTATCAGACAGGGGTAGAGGTGATGGTAGTGGTCTGTTATTAAGGCAATATCTTTATACATCACTAGCTTTAATATAGAAATCAGAAATGCAGCTTTGATTTGGTGATGTGTTACACTTCTTACTAACTTCCATTGTGCAAGATGCTGATAAAGATTAGAGTAAATAAGGTTTTTGGGGAAGTGCTTTTTTAAAATACTAACTGCACTTGCTTAGAACACATCTTCAATCTGCAAGAGTGTTCTTTGCATGAATGACTTGGTATTATAAAGCAAGATTAATGTAAAGCGTAAGTAAGCTCAGCAAAGAGATGGAAGCTAAAAATTGTAATTGTGAATGGGATTAAGGCAGAGTTTTATTTACATTGTAGTTTGATTTAGATTTGGGACACTTAAATAGATTTTGTGTTTCATGTAGGGCCAGTTTGGCTGCAGTCTGGTTTAGTTTAAAAAGGGTGTGATCCAGAGCTTTATAAGGTGCCTCACCCAGCTGTTCAAATATTTTGTTTGACTTTGTGATTTATAGTAAAATGTGTAGGATTATAATGAAGCTTTTCTGGCAATATGTACAATAATACTATGGAAAAAAAATATTGACTTAAAAAATGAAAGAACATTAAAGTTCACCAAAAGTCCATACTGAAAGTTGCGAAACTTTTTGGGAAGAGTTAACTATTTGTGTTAATGAAAATAGCAAATGCTAATGTGTAACATTGTTCTGTCTCTAGGAACTAGATGTCCTACTGATTTTGCTGAAGTTCCCTCAATTCTGATGGAGTACTTTGCAAATGACTATCGAGTGGTTAACCAGTTTGCAAGGCATTATAAAACAGGACAGGTAGGGAAAATTAATATGTAAAATACTGAAAATAGGAATAAATGTATTCAGGAAAAGAATCACATTTTCCTGTGTTGTTTGTTAATAATGTTTAAAGTAGAAACAGGCAATGGAAAGAAATTGTTTAATATTATCCTTTCAATTACTCAGAAAAAATGCTAATATTCTCATTGCAGAAAAGGTAAATGTAATCTGTAAAAGAATACCACAATGTTATATATAAGGTTGCAATTGCATGTTTAAAACTTTCAGCCTTTTTTTTCCTACAAAGGTTGTGTAGTTTCTACACTACACAAACTTAGTGTAGTAGGTGAACAACTTCTGTGTGAATCCAGTTATGTAGAATGTTCTAATTTAATTATAGGTAAGTTATGAGAAAAACAGTGATTCATCTTTGAACTGTCTAAAGTTTGTCTTAAAATAGTGCTCAGGTGCCAAATCATGGAAATAAATTGAAATGATCTGCAGTGTTTAAAACCTCCTTTTTAGCACAGTGTAAGGTAATGATTGAAAAATTTTGCAATGAAAAGTGTACTGCTTTATTTAGGATTAGATGAGATTAGGATTAGTTGGATTCCAGCAGTCATGAATCTCTGTATTAAGACTGATTCCTTTTTTATGTAAAGCTGTTCTATGCCAGTCTGCTGCAAGGATCTACTTTCTATGGGCAATTTACAAAACAGTGCTCTTTGAAACAAGGTGATTTTTGGTGGTCATTTTCATGCATGGCAGGAGAACATGATTTGTCTTTGTACAGCCATTTCAAGAATACAAACCAGTAAACAACAACAAACTACTCATCAATGCAAAAACAAGAAAGCCTCTTAAATTGTGTAGTGTCACACTTCATTGAAGCTTTCTATCCAAAACTGAGCCTTCAGTATATTTCAGTATTATGAAAGTGGAATTATTTTTGCCTCCACTGAACAACAGTTAGAAAAATACATTGCTTAACATCCACTTTAATAGATAGTCTGAGAAATTTGCTCTGTAAATCTGCTTCTTTTTTTTCTTTTTTACAGAGCAATCATTTCTGCAGAATTGATTGCACTAAGAAAGTCTCCTTGAAACCTGGGAGTTCAAAGTATTCAGTTCATGAGTGTTCATCGTTTATGTTTGAGTCCACATACCAAAATACTACTTTCTAAGTGTTCTCTATAAAGTTCATGTAGTGTTTAAACATTGTGGAGTTAACCTGCTTGCGTAAGTTCAGAGAATGAACTTGACTAAAACATCTGAAAGAAATTTGTGGAACATTATTTATGGCTTTGTATTTTCAAAATGGCTTAACAAATCTAAACCATGTTTAGTTGCAGTGCAAAAGCTACGAACCAGACATTGTGTCCCATTTGGCATTTCCATAAACTTATTCTGTTTATTGGTGGTGAAATCTTGCCCTTTCAGAGAGCAATTGAGAGAGGTTTAATGTAGAAATTCAGTCTTGAAGGGGGCAAGAATGGATTATGCTGGAAGATGAGAAAAAGAGCCTGAAACGGCTGTGGGGCTTTTGAGGGCTTTAGACTACTTCCTTTTAATTACTTTTCAAAAATTTTAGAATATATTTTTAAGCCATTATCCAACATATATAAATCTGCTTTTGCTTATGTTGGTTCATCTGATATTTTTAAGAATCTGATATCAGATTTCTGTGTCTGTCATTTAAATACAAATAAATTGAAGCCATCTTTTCTGTTCTTGAAATTCAGTGATTGTTACAGCAATTACTTTTATCTGTTGTGTATATGTATTTAGTTATTTGAAAGAAAAATGAGTCCGCCTTACCCCCTTTTCAAGGGGAAGAAAAGTAGGTGAAACTGTTAAAATGTGAAATTTGTAAAACCATTTCATCCAAATGTTGTTCTGTATGAGAACTTCCATGTGAACTTTTTCATATGAACAAAGAGATGGAGCTTTTACTGTGTGAGAAGGATCTTTCCTGCAGCAACTACACCAACATAGCTCTGCTAGATGTTGACAGAAGGATGGTTTTTAATGGACCTAGCTTGTGAGGAGGCAGTGCAGATAATTCAAAAAAGCATCCTTCTTACGGCATTGCTACATTTATTCTATAGTTTTTGTGTCTAAATTTTAGATGGTGTCATTTTTAGCAGTCCTACTGAACTTAATTACATCAGAAAACCATGATAGCATAGTTTCTGTTTATGACTGGCCTTGCCATAAAAGCCAGTTTTATAAGGACTGGTCCTGAGGATCCTCGCTTAAGATCAGTGCTTTTACTTATGGGAAGAGAAGGGGAAAGAGGTGTTGTTTTGATTATTAAAACATATTAACTGTTGAAAGCTGGTTTTTAGTAGCATTGCAGAAAAAAGTTTTGGTGGGCAGATCTTCAAAGATGGGAATACATGATGCATATAGATGTCGATCATGGGGATCTGGTCCAAAATAACTTGAAGTTTATAGAAAGATTGTCTCTGCTTTCTGTGCATTTTGGATGGTTGTGCTGTTGAGTACTGAGGAGTGAAAAAGCTTACAAGCTACTCTGGCAGAAGGAGCGTGTCTTACAAATTTAGTTCAAAAATCTGGCCAGCACAGAAATATTTGTTCCAAGAAAGTAGCAAGCCTGATTTTCCTTTCATCTTAAAGATAACTCAAAACAGAAAATCCTTGAGGAAAAAAAAAAAAGAGAGTACTGTGTTAATTAGTAAAGTTGAATTACTCAGGTAAGCTCATGAAGTCAAGCTGTACCAGAATGAGATTGTAACAGTGTTTAAGCAGACAATCTGCTGCGTGCATATCGTTCTGTATCACTGTGTTTGTTTGTTTAATTTTGTTTGTTAAGTACACAGATATGTGGTAGGTCTGTAGAGCTAAATCATTTTAAGCTTCTGTGTCTTTGGAGGCTTTCTTGAGCAAAGGCCAGTATTTCAGCTGTTCAAATTTGAACTGACTTCATTTTTCAGAAGGATGGAATTACAAAGTCAGTATTGTATGAGCATGATTACAAGAATAATCCCACAGATAGTAAACAGTCATAATATGTCACAGTTGCTACACTGCAGTACGGAATTAAGCATGCTTTGGGACACAGGGAATTCTGTTATTTTAGCCACCATGGCAAAGATGCTGAAAAATTCATTCCAAGATCTTAAAGTTACTTAATATAGAAGGATGGAAAGGTGGAACCCAAAGTGAAGCATGTAGCGTTTAAAGTTTTAAAATGGAATGGTTATTCAATTAACATAGTTTTAGCCAAAGCTCTGTGAAGCCTTTCTTTTAGAAGGAGCATGACAATTTGATTCTGGTTTTATTGGAGAGCTCATCTTTCAGAAAAAGTAAAATAATCATGCTAATGCAATTTTTTCTTCCCTCAGCTGCTTATTAAGGGTCTGTATGAGATTGTAATGGAGCAAGGACAAATAGTTTCTATTATGTGAAACAGTACATTTTCTTCAGTACATTCAAGACCTCACCATATCTGTATGCCTGGTATTTGCAGAAACAAACTCGGGAGATGGGTGGTGATGTTTGAAAAACCCTACGGAATCTAATTTTGGTTCCCTGAAATCTTAAATTTTAAAATCCCAAAGCTGCTTTGGGAAAAATAAGTGATCTCCTTGTTATAATTCTTTCAATTGAGTCTAATTTTGACACCAGAATTTTTCTGGCGCCAAATTCTGCTTGGCTTGTGAATTATGATACAGCACAATCTTTTAAATCTGGTAGATTTAAAAAAAGAACATTTATGTCCTTCTCCTGTGCCTTTTTGTTGTTAGGTATTGTCATAAGAATGATTTGTAATTTCCTGTTGATTTTCATCTGCTCAAACAGTAGAGCTTAATCTTCAGAGCAGAGTACATTGTTTGATATTCATATGGCTGCAAAATTATTTTCTTGAAGGCTCTTAGAATTACCTACATTTTACGTGGTCTCTAGAAGGTGATGTTAAGCCATCTCCTGTGCAAAGAGATTTTAGTACATTTTTAATGGTCATTCTGTGTCTCCTCTCAGGAGTTCAATTTAAAATAGGGTAGAGGCTTGTTGCAGAACATAAGGAAGAAATGGGTGAATGCAGAGGCTGCCTTGCCAGCAGTCTTCTCTGGCTTGAGGTCAGCTATTTGCAGTACAGTAAAAAAAAAAAAAGGCAAGACTCTTGGGTGGAGAATCATAAGAAAATCTTAGCTCTGAACTGAGAATTAAACCAGCTTCAGTTGTTTCTTGAGCAGGGCTGGATGTGACCAACTCTCCCAGGGAGCGTACAGACTGTCCACATTACCAAACCTTGCTGCTCTGTGCCCCAGTGTATTGCAAACTTGGATTTTGCAATTCAGTTGAAGATCTGTGGGACTGTGGTTTACCAAAACGCCAATTAAAAAGTCTTGGGGCCTTTTGTTCTATTTATTTTGTATACAAGCTGAAAGCTTGTGCAATTAACTTTTTCTTACTATCATTTAATATAGCTGAAATATAAAATTGAAAATCCATTATGTTGAAAGAGCTGGTTTGGCCTTGCTGGTAGGAGTGCTCTTGTCTTTAACACTCTTAAATTATAACCGTGTAAAATATACCTATTTTCTGTTGCCTAGTTTTCAGATGTGCAGCTTTTTTTAACACTGACAAACTGCAATTTAAGAATTTCCATCTAGTTTTCTCATGCTTTACTGTATACAAAATACAGGTGCCCCTAGAATAAATCAGTTTTGTTTAATTCTATACTGCACTTCTTTACTAGGAAATGAAAGCCTCCAAAAAGTTGCCATGACTTGCTGATAAGTTTGATGCTTAACAAAATTTGTTCAAAATTCTGTAGGTTTTCTTACACAAGGTTTTTTTGCATGACAGCTGAAACTGTGTTATTGCAAACCCACGTGTGCTTTAGTTCCTGGATGAAAAGTCATTGAAGTGCATGCCTCAGTCTGTGTAGGAGGATGAGACCAGAGATGTTCATAGAGCCAGAAGAAAAATTATCCAACCAAAGGACTTTTTACCATTTGCAATTTTCTTCTACTTCTTGCCTTAATAACTTTTTTCTACATAATGAAGTAGTATTTTGAACAGTACTAAAATCATTATGGAACCTCAGGGTAGTCAGCTAGTAACATCTTTATTAATATGGATAGCTGCCCATTTACTCTTAACTCTAGTAGTCTGAAGTCATCATGTAACTTGAAACAGGATTTTTGTAGTTGGGAAGGGTAAGTACTGACCTAACGAGGATGTACCATAGGACAGACTTCATGTTCATTGGTTCATTTTTCTCTGTTGAAATTTAACAGCTGTGCACATTTATGACAGGCAAAATAGCGGGTGTTGTTCTATCCCATTCTTGACCTAGCTAAGATTTGTCTTGGAGAAGAGGTTACAAGCCTTGGCAAGCTGCTGCACAAAACAGCTGTGCAACTGGAGAGTTTCTTATCTGCTTTAACTTCCAGATTCCACAAAGTTAATTGATAACATTTTCTTCACTTATGTGTAACTTCTCTGGAACTGGGATTTTATTCTGTGAACATTAACGTTATTTGTATAGAAGATTGTATTTGCACAGAATCTAAACATGTGGCTCTTGCCACCAGGATCTGTAGACTTTTATGTATTATTTCTTAAACACTTCAACACACTGTAAAAGTGTAGGTATGCTTTTAGAGTTCAGTGTAACACCAAACATCTGTAATACATTGTACAATTTGTAGTAACTTTACTAATATTTTTGCAAGAACCCAGTTATTTTAACCATGTTTAATATGTTCGGTTAATAAAACTGCTAGCAAAAAAGGAAAAGAATATGCTTACTAGGAAAACATCTGTTGAAAAGCTTCAGAAAGCAGAAGTGTAAGGTCAAGCATTCATGCATAGATATTCTTAAAAATCTGGCATTAAAAGTCTTTGGATGTACTTGTAGATGTCTGGATAGAAAGTTAAAAAGAGTTTGCTTAATGGCTTGAAAAATGTCTCTTGACTTTCAGCCTGTGGTTACCACAGATGTGGAATAAATTCAACTTTGTTAAAATTTTCAAAGGGTAGATATTTACCGTTCAGTGTGAGCAAATGTTTTTATGTGGGTTAGGGTAGAAGGCCTGATGCTGTCCCAGTTGAAGTTATGAAAACCCTGCCAGCTCAATGGGAGTTATGTGGGCCTCTGTGTAAATCTGACTGAACTGTGATCAAAGACGGACAGGAGAATCTGTTCTAATAACAAGTTTTGAAGACTAGTTAGGATGACCTGGGAGGACTTCAGCTGCCCCATCTGTTCTCTATCTGTAAAGATAGTCACGGTATTTGTAATAGGCATCTAAGGGAACATAGGATCAATCGACAGAACAACAAACACTGAGACACAGTGATTTCTTGATTTCTGTGTAAATTATTGCTGATATCGGTATTGCTAGTTCAGTACTTTGTTTGGAAATGATACTTCCTTCCTCAATGCAAAGCGTTTAAAATATGTTTTTATTACAACTAGGAGTCTCTTTTGTGTTCGTGTTCATGTTCAGCGTTTTCTAGTAGTAAGCATATTATTTACAAATACACAACAATTGTAAATATATTCTGACCTTTTTTTTTTATTTAATTCAAGCCATTGCCAAAAAACATGGTGTCAAGACTATGTGAGTCCAAAAAGGTGTGTGCTGCAGCTGATATGCAACTCCAGGTATGTTCTTTGCATTCCAGCCTCTACTCTCTATTCAGAACTTAAAGAACATACTTTAATTCATATGATTTTGCTAAAGTTTTATATTAATGCAGAAACGTTATCTAACTGCATGCAAATTAGTGAAAATTAATTCATTTTTATTGTAATTTTTGGTTTTGTGAACGTATTCTGTGTGGTCTGCTTAAAGCTAAATGTCTAAATCTGATGGAAAATACTGTGAAAACCATAGCTTTTGAAAATGGTTGGATTATCAGAATCCCCAAATGTAATTTAAGCTTGAGTTCTTAAATTAACGGAATAATTTAAGGAGAACTTGCAGTAGACAAAGTATTACATACCTTTGGATCATTAAAGTGTTGCAGGACTGAGAGATACAGGCCACCTTAGTAAAGTCAAACCAGCTCATTTATTTACTAAAATGTGATTTGAGCTCCTTGTCTTCTGCAGCTCCACTGTGAAAGTGGCAGCTTGTAACGGCCATCAAAGTTGGTGGCTATAAGACTTCTCTGTCACAGTGTGAGGAGCGGTAATTAAATTCATAAACCTTTATTTTCTGTTGATAGATGTGATTGTTATTCCTGTAAACAAACTATCAGTATCACTTTTCTTCAAAGGAAGTAAAGGAAATTAGGACTCCATCTAAAATGTTAAGGGATGGACTTGATGATCTTAAAGGTCTTTTCCAGCCATGGCTATTCTGTGATTCTGTGATTTAGGTTTTTCCAGTCCTACAAGAGCAGTTCTCAGACGTGAACAGTAGCGTTAGCATCTAGCCAAGTTTTTTCACAGCGAGAGTTTGGCTGCATTTAGCATGCTTCTGCTGTGTGAATTTTGTGATTTCGTTTTCTTCTTTGTTTCTGCTTAAGCCAGTCCTGTGGCAGGAAAAATGCCATGCTCCAGAAGTAAGTCAAGGAGGGATCACTGTATTGGTCCTGTGGGGTGGGCTGTGCAGTCCCCCTACCACAGCCCTCAGCTGCTCCTGCGATGTCTGTAGGGTCTGTTCCGGAATGACTCCAGACCCCATAGCATTAGATCTGGGGAGAGAACACCCACTTCTGGTGGGCTGAAGTCCATGTGGGTGCTTAATGATTGACTGGTGCTGGCAACATGCGGTGATTAGACAGGCTGCTTGCCCTCAAATTACTCTTGCGTAACTAATGTTCAACCATTCTCAGCTGTGCCAGATGACCACAATGCCACACTGAATATTATTATTCATTTCTTACTCTTAGCACCATGTTTTTGGAGATTCCAAATATAATACCCGCAGAAGTATGTACTCATTTCAGAGACAGACTGGCAGAGCCATTATTCTGTTTATTAATTCAAAAAGAGAAGTAGAATGCATGGCAAATATAAAGTTCATACATTCCTTTGTAGAAGTGCAGATTTAAAAGCATAATAATTAATTGGTGAAAAAAGCTTATATTTCAATCTGCAGATGCCAGAGTATCTATACTACTAGTGTATATACCTGAAAAAACTGTGAATGATGACTCCAATATCTTTCTTCAGACTTTGCAAAGAGTATATTCTATATGGACAACTAGGTGCTACATAAGCCATGTTTGACCTTTAAAGAAAAGAAATATGCTTACGGATTTTCCAGCAGTAGAGAAACTGCCTAAAGGTTCTTTTGTGGTCTGTTCAGCAATTAAGTCTATTGGCATGTGACAATAAGCAATTATGTTAGCTTTTAATCATAACTATATTACCTCTGCATTTTCTTCCAGTTCATGTAATCAGTTTCTCAAGAGGAAAGATAGGAGAATCCATGCATCTTCTCATAAAGCTTTTGCCATGCGGATTGAGTCCCAGAGTCTTTCAGTCAGTAGTATCTTCACTGGAAAATACATAACTGTTTGCATATTAATGCTGTTAAGCAGACAAGGAGCTAGAAAGAACTGGAATCGAGTGAAACTAATAAACACCAATGTCGGATAGACAGTATGAAGACAGATAACTATTTGATGGCCTTTTTATATTTTTAGGTCTCTTGGAAAACGTGTTTTAATGAAACTAGAAATCATCTCCTAGCTACTGCTTTGTATTAAGTGTTAGCATGTATCTCAGCAGTATTACCTAAATCCTGTGGTCGTGGAATGTGTCTCCCTTTCCCATTTCAAAGGCCTGTGTAAACATACAGAACTGTGATTTGTAGATGGGAATGTGTATGGCCATAAAGTTCATCCAAGTTTATTTTCGGGGATAGATTTTTTTTTTTTCTTCTTAACTATGCTGTCCAGGTGGCCTGGCTCAGAGCTTTCTTCCCACGCTTTACATGTGCCAGGATCGGGGGAAAGCTCATAGCTGGCTTCAGTGACTCATTTCCCTATCACCACTTTGTTCTTTAGGCTGTCCATTTCACTGGCCTTCAGCTGATCTTTCCCCACTGCCTAGTTGTGAGTTGAGTTTTTGCTCCAGTTTCCTGACCACAAATTACTTGAGTCCAAATTTTACTCTAGAGAAGGTCCACTGCAATGTAAGCCGCTCCATCTTGTGAGGAGCATTGAAGAGCAACTGCAAACAGGTCCTAACAAAGCTGGGAGGTAGGAAAAAGAACCATGCTGGGCTGAAGCAGGATGTCTTGTTTTCAGATGCTGAAGTTCCTTGTGTTTCGTCTGGGATTTTTGGAGAGGAGGGGGAAGTCGGTGTGAAATGCAGACTCCTGCAGAGTCATTAAGGCCTAGGGTGACAGGAGAAAGTGAGTTTTTAGGACTGTTACATCAGGTAATTTTCAGATCTAGTCACGGTCCTTACTGTTGGTCATATTCCCAGTCACCCTTGCTACCATAAATGCTTGTAGCTTTTGTTAAACTTAGTTAAGAAATGAACTGGGATTCTAAAGACCAACTGAGTATGAAAAATACAAGCAAAGGCATTGTGAAGCCTCTGATCTTTTCTAAGAGTAAAATACACTGTAGTTTTTTACTATGTAGTATAGATTTTTCTTTAGATTTTTAGTTTTTCATGTTCTCAATATAATGATGGAAAAATTAAAATACTTCTGCAAAGTTTGATTAAAAAATCAAGTACTCATCATTGTTTGCCATTTGGTACAGTGTCTTCATGGAGTTACCCTCTGAACAGGTAATTTGCTGCCTGGTCTGGGTTTGTAGATGGGCAGCTTTTGGTAGTGCTTGCATCTCTTGTCCAGTGTTGCTGTCTGAGACACAAAACTTGAAATCTCGTTAATGGTGGCTTGTGCAAGTTTAGGTCTTAGAGACCTCTTTTCTCATCATTAGCCATGTAGGAAGCAAGCAGAAAATTCAGGAGTAGTTCCTGCAGGTCGTGGCTTCTTTACCCCTCTCCTTGTAACCCTCAATTTTTCTTGGAAAATAATAAATTTTCACATTCAGCATTTGTTGACAAACATTGTCAAAGGAAAGAAGCATGACCAGCAGGTTGAGGAAAGTGATTCTCCCCCTCTATTCTTCTCTCATGAGAACACACCTGGAGTACTGCCTCCAGCTCTGGGATCCCCAGCGTTAGAAAGATAGGGACTTGCTTGAGCAGGTCCAGAGGAGGGCCACAAAGAGGATCAGAGGGCCGGAGTCCTTTTCCTGTGTGGACAGGCTGAGACAGTTGGGGTTGTTCAGCCTGGAGAAGAGGAGGCTCCAGGGAGACCTTATAGCAGCCTTCCAATACCTAAAGAGGGGCTACAAGAAAGCTGGAGACGGACTTTTTGTAAGGCCGTGTAGTGACAGGACAAGGAATAACAGTTTTAAATGGAAAGAGGGTAGATTTACATTAGATATGAGAAAGAAATTCTTCACTGTGAGGGTAGTGAGGCAATGGAACAAGTTGCATACAGAGGTTGTGAATGTCCCTTCCCTGGAAGTGTTCAAGGCTGGGCTGAATGGGGCTTTGAGCAACATGGTCTAGTGGAAGGTGTCCCTGCCTATGACAGCGTGGTTGGAACTAGATAATCTTTAAGCTACCTTTCAACCCAAACTATTCTATGATACTGTGAGTCTGAAGATTCTGTATGTTAGAAGACAACTTATTAAAAAAGAAGGATTATACTCCTTTAGAAATGGTCACAATTCTGGTGAAAGTCTGTGTTATATCAAGCTCAAATAAAATAAATGCTGAATTCTGATAAGTTATTAAAGAGTTAAGAATGGTTGTGTACCCAACTTTCATAATAAAGAATCTTTTCACGGATTGAGAGGGTTGTGTTATTCAGATCACATAAAACATCTATTTTCCATGGATGTTTGGAGGCATTCTCCGTGGATGGAGAATGTCTCCAGCCTTTTTGCCATAAAATTTCTGCATTTCGTGGTTATAATTCCTAAAACAGTGTGTTTATCTCATTGGGAATGGTTTTACAGTGTCCCTGGGAGTGTGTCTGGGCCTGATTCTCTAGCCAAATTATTTGCTTCATCCCTTGCACAAAAGCTTTTTGAGCCTCCCTACGATTTTCCTGTTTTTTTTCAGTTTTCCTGTGAAATATCCCTACCACAGGGTGGCCTGATCTGAACTCTTAAGCTTAAATATTTGGATCCACCAAACTTCTCAAAAATATCTTGTGTTGCACAGCAGTGGGTGTCCTCTTCTTTTTTCTGTCTTTCTTGCACTTCCACAGAATAGGAAATCTTCATATTATTTAAAAAAAAAGCTTTAATTTTTTCCAGTGATGGCACAAACTGAGTTTTAGCACAGTCTTCTATCCATGCCTACTTCATATTTGCTCTTAAAGTGCCAGATACACTGCTTTGCTATTTTTGCTTGGAAAGTCTCCTTACTGGTTCTGCTTTCCTGATCTCCAAACACCTCAGTAGTTGTCATGCACCTGTGTTTTGCCATAGTTCAGATGCTTCTGCACAAAAATTCCTACGAACCAGCTCTTACCTCTGGCAAAGTACCCTCCTGGTGCAGTGTGATCTCAGGCTGAGCTTGTGCTGCAGCAATTCATTACTCTGATTGTGAAAGCTAAAACAAAGGAAACATCTGCTGTAGTGCTGTGCTGTTTGAGTGCTCCAGCAGAAAGGAGCATCAGCAGCTCCACGTGCAGCTTCATGTGCTCCCTGCCTGGGCTGTAGCCCCTGCAGGTGTGATGTGTTGCATCATGGCTGCATGCACATGTCTTGGAATAGCTTATTTTGCTGTGTCCACTCCAATAACTTTAAGTCTTTTTATTAAATCTATTTTAAAATACTCTTTTTGCTAAGGGAAATTGCTGGAGGGATTTAGGGACAGGTGTTAATTTTATTTAAAAAGGCAAGTGATTTATTACTGCCAGTGTTCTCAGTGACCTAAACACAAATTTATGATATCATCATGGTTGTGGTTAGTGTACTCCAAAAACCTGTTTCTCTCCTTGTATGTTATACTAAAAGCAGAAGATTTACAAACCTCTGTATATTTAAACTCTTCCCTCTCCATATTCTCTCTCTCTCCTGTTCTTTTCTATTTGTCTTTTTTGTTTGTCAAATGCCAATGCCATGTACCGAAGACGAACATGTATTTTATCTCTTCAGGTATTTTATGCTGCCTTGGACCAAATCTACCATGGGAAACATCCTCTAAAAAAGTCAACCACAGAAATTTTAAAGGAAACACAGGAGAAAGTTTATGGATTGCCATATGTACCTAATACAGTGAGTAAAAACATACTGACTGTAGGAGCTAGACCTTTTCTTTGATAGCATATTAATACCCCTACCTGACCCTTGCCCTGCACACTTACATGTTTATTGTATTTCTGTGTCGAAAGGGTTTTCTTTCTTTCAGCCATTTTATCCAAAGAGTAGGATATTGGAAATGTTCAGCGTTCAGTGTAATCATGTCATCCTGAACTTGCAATTGAAAGTGAGTTTTTCTCACTGTACTGCTGTGACCTTTGCCAAGTCACTTACTTACCCTTTCATGTAATACCTGAAAGTGTTCAAGCCTTGGGTTCTACTAAGCTATGTAATTTTGATCTTCTTCATGACTAATTGTGCAGTTTGTTCTGTACTTCATGTGACATCCAAAGGTTGTCACATGTCAGAGCATGGCCCAAATCGCTGTTTGACACTTTGGTCAGAATACCCACATCCTTTCTTTGCTTTCTTAGCGAAATAATACATTAGAAGAACGTTAGCACTCTGTAGAGTAATGTCTCTGATTTGTTTTGCTGTCCTTTGCTGCTCTTTCTTCTGAACTTAAGATATGTTTGCAGTTTAATTTGTAGTCTAGATTAAAAAAATAGATGTCTTGAAAGTAAAAGTTGGTTTGAGTGAACAGTATATTCCTTCCTTTCCTTTAATTTCATAGCTAGGCCTTGAAATACAATAAAACACACTTTATCTGTTATTTGGCTGGGTACATATATGGCTGTCAGATAAAGTATTTTGATTGAATGATAGTTGCTCTCAGTAGCTTGAGATTCAATTATGAATTATGAAGTCAGGCATGTGTATCCTAAGTTAGTGGTGTTGGGTAAAAGTAATTCTTTCTTACAGAAGATCTTAACTGAATTAATGTATCTGTCAGGGCTGCACAATCATCTGTTATTATCTCCTCCTAATAAACCTTAATTCCCTCTTACTGCTCCTCACAGGCAGGTAAATATCCTTTGAATGTACTTGGACTTCAATCTCATTACACAGATTCATTTTCTGAAGTAAAGCCCACAGCATGTATCTTCAGCAGATGAATTTCTGTCTTTCTGAGGCACAGCTCAGATAATACAACAATTTGTATGCATCTTTTTGTTATAGTACATTTAATAAGTAAATGCTGCTGTACCTATGTGGTGATACCTATTTAAGATAAACCAAGGCATCCTCAGCAAGTATTGTGTCTTATGTGCCAACACTAGGAGAGAAGAAAATCCCACCAAAGTCTGTATTTGCCGTTCAGATACGTTTTACAGGCACTGGGTCAGTTGGCGCCGCATGCAATAGTATTTACTTTGGCTGCGTTGACATGGACAGTCACAGAAGCTACATACAAGGCAGAAAGGAAGAATGGAGCAGACCAGACAGACAGAAGCACAGAGAAACCGCACTCCACAAGACTTTGTTTTCCTGAAGAATGCAAATCTCAATTTCTGGCTGGCCATTGCTTATCTGTTCAAAAGTACACAGGATTTGCTGCTGGCTCCTAGTGGATGAAATTCCACTGGGATTTCTTTCCTCTATTATCAAATCCAGAAGCTGATGACTGCCAGGCAGGGGGGCAAGGAAATGTATCTGCCTGTTTTTGTAGTGTCTGGTAGTTCTGTTGCCAGAGGAGATTTGTGTTACTGAGTTCAGAAAATGAATAGAAATTCTGCGCAGGTTGGATTCTTGAGTCCTTGTGATGCTTTTAAAAAGCATCTTCCTATCAGTCTTCCTTTTGACTCTTCTAAGAAAGCAAGACAAACCAAATAATAGTGACCACACATTTTCTTGCCATTTCTTCCTGAATGTGCTTGGTGCCAAAATCTGTGCACTGTGAGGGATTCAGTACTATGCTTTTGCTCCAAACTTTTCTTCAAATCATAGTTTATTTCTCATCTCTTGTGAAGCCAGTTTCTATTTCTTACAGCCTGCCTTGCAACTGATAGCACTGTCTGCTTTTAGAGTATCTCCCCAAGTCTCTTATACCTTTGTCTCCAGGATGTCCAGAGAGACTTTTCTAAAAGTATCAGGTGACCCTTTGATCAACCTGAGACGTGATCAAAGTTTCTCCCCATGATCTGTTGCTTAGTCCCCTGCCTGTTCCCCAAGTTCAGACTTGAAAACTGCTTTCCTTTGAGACAGTCATCAAAACTTAATGATATGCCATTGTTAGTCCTGCGCCAAGCATAATAATTCCTATCTCCTGCTGTAGGTTTCAGGTCAATATCGTAACAAAAAGGAGACACAGGGTAAACAGGCTCTGCAGTGATAGTGGTGATTGCAGCCTCCTGCGGTTACAGGAAAGAGCCTTCAATAATGAAGTGGTTTTACAACAAACACCAGCTGCCCAAATCCATTATACCTGAATTTTCTTTGTGTAGTATTGAATTAGTTTGAATTATTGATTCTTATTTTGAAAGAATTATTGTGGACTTACGTACCAACTGTCTGTCCATCATAATAACCTTTCTTCATTCTAATCTGGAAGTTTGGTGGGAGATGCTGGTTTGAGTTGTGAATGTGAGGAAAAATGGTTTTGAAGAGTAAGGCACAGTGAATCTGGGTTCTTTTCTAGATGGCTGCCAAATAGTCCCTTCTGTATTTTTTTAAAATTGCGTGGCCTTCTGGTAAGCTTTTCTTCCCAAAACAGGAGAATTTCTTGTGTGGTACTTGAATACAAAGTGCAGTGTTGGAATTAACCCCCACACATCATTATAACTACATTTGATAGGAGGTAACGTGTTGGTGTGTAGGGAGCCTTTTGGTATTTTTTGGAACCCTAAGTGATTTGCTATATACCTTTTTGCTCTAGCATGTTAGGTGCGCGTTAGTTCAGAAGGACCACCTCTACTGGTGGCCTAAAATTTACATCAGGTTACAGGTTTAAATACACGTATATTTATTTTCCAGAGTGTAGGTTTCTTTGGTAGCCCAAGAACTTGTTAATGGCCTATGGTTGCTAGTGATTGGAGAGACCAGAACACCTGTGAGACCAAACATGTTAGCCAGCCAAGTTTGCCAACAGAAAACAAGGCAGGTATTGTTATAGAAACCCTAGAGGGAAGAAGTGTATGAAAACTGGTGTATCACCAATGTGGTTGTTAGTCTTTCTTCTTCCTGCAGCTGGGGGGACTCTGCCCAGACAGGGATCCTGACCTCAGAAGGCTCCACCTAGCTCCTTGTCTTAACTTGCTGGGATTCTGTCTGTCACGTTCCTGACACAGGAAATCTATGGAGGAGATGCAACGTAACATTTGGAGTGCTCTCTCAGGGATGCTGTCAGGCACCATAGGAAGATGTGGTTTTCCATGGGTGCTAAAAACACAAGGATTTTATTAACGTGGCACCTGTAAAGGCATCTGGGAGGTTGGTCAGCTGAAGAGGAGTTGATATCATGAGATGCAGAGAACCAGCTTCTCTGCAGAGAGAAAATAGTTTGCATCACACATTGTTCACCATGTGCCCAAGCCCCCTTTTTATTTTGTTGCAGAACACCTGTGAGCAAAAGAGCAGCTCTATGCCTCTTTTGCCTTTCAGGCTCTACAGAGGTATCTGGACAGGCTGGATCAATGGGCTGAGGCCACTGGTACAAGGTCCAGCAAGGCCAGGTGCAGGGTCCTGCACTTCGGTTACAACCCCATGCAATGCTACAGGCTTTGGGAAGAGTGGCTGCAAAGCTGCCCAGTGGAAAAGGACGTGGGGGTGTTGGTTGGCTGAACATGAGCCAGCAGCATGCCCAGATGGCCAAGAAGGCCAGTGGCATCCTGGCTTGTATCAAAAATAGCATAGCCAGCAGGGCTAGGGAGGTGATCATCCCCCTGGACTCAGCACTGGTGAGGCCACACCTTGAATTCTGTGTTCAGTTTTGGGCCCCTCACTGCAAGAAAGGTGCTGAGGTTCTGGAGTGTGTCCAAAGAAGGGCAACAAAGCTGGTGAAGTGTCTAGAGAACAGGTCTTATGAGGAGCAGCTGAGGGATCTGGGGTTGTTTAGCTTGAAGAAAAGGAGGCTCAGGGTAGACTTTATTGCTTTTTCTAACTACCTGAAAGGAGGTTGTATTGAGGTGGAGGTTAGTCTGTTCTCCCAAGTAACAAGTAATAGGACAAGAGGAAATGGCCTCAAGTTGTTACAGGGGAGGGTTAGATTGGATATTGTGAAAAATTTCTTCACAGAAAGGGTTGTAAAGCACTGGAACAGGCTTCCCAGGAAAGTGGTGGAGTCACCATTCCTGGATGTATTTAAAAGATGTGTAGATGTGGTGCTGAGGGACATGGTGTTTAGTGGTGACCTAGCAGTGCTGGGTTAATGGTTGAACTTGATGATCTTAAAGGTCTCTTCCAGCCAGAATGGTTCTATGATTCTTAAGAGTTTGAAGGTGACCTGACCTTATGCTTAGTTGTTTTAGGTAAGCCAGAGGCCAAAAACTGAGACAATATGGTTTCTGAAGTTCTCTGTTGCAATCTTGTGCTGACCATAATCACTCTCAGTAGTGGTGCTGCAGTGAAGAGGAGAATATCGTTTTTACAGGCCTGTTCCTCAGCCTCCTGAGGGCTGGCTAGCAGTTTGAGTGAAATATCTTGTTACTGAATCAGCCATTTGTGTTGTTGGGGCCTCTGTGGTCTTAGGATTTCTTGTTAGGTCTTTGGAGTCACTACTAATGTGTAGTTATAACTCTAGTCCTGTATAACATTTCATGTGAACATCAGTAACACCATATAAAAGAAAACATAGTCAGACTGGGCAAGTGATGAGGCAGCTGTCTTAAAATAAATAAGCGATAACCCTTAACCTCTGAAGGTAAAAGTGGTTTTGAAAACTGAAAACTTTACTCAAGTGGTAAACATAAATCTTGAAATATTGGTAAGGAAGGCTTAGTAGTGGCTGCTTATTAAATTTTAAACTGTGATTTCACTTAACATCTATTTTATCTAAAATCTTCCCAAATTTGTCTTAGATTTAAGTTAAACTAATGTAACCTTAGAACCTAAGCAAAACCGAAAGTTAGGTTAAAGGAAATTTTAAAAACAGCTAAGAAGTAGAATTGGTGCTGTTGGCAAAGAGCTTTTAAATGACCAATACTGGACTGAGGATGAGGGAAGAAAATTTATGGTGCTTAGAAATAAGATGCTGAAAGGAAATGAGTAGGAGAAAAAGCCTGTATAGTTGAATATCTGAGAAATGGAGGTTATTAGAAAAGTAGAAGCTGTATAAAAGTGTGAAAAACAGAAAGCAGAATAAGGTCTAATGAGCCAAAAGCAAAAATTGTGGAACTTTTGAGCAGCTTATAAACCATGCATCAGAAAGGGGAAGGCTGCCAGTTATTTGCTGGAGCTGGAAAATAGCTAAGTATGATGATTCAAAAGACATTATTTAGTTGTCAGAGAGACTGAAGAAAAGACACTCAATCAAAGACACAAACTACCCTGATGCAAAAAAGATTTGGCAATAAGGAACTAAGCCTTTTAAAGACCCTACTAAGATAATAAAAAGTAGAAATAATGATATGAGTAGAGATAATTACTAAAAGAATACAAGAATTCAGACCAAGAAGACTAGAAATGCTGTGTTGCAAAGTGAAGTAGTGAAGTTCATAAAATTCCATATCTACTGAAGAAATAAGAGGAGAGTGGGCAAGAGAACAGCAACAAATATCAGAGAAAGTAGAAATGTTCCATGGCTCTGCCTCGGTGTTTTAAAAAAAGAAGTGAATTTTTATTAGGTAAGTAATGCATATAATTTTTGAGACCGATAGAAACACAACTGAGATTAAGCCATGAAAGAGAGAAAATAATTAGATTAGATGTAGTTAGGCTATCAGAATATTTAAGTTTGTCAAACTAGTCACAGACCTGGAGGAATTATCACTCACTCATGAAAAAGTGGTAGTGCTGTTATGATAACAACTTTTATGAAGGAAGGAGAACTCGGGAACTAGACTAATTACTCAGACTTTGTCACTCAAGAAGTATTAAAACCAATTATTAAGCAGCTCGTAAGTACTTTGAGAACAAGCAAACATCAGGCACAGTTCACAAAAAGAAGGTCCTGTTCAACTAACTCAATACCCTTCTATAAGGTCACCTGTCCAGTGGACGAGGGGAAGATGGTGGATGTAGTTTTTCTGGATTTTAATAAGTCTTTGATCGTGTCCCTCACAGCATCCTTCTGAACGAGTTGTCCAGCTGTGTCACAGTGCATTATGTGAAGAGCTGGCTGAAGGGCAGAATTCAGAGGGTTGTACAGGGTGGGGCTACATCTCGCTGGTGACCAGTCACCAGCAGTGTTCCTTAGGGCTCAGTTCTAGGGCCAGTCCTGTTCAATGTATTTATCAGTGATCTGGATGCAGATGTTGAACACACCATTAGCAAGTTTGCTGATGATACCAAACTGGGAGGTGCTGTTGACTCTCTTGAGGGACAAGAGGCCTTGCAGAGGGATCTAGAGAGCCCGGTGCTCCAATCTATGATTAATGGGATGAAATGTAACAACTCCAAATGCCAGATTCTGCACCTAGGGTGGTGTAATGCTGGGCACAAGCATAAACTGGTAGAGGAGTGGCTGGAGAGCAGTCCTGCAGAAAGGGTTCTGGGGGTGCTGGTCGACAGCGGGCTCAATAGAAGTAAGCAGTGTGCCCTGGTAGCCAAGAGGACAAACCTCATCCTGGGGTCCATCAAACAGCATAACCAGCCAGTCAGAGGTGATTATGCTGCTGTTTTCAGCATTGGTGTGGCCTCACCTTGAGTACTGTGTGCAATTCTAGGCCCCGCCGTTTAAGAAGGATGTGAAGGTCCTTGAATGTGTCCAGGGAAGGGCAAAAAGCTGGTGAAAGGGCTGGAAGGAATGTCCTGTGAGAAGTGGCTGAGGACTCTGGGCTTGTCTAGTTTGGAGAAAAGGAGGCTGAGGGGTGACCTCATTGCTTGCCACAGTGTCCCAAGGAGGAGAAGTGGAGAGGGAGGTGGTGAGCTCTTCTCCCTGGTATCCAATGATAGGATGCGTGGAAGTCATTCAAGGCTGCAACAGGGGAGGTTCAGACTGGACATTGGGAAGCATAAAGAAATGAGAGGTGGTCAAACACTAGAACAGGCTTCCTAGAGAGGTGGTTGATGCCCCAAGCATGTCAGTGTTGAAGGGGCATTTGGACAATGCCCTTAATAACATGCTTTAACTTTTGTTCAGCACTACAGTGGTCAGGTAGTTGGACTAGATGGTTGCTGTAGGTGCCTTCCAACTGAAATAGTCTATTTTATTCTAGTTTGCATTAGGAAAGCAATTAAATACATAAGTATTAAATGAAAATAGATGTCAGAAGGGTGTGCCTTTATTAATGGGATGCTGTTAAAGAAAATACTTTTAAAAAAAAATATATTTTCATATTTGGTGTTGGGGACATAGCAGTGGGTAGTGCTGTATCCTCTAGTAGGTGTCTACCTCTTAAAAAGATGTAGAAAAACTGGAAGAAATACAGAGAAAGCAATTTTGGAAAGATGATAGCTTTGGAAACATGACCTATGAGGAAAGTTGAGGAAATGGAGTTTGTCTAGCAAAGAGAAAATTGTGGGCACATATGAGTGTGTTGTGGCACTGAAAACCTTTATGAAAAAAAAAATGTAATTGCAATTGAGACTGTGATCATTTGTTTCTTATGAGTGAGCAGATAGTAGGAGGGAAAAAGGGTATAATTTACAGCAGATGTGATTACAGTTGGTACCTAATCTTTTAAACTCGTGTCAATCTTTTCCCTCATTTGTTGAAGAGAAGCAGACACCCAGTAAGTCTAGGATCTCCCTTACAGGGAGTTGTAAAGAAACCACAGAGACATAAATTTCATAGTAAGGGCAGAGAGCAGAGCCTTCACAGAAGGTTGCTTTCACACTTTTTCTCTCTTCAGTTACTTGAAGAGGCACTGATGTTGCTCATATTCCACTTCTTGGAGTGTTTTGAAGAGAGATGAACTCATATGTTGTTACTCAATGTCTTGAAGTTCATGTAACCCCTTCAAAGTAATTTTTTACCTTGCTATGTTGGAAACTAAAGTTGTTTACACAAAGTGCAAATCACTGGATTAGTTTTCATATGAGCTTTCTTAGAAGTGTACTATAAAATCAAGTTGAAGAGTCTGGGTCTGAGGAAAGGATTAATAAAGGAGCACACAGTGAACTCCAGGGAAGTGATAGTTTTATAAATAATAAATAGCTAAAAGCCATTTCAAAAAGATTGGTGCCCTGCTGAGGTCAGTATTAAAGTAGATGCTGGGACTTTCAAAAGCTCTTAAAGTCACCCTTCAAGGTTTGTTTAGGTTTCTGTCTTTCTGGAGTTGAGTTCATTTTCTGATAAAGGAAAGGCTGATAGCAAATACTGTGAAGATTTGTTTTCTGGTGGTAATATGACACTATTCACTGGGCAGCTATCTGCAGCAGCAGAGTGTTTATAGATATCATAAGATACGAAGCACTTTTAAGGAAATTCTTTCTGCAAGTGTTAGCCCTATGAAACTCAAACATACTTCAGCGATAGTGTTTAGTCGTAGAGCATTTTAAGGAACAGTGCAGGAAGTAGTTGCATACATCTCCTGGTAACATTTTGAGAAATAGTGGTATGTGCTTTAGATAGCTCTTTTAAATATATATATATATATATATACACACACACACACATACATATATATAAACACAGATTGCTTTGTTTAGTTTTGCATAATTCTGTTCTCACAGTTCACATGTCCTTTTTTTCCCCCAGTATGGGAGCTATATTTGATGGTCATCAATGTAGTTGAATCTGTTACTGCCATAAACACAGGCTAGAGGGCCTGAAATGAAATGCTCTTCAAACATGGTGGGAGATTGTCCTTTTTATGAAACACTTGCAGTCAAAACAGAAAAGAACAAGAGAGAAACACTTAACAGGAGGTGGCAGTTAGACTGAGAGGGAAAAAAGTAGTTTCTTCAAGTTCAAACTGCAGTTTCTGGCAGATTCAGGATTAGAATAATGATCTCCTAAATCCCTGTATGGAATGGCTCTGACAAAAGATAGTAAATGAGCATTAGTGTAAAGTAGTAGCTATTTCATCTTCCAGTGTAGGTACAGATAATTTGCACGATTAAGTTGTACTGGCAAATAACATTTTGCAGTTATAACGTTGCTTAAGACGTTTCTTGTTTTTTGTAAGAGCTTATATTAAGCAGCATTTTTGAAGTTTGTTTTAAAAGACTAGGTCAATAATTAAAATTAGGTTTAATTGGTAAAGTAGAATAAAAACCTTGTGCTTCAGTGTGAGTCTGTAACCAAAGGAAACCATGATGGTCTGATTCTAGTTATCTCAGGCTTACGAATCTTTAAAGCTGAGTCAGTAATAGAAACTGTTAATTGGTAATTGAACGGTGTGTCTATGTTACATGTGTATGTGTGTAGAGTTACGTTGCAACATGAAGGACTCCTTTTGAAATTGTCTGAATATTTCTTATATTTTACTTTAAAGACTAGGTGTAATGTTTACAAGTAGTGCTGTCTCTCAAGTTGTCAAATAAGGTCAGTCAAAGGACACAATATAGAATCAATTTTCATATCTCTGTCTTTTAATCCAAGCTTTAAGGACTTAGGAGCATTGCAGATCTTACATACAGCTTTTTGAGGTCAATATTCTATCTCCCATGTCCCCCTTCCCTCAGTCACTTTGTGGGGGGGAGGGAAGAGAGTGAAGAGCATATAGTTTTAAATGACTTTGCCATAAGCGGTTCAAATGCATTAATAGTTTGAAAATGAAATATTTTTATTTCATTTAAGTAATTCAAAGACATATGGTACGTATCTAGAATCACTTAAGTGGTTAATTGCATGTTAAATTCCTTTCCTCTTCCCTAGTGTAAACAACTGCAAAAATATTTACATTTCCTGCCTTTTTAGATTTATTTATCATTTTATAATAAAAACACAGAAGTGTTATAAATTGAAATCTTGATCTCTTGCTTGACTCACTTTCTAAAATGTCAGCAATGTCTCTGGGTTGGTTTACTTTGTGCACTCTCCCACTCCTAACACAAAAATGCACGACAGTGAGAAGCCGAAGAGTATTGACATTAAGCAAGTTAGGGGTGCAGCACAGAATGTGGTTTCTTGAAATTAGCTTTCTGTTATTCTAAACAAGATTAGAAAGTGCAGCAACGGAAGTGGCTTTAAAGCTCTTTATTGAATTTTTTATTATTGTGAAACTCCAGAATGATGGTGATGATGTAACTCTATAAAACTTAGAGGGGCTCAGGCCAAAAATACAGAAAGTTGAGCAAGCAAGCCACAGCATACCTATGGAGAGAGTTGTTTCTGCCAGTGAGTGAGTGCTCAAGCTTTTCCCCAGAGGTAGCAACTGGCACAAACACTTTGCAAACCCTGTGCTCCAAAACTCATTAAATTGTTTCTTCAAGTGAGAATGAATTGAGGACTTCTTCAAAGTATGCTGTAAACTTACGTAACGAACTAATGCAATAAGGAAAAGAATTCTGTGATTTGTTTCAGAACAAAAGAGTGAATTCTTTAAGCTGCAAAGCACATGTGAAAATCCTTTTCTTTTTTCGTAAAGTAAATGAGTAGTTTAAACAGAAAAGTGGGAGAATGAATTCTGCTGTGTGACAATTTGGCCTCTTCAAAAGAAGTGCACCCAGTGGCAGAGCTTGCATTTTGGAGCCTAGTTGCTACAGCGCGGGCTTCTGCTGGCAATGCTGGGCTGCTTGCTCCCATTACTGTGTGGGGGCAAGAAAAAAATAGGAGCCTTACCAGGAAGCTTCTCAGCTTGTCTAACTGCAGGCTCAGTTATTTTGGGGAAGTGAGCATAGAAGCAGTTCAGAGAAGGGTATTTAATTCAAGTAGATTAGCACACTGATTCTGGGAGTCACTGTAATGAATGAATGAGACTGAAGTTTTCTGTGTGTGATGACTGGATGTTGTTGCAGTTCTGCACTGTGAAATCTCTTGTGTATCTTACTTGAATGTTGAGAAAAGGGATCTGGGACAGCTTATAGGTGTGAAGAGCATGAAAAGGCAAAGTGGAGTCAAAGGGAAAAATGAAGACCAGATCTCTTGGTCATCAGATAATACAGGTTTTTTTTCTTTTGCTAAAAACACATTTTCTCTCTGATATTTTAAAATGATGCCCGCATAGCTAGTCCATCAGTGGGAAGCTTGCTAAACTAAATGTGGGACATCCTGCTGATCTGCACCCCACAGGAAGTTCACCATTTTCTGTGCTGAAAAGTGGCTCGACCTGTAACCTGCAGCTCTTTAAGTTCCACCTCCAGCTCCTGCTGCATGAGTGGCTGATGTAGTGCCAAGAAAATATTGCCTGTGCTAACTTTCAGTGTGCTTGTTTGCATGCCAGAGTGATGTTGTCCTGGATTTCCACTAGCCCATATAAACCTTGGTTTCAGCAGAGGGAAATAGCCTGTATGGATTTCCATGCTAATTGCTGTTCTCTTCTGGCTCCCAAGTTACCAGAGCCTCAAGCTTCTTCATGATTCTCAGGAGTTTTCCACCTATGCTGATAGCTAAATTCAAGGGCATTAGAAGCAATGATATCAAGTTAGTGCCAGACCCAGGAGTTCTCCACCCAATAGCCCCTGAAGGAGTAAAGTTGGCTGCTCCTTTATTGAGTTTTCTGCCAGAATAAGAATTTAATTAAGAAGGGGGAGGGCACCAAATATAATCTCCATCAAATATTGTTCCTTGTGGAAGCTATTCAACAACTTGCTCATTGATGTAATTACTGTAGCACACATTTTGTAATTAGAAGACTTAAATGACGAAAATACTTTTCTTAATTTAGTGTTGGGTCTTTTCAGGTTCTCACTTGTGTTTTTTGTCTTAAGGTGCAAAGCAAAATGGACTTAAATATACTTTGAAGTAACTGAAGTCACAGCAGAAACTGTTGGAAGAGCATTTTGAAAAGTGCAAGTGCTAGTCAAGAATTTCTGTAGAGTTTTTTCCTTTCCAAAAGCTGTAGAAGGATTTTGTAGCACTGGTACCATGTAATTAGTGGAGCTCGATGGAACAGTGATTACCCACACTCAAACAAAAGCTAGGTTAGTATGTATTCAGTTGCCTATAGTTCTTTTCTTTTGGTTTTGTCTTTAGAATCATATCTGAATTTTTATATCAGATTATTTTTGTGATAAACTTAACAGTTCCAAATTTAGAATCCAAATAAGTGAATCATAAATTAGTTTATGTAGTCTTCAAAACAGTTTAGTTTAACTGAGCCTACCATATTATTAAAATGAATGAAATGTCTTAACTTGTGAATAGAAGATAGAAGTTGTAGTAAACTATTCAGATTTCTTCCACAGTACTATTCCTATCCTCTCCAAAGATAACAGGTTGAATACTTCTGTCCTCTGACTACAAAGGAAGCCTGTGTGACTAGTTTGGGCAAGACACCTATTTTAATGTAGCTAAAGTAAAGTGAACTAAATCTTACTCTAGGAATGTATCCTAAAAGAACTTCTTACAAATTCCTGATAAGATGTAAGAATACAAAAGTCAGTGAGGTATTTTTGTTTGTTACGTGATGGGATGGAAAGCCATTGCACGTGGTATTTTGGAAATATTTCAGACGTGGTTATAAGAGAAGATTGATAATGTTGGTGGAAAAGAGGCCCCTTTAATAGCTGCACTGGATCAGCCGCACACCTTTATTTCAGTCTGTTGTGCTGGATAAAAAGCAGGCATGAACGTGACCTGTGGATGGCATATTATCATAACCCATGGGCTATGCTGTAAAATGCACTGTTTTATAAACTCCTGGAATGGGTTCATGGAACTTTCTGAAGTAGGTGATTACTCAGAGTCTTCATTAACTTTCTAGCTGCTTACCAAATATATAACATTTAATAAGGAGAGTGCCCTAGTTCTACATGTCTAGCCTTTACCCTTTCCAAAAGGGAAATTGATATGTCTTTTTTTAGTATGGAGAAATAATTCAGCATTGGAAATAATGCAAGAAATCAAGTCATTTTACATTTATAGCTAATTTTATTTAAATGGATTTTTATGCTAGAAGGTGAACCATTTAGTTTTAAAAACATTTACAGTGATGTGTTTATTTTTTTTATTAATCACATAACTTTTAAAAGGAGTATTAGCCTATATATTCTTGGGCTTTTTTTGAACATTTTATTGCCTACATAGTAATCTCACCTGTATGAAGTAGGAAGAGTTTTCTTAATACAAACAGGTAGCACCTTGTGAATAAGGGTAGAAGATGTGTCTGAATGTTTAAGTATTTGTTTAAAGGTTGCCAAGTCCAGTTTTGAAAAGTTAATTGCTAGAACAACATAGAAGCAGAAAATGTACTTGAGTAATGTAATAGGTACCGGGTAATGGTGAAATGTTGAAGATTAGGAGTTCCTGATCAGAAACTTTGTGTGAGGACTGAGAAAAATATAGTGACAGAAAATCATAGAATCATAGAATGGTTTGAGTTGGGAGGGACCTTAAAGATCATTGAGTTCCAACCCCGCTGCTGTGGTCAGGGACACCTCCCACTAGACCAGGTTGCTGAATGCCCCATCCAGCCTGGTCTTGAAGACTTCCAGTTAGGGAGCATCCACAACCTCTGGAATGATGACATGCTAGCCTTATTTATACTCTAGAGTGGGGAAGATCTGTACTGGTTAAAAAAAAGAAAAAAATTGAAAATTGAATATAGGCTTCAAACTCCACTGGGAAATAGTAGTGCTTATAATCAAATTTCCTTGGCTGCTCTTTACAATAGGCAAAACAATCTTAGCTGCAGCATGCCTTTGAGGATGGTAGTCATATTATATAACTTGAGCAATCTAAAAGTATGTTCCTTATGTATTCCAGTGAAGGAAGAGAGAGCCCAAATGCAGGGAGAGAGATGAGCAGTGTCTTTGGTCTTTCTATATCCTTTCCTTTTCTCTTTTGAAAGGAAGCAATTTGAAGTTTCTTACTTACGTATATTAGGAAAAGCAAGGCCAAACAAAATGTCTTCTGTTTGAACAGAGGGTACTGAGGCCTGTTTTAGATGCAGACTCTGAAACAAGCTTTTGATCTTGGACAAGTTGCTGAGAATATGTTCTTTTCTCATTGCTTACTTGTGATAGTTTCAACAAAACTGATGAATGCAATTGTTGATTATCCTGGAAGAGCAGACAAGCTGTTTTAGGTGCAGACCATTAAATTCAAGAGTATTTGATGTGAACAATGTAATCTGAGCTGTTGAGGAAGACATACAGTCCCAGTTACAGCTTATATCATGCATTAAAATAATTCTTTTCTGATGGGAGATGTGGAAATATTCTTCCCTGTGTCAAGCTCATAGAAATTATTTTTGTTTGTAGCAGAAAAAGCAACTTGGATTTTTCACTGAAATTGTCTGTTTGGAAATTATTTAAGTTTAGAAATATGTGAAACCAATTCATCAGTAAAGTTTTTCACATTCCTGAGAGAGTTGTACTTTCAAGTTGAAACTTATAATCCTAACTTTGTAAACTTACTGCAAAATAAAATAAAAACTGACATGTTTTCCTGCTCAGTCTTCTAAAAATGTAGGCTCTATGAACTGTTTCAAAATGTGCTTTTAGTTTAGTGATTATGGTTATAATTAAGGGACTAGTTAAAAAAACTGTAGCTATGAAGTATAAACACAGCAACCACAATACTTTTCAGAGCAAACTGGAGAATCTGCATCCAAGCTGAATGTTTTTACATACTTGCATTACAATGAGATATGGTACAGTTGGTATTTAAAGAAAGGAAAAAAAAGTTAATAACTCTTAAGAATTTGCATAATGCATGAAGATCCACAGGAAAATTGAAGACTGGAGACATTTTTTCATCTCCTCTAAGTTTGCTGCTCCTACTTTAAACTAGTTTTGTAGGCTACCAGTAGAGGCTGGATTGCTCACTCATGGCAAATTCCATCTGTTCTGAACACCTGTCTTAGGGTAGAGATAACCATCTCGGTAAAAGTAGCTTTTGAATGGCTGAATTACAGCTAACTTTGAAAACATTATTTGTAGGTGTTGCTGAGAAAAAGCAGCTAACAACTTTCATCATCAGCTGTTGACAATGACATAGACTATAGGTCACTCTCTGCTACTTTTTTTTTAAGGTAAAAAGACTGATGAAAGGCCAAATACTTTATTTTCCACCCTCTCAGTTGGTAATTTTTTTTAACATACAGGTGCCTCTTTGACTTGGCTAGTGGAGAATAAGATGATGATCAGCACTTTCTTGAATAAAGAAACATAGTTTATTTCAGCTGTCGAAAATCAGGAGACTGTTACTTACAGTGCGATAAAGAATCACGGTCAAATAGTTCTGGAAAATTGCTAATGGCCCTTCACTTTTCTGTTTGGCTGCCTCAGAATTTCAGCCATTGAGTCTAGGGTAAGAAAATATCTGACAACCCATGGATTTAAATTTAAAACATCTGTTATGCTACTTTATTGTTTATCTTCTAGTTCCTTTTTAAAACTCTGCTTTTTTTATACTACCTACAAAAATCTTGACAATAGTCATACCACGAGAATGTTGAGAGCTTCGACTTTGGGTAGGAGGACAAATAAGATAGGGAACTTGTCTCCTCTTTGGTTTCCTCAGAGAGCCAACAGGGCAGAGTAAGTTTCTCAGTCCTTCATATATACATTCATCCGTCTTACGTTCAAAAAATATGCTCAGATCTGTTTGGAAACAATGTCTTTTCAGCTGGGACCTGCTTGCCTTCCCACATTGCACCAGAGAGGTGATGAAATCTTCATCCTTGTAGATACTAAGACAGAGCTCTGAGAAACCTCATCAAAGTTGGCTCTGCTTTGTGCAAGGGTTGAACAAGATGACCTTCACAGATCTCTCCCAGTTTCAATTACTCTGTTACAATCAAGGAAATTAAAAAATATTTTTATTTCTTTGAAAGAAAGGCTGATACTTCTGATTTTCTCTGCTAAGAAAACATAAGTAAACAGTCAACACCAAAAAAACTTTAAAAAAGGAGGCCACCATCACTGGAATGAGTTATGAAGCCAAGTAACAATACATAAATGAATAACAATATAATAATTATGCATTATAATCTGCTATATATATGCATTTTAAAATGTGCAAATAAATTTGTGAACAATGACATTGCATGTGGATGTAATTTGTCCACCTCTTGAGTTTTTTGGCATATGGGAAGCTGTATTTTTTAATAGTATTAAGTGCACGTGCCTGTTATCATTTTGTTTGTGGCAAAAGTTTCTAAATGCAACTTTCCCAAGTGTGCCACTGCACTTACCCACATAGAAAATGATAAAATGTGGTGTTACTTGTAATAAGGTAGTAGACCTTATTAAGACCAGTAGAACAACACAGCTTTTATCAAATATGTATGCTTTTTTTTACTGCTTCCTTTTCTCTCCTTTTGACTCTATTTATGCATAATTTCAGTTGTGATGATCAGTATATTGGGCATACAGTATTTAGGTTGAAAAATACTTGTTATAATAAAGAATGTGTTCATTCTGGGATTTCTAATGGTGGTTGATTTTTTCTTTTCTTCTTTTTTTTTTTTTTTAACAGATCTAGCAGATTTCTTTTATCATACTTCAGAAAATTCCAAACAATTTAAAGGATCTAAAAGATGACTTCTGTTCTGTTTTTTTGTTTGTTTTCTCCTTATAGGCCTGGCAGCTGCGGTTCAGTCATCTTGTGGGCTATGGTGCCAAATATTACTCCTACCTCATGTCTAGGGCTGTTGCCTCCATGGTGTGGAAACAGTGTTTTGCTCAGGACCCGTTTGATAGGTAAAACCAGAAAATATTCAGTAGAATGAAGTGTTGTGCTACTTGCTTCTGGAAAACATGAAACAAATGGGGCCATGCAGATTGATGGGCTTTTTAAATGATGATTAGTCTTTAGCCTTTTTCTTTATTTTAAGAGGATTACAAAACAGGATATAACCAGAGATATAAAGTGTACTGTGGGACATGTTCATTGGTGCAAAAAAAATCGTGTCGATGTTTTAAAATACAGGTGTGCCAGTTGGGAGGCACTGAAATCCATATTTAGATGTAATTAGAGAGCTTGATTTTCATAGATGCCTAATTACTTGTAATTTTCTATTGAAGTCAAAGCAACTGCAGGTATTAAACAAGCTTCATGTCACCAACTTCAAAGCTAAGTATAGCTATCCTACTCATTTTGCTTTGTGAAATTAAGAAGTAAATTGTGAGATCACAGATTCTAAGTGTTCAACTTAGGTGAGTGTTCAGAGCATTGTAGCAAAGCAGCTTTTCCCTTTGGAGCAATGCAGGCTGAAATGTTGCTTGCAAATTAACTTCTATAAATACCAACACATATTCATATGTGTAAAATTTGTCTAGTTCAGTTATTCGTAGTATAATTTTAAATGTAATTTGAATTTGAGAAGTCGACATGGAATTGAGGCACTCATTGTTTCAGGGTGGAAAATTCCGTTTGATCTCTATCTCTGAGTTCTGTAGAGATCCTAGAAGCAAATCTGACTGAAAGCTCAACAGGTTGTGTTTGCAGATGGCTCTAACATCTGTGTTTCTCCAGGGCAATGGGTGAGCGTTACCGTAGAGAGATGCTGGCACACGGCGGTGGAAAAGAGCCCATACTTATGGTTGAAGGTAGAAAAAAACGAGAACTGTTTTATTCCCTTGCTCAAGGAAGTAATAATTTGACTGCATTTCCTAATTTGGTCCTTTGATTATTATTTTAATTGAATTTATGAAAGAAAATTTGTTCCTTTGTTTAGTTAAGTGGACTGGTCGTCAATGATTTTCTGTCACGGTCAGTAGAACTCCTTGTGATACACAGAATGAAAAAACCACACAGATAGTTGGGGTGAGATGTTGGAAGGGGTTGTATTACAAGGCTGTCTAACGAATTTGGAATAAGAGTATCACATACTTGAAGATAGATGACACCATTTTTGGATACAAAAACAGAGGAAGTTTTACATACGTGGAATTCATAATAGATCTGGTTATTATGTATACAAGAATTTAAACTTGGTTTGGCCATGTCATTTTAACATCATCAAAATAGCTTTGATTGTTTCAGTACTTTGAGTATACATTCTCATAAAATGGAAGTCTGAATACTGTAATAAAGAAACATGGTTAATTATTCCTCTCATTACCATATTTGCCTTTTGAATCTGGATTAAAACCTTTAAAAAATCATTCATAATGATAGCAAAAATATTATACTTCATACATTAAAAAAATGTCTGGAGAAAGAAACAAGTTTGAGAAACTGCTGAATTTATCTTGAATCTAACGATTGGATCAGGATAAAGATTTTACTCTGTAATGTTGCTGTATTCAAACAGAACATTTTTGTATTAGTGTCGCTGTTCCTAGTAGGAATATCTGGTAAGTACATCAGCTAATGGGGCATCTTTCAGTTCATTCTGAAATTCTTAGTATTAAGGATGAATATTAATTCATTGTCCTCTGTTAACTTCAGTTTGGTAGCCTGGAAGTTGTGGGCTTTTTTTTCCTACGGATAAGGAATACAGTGGTAATGTGTCTGTATTTCATCATGAGATTGGCATAGTTTCCTAACTAGAACATTTCAATTCTTTGACCCATCTGTTTATATTTGAGGCTATAACCTCTGCTCTCCTTAGACTCATCATATATTAAGCAACAACATATTACTTAGATTAGTTTATTTCTGTTTCTGATCTACAGGGTTATTTTTCATTCATCGTGACTTTCTTTACTGTTCTTGAGGAGCCTGTGTTTGTAACCTCAAAAAACTGTAGCCCAAAATTGTGGGTTAAGTGATAAGTTGCAAGAGAGGAACAGAAACCTTTACAAGCAAATTCAATTATTATATTGTAAGTCATATGGTAGAGAAAGAAAGAATGTTTTTAAACACCAGTTATGCTTATCATCTCTTCTATCCCTAGGAGGAATTTTTAGTTTTACTGAGTATGGAATCTTCCTGGGATGTCCTAGAGGCTATGTTGAAGTTGCTGGCATTGTGCTCCCCTGAATCAAACATTATTTTAATGAAGTTTGCAAAATGCATCAGTGGGTGGACTTAACGTAAAATCTATGGAAGTACAACTGGCTTTCCCCCTTGCATGTGAGAGAACACAGTGGAACATGGTACAATCAGTATGGGGTTGAGAGCATGCATCAGTTATTTTGGATAAAACTTGCTACTGAAATTAATCTGAAAAAATGGCATCACAGTCCAGGAAATTCCAAGTTTATTTTAAGTTTAAAGGAAATCCAAACATGATGAAGTCTGGCAAGGTACAGTGAAAGCACACAAACAAGTTTAACTCTTGTGATGCAGTAATTAGTTAGATGTTTTAGGCATTTCAATATTCACAGTCCTCATAGTCCTCAATTCATTTAGTGCAGATAGTTCATCAGTGAGTCATCAGGACCAATGCTGAATGATGAAGTGGTGATAGCTGTGCAGCCTGGGATTTGAATGAGAGAGCAAGCTATGTTTAAGGATTAGTTGTGCATACTGCAGGGCAGTGAACTTGACATTAATGGTAGAATTAATGGGATGTTTTACGATGCGACCAAAAAAGTTTATGTGTACAAGATACGCAGTTGTGATTTTCATTTTTTTCCATTTAATCAGTAAATCCATAAACCACTAAACAGAACCATGTGTCACTTGAAGGTCAGTAACTGTAGTACACCTGCTGGTGTGTTTGTTCACATGTAATAGGAGAACCAGACAGCAGTAACTCCTCCGTGTCAGCATTAGCATGACTGATACTGGTGATAAGAGGACAGACTATGATTTACAAAAAGTGGCAGAAGTTTTCAAGATGTTTCCACATAATTACAGAATCACAGAATGGTTGAGTTTGGAAGGGACGTCTGCAGGTCACCTGGTCCAATCCACCTGCTCAAACAGGCCACCTAGAGCTGGTTTCCCAGAACTGTGTCCAGACAGCTTTTGAAATCTCCCAAGGAGCCAGACTCCAAAATGTCTAGGGGCAACATGTGCCAGTGCTTGGTCACCATCACAGGGAAAAAGTGTTTTCCAATGTTCAGAGAGAACCTTCTGCATTTCACTTTGTGCCCATTGCTTCTGGTCCTGTCACTGGGCACCACTAGGAAGAGCCTGGCTCCATCTTCATTGCACCCTCCTTCCAGGTATTTATACTCATTAATAAGATCCCCCTGAGCCTTCTTTTCTGCAGGCCGAACAGTCCCAGCTCTCTAAGCTTTTCATCATAGGAAAGATGCTCCAGTTCTTCAGTCATCTTAGTGGGCCTTTGTTGGATTTTCTCCAGTACATGCATGTCTGTCTTTGTAGTGAAGAGCCCAGCACTGGACACAGCACTCCAGGTGTGGCCTCACCAGTGCTGAGTAGAGGGGAGGGATCACTGTCATCAGCCTGCTGGCAATACTTTGCTTAATGCAGCTCAGGATTCTGTTCTCTTTGTTGAACTCTGCCCCATCATCCAGATCATTAATGAAAATGTTAAACAGGACTGAACCCACTAGTTATCGGCCTGCAACTAGACTTTGTGACACTGATCAACTCCCTGTGGGCCCAGCCATTCAGCCAATTTTTAATCAACCTCACTGTCTGATTATCCAGCCCATACATCAACATCTTCTCTGTGAGGATCTTATCAGAGACAGTGTCAAAAACCTTGTGGAAGTCCAGATAGACAATATCCACAGCTCTCCCCTCATCTACCAGGCAATTGTTTCATCATACAAGGCTAGAAGTTGGTTAAGCATTACTTGCCATTTGTGAATCCATGGTGACTATTCCTGATTATTTTTTTGTTGTTCATGAGCCTGGAAGTGGTTTCCAGGATTAGCTGCTCCACCATCTTCTTAGGGGTTAAGGTGGGACCGACAAGCCTGTAGTTCCCTGGGTTCTCCTTCTTGAAGATAGGAGTGACATTTGCTTTTTTCCAGTCTTTTGGCACTTCTCCCGGTGACCATGATTGATCAAAGATTACTAATAGAGTCACTTTGCAATGCCATCTCCCACTTGGCACTGGCACTCATGGGTGCATCTGTGGTGAACAGAGGCCCATCAGGACCTCTGGGTGTATGTATATTCAGTTTGCTTAAGTATTCCCTGATCTGATCCTCTTCCATCAAGTGTACATCTACCTTGCTTCACATTATCTCCCTGGCCACTTCTGTGTTCTGAATTTCACTTTTATACTCTGTATTTCCTTAATATTAATTTAAACAGAAATTTTAAAATATATTCAGGATCATAAAAAGGTCAAAAAAGAATTCATCAGCAGACTCCTTGTCTGAGCATATTGTGATGTTCCTTTGTGTACAGTGCAAAACTTAAACAAGCATGCTTGAATTAATCCCTGAAAAATAAAGCTGAGGTGATTCAGGCCTTTTGACAAGTTAATAATTTGATTGCCATTTGGGATTATTTGAGGTTAAATCATAAAACACACATGATGGAAAAGCTTATGTGTTTATATACTTTTTGCTCTGAATTTTTCACAAAAATTGAGAATTTAAGAAGAAAAGTAAGAACTGTTCAATCAGTCTCAGACTCGTTTTGCTGCATTTTTTCCTTTTCATTATGGATGTTCCAGAATACTTAATTCCCATCTTTTGCTGGCTTTCATCAGTTGCAAAACTGCAGATGACCAGATTCCTGATTAAAGACAGATTCCACTGAACTTAAAAGCTTGTTGATTTTACTCTTCTTTAGGGAAACAGTCCAGATTCTGTGCTCACTAGTGCCATATTTCAAAAACCTTTAATTCCATAGGCTGTTATTTCAGGCACTTATATATATATACACACATATATAAAGAAATGCACTTGTACAAGTCTGACTTTTGGATGCACGTGTGTAGCCTCACCCTTAAAGTGCTTCCGTATCTCATTGTGAAGTTAGCCATATTCATTGGCTGTTTGGTAACAGATAACTTTCCAAGCCTGTTTCATTTATACAGTTTCTTTGTTATTATTTTCTTCTCAGAAGCTGTCTATTGTCTTTCTTTTGTGTTTGGATATGACCCTAGCTTTTCATCTTTCTCCCACATGATTCCATAGATGTACTGATTAGGGAAGATAAAGGATCTGACCTGCCATCCAGTGGAGTTACTGACAAGATTCTTGTTTGGACTAGTCTTTAATTAGAAAATACAATATACCTTTTTTGTTGTTTGGATTTGATTCTTACAGTATTTTTTTCCTTTTTTTTTTTTTTTTAAAAAAAAAAGCCAACACAGGGGATTTATGAAACCTTTTGTAGCATTTTCTGAAGTGACCCCTTTTATCTTAACCCCTTGCTAATCTACGAAATGTGGAAATAGTCACAAATATGTATAGCAGGAGCCATTAAAAAATGAGTGAACAGTGCTTTGTCCAAGAGGCTTGCTTTTGCTTTCCTTAGAGAGGAAATACAGTTTGAGAAGAACTTGATTCCTCTGTCATTTTGGGTTGGCCACATGGCTCTTGCAGATCCTCTCCTTCCCAGGACTACGTGGCATTAGGGATTCCAAATTCCTGTAAAGGTAATTAACCCAGGTGTCCCTTCCAGGTCCAGTTGTGTGCTTGGTTGCAGGTCTGAACAAGATTCAGGTGTGCACCATCCCTCCCTTTCTGCCTTGGCACTCCCTGACTGGAAGGAAACCCAGGTGCATAGGCAGAAAGTGAATTGCGGTGTGAAAAGTACTGGGCTGGATGATCTGGGAAATGAGAGCATGGAACATACCCCGGAGTGCACTTCTCCTCCAGTTTTGTTGCAGTCACATTGCCCTTTGGTTCTCTGAAGAAGTCCTCATGCAAAATACATGCGAAGTCCTGTTCCTGATTTCTTAATGCCGCGTTCTATTGCAGAGAGTCGTACTCAGCTGCGTGGTAATCAATCAAACCAACGGAATGTGTAAATAAACATGCGTTTGCTCCAATGCAGTTTGAAAATTTGTTTTTCCATGCCTCAAATTGTACTTTGTGGAATAATTATGATTTGAGTAGGCTGTAAAAATCTTCAGATAATGATTGTATGAGTCTCTGTATAAGAAATACGCATTAATCCTAAAAGGTGATGTGAATGGCAACATATGTTAACTCAAGCTACACAGACCCAAAGTAATTAGTGTTCCAAAGGGACAGAGGCCAAATTTTGCCACAGGCTTTATTCTTCTCCCAATTTTCAGTGATTGTAGGTTATAGCTAACCATCTCTTAAAAGGGTGTGGTTAACCACGGTGCTGTAATGTGAAAGAAAACTTCAAAGCAGAGAAGATAAGCTATGTAGTTGCCTTAGGCTTGGGAGAGACTGAGCTGAAATAGGAGTTGGGCTGAATGTATAAAATACATGCCTAGATTTAAAAACTGCAACCATCAGACCTTGTGGACATCTTACTAAATCATTCAGACTGAAGTGCTGAGTACTTACAATATATCAAAGCTGTTCTTGTTTTGATATATTTTAATAGAGTTTAAAGGGAAACATGACCATTCTTACCAGATCTGTGTAGAGTAAGAGGTTAAAACATGGAATTACTATCAGTATCGGTTTCTTTTGGAGTTGTCTACTCTAAAATCTGTAGTTATTTATTTCACAAGGGCACAATCATTTTACCACAGTAGTTTTTCAGCAGTGACCTTAGTTATTCTGCATCCTTTGCAAAAGGAAATTCTGCTTTTGATGTCAGTGATAGGAAAATAGCAATGCAGTAGACCACTACTGCAAGAAATCTGAAATCTGTTTGTATTATCAAGAGTTGGAACTACTGGGTAGGAGATCATTTGACATCACTATTGCCAGAATGATTTTGAATTCTCCTGCATATTTAAAATAAACCATGTGGAGTCTGAATGAATGCAATTTGTAATAAGTTTTGAGTGAGATTGGGTAAGATTGTATTCAGCTGCACTAAAATGCCTCCAAGTGTACTGCAGTTAATTATGTTTCTTTTATTCATTTTTTAATATCCAGGGTTGCAAAGTTTTTGTTATGATTGGCCATTTATATGTAAGAGGCAAATTAAATTTACTTGAAGATAAACCCAGCATCAGTCTCTTCCTCCTAATCATTATACTGTTAGCTTTTTTATTTTTGCAATGTATTGATAATAATAGTTTTAAGAATTGTCCACAGCAGAATAAATTCTAGTATGTCAAAAGAATTTGCTAAACATTATCCGGGCTGAATGTTTTTTATAAAGTCAGTATCAGAAGGAGGCTTTTGTGTTTTGGGGGTTAGAGAGTGGCGGTTGTGTCTATTGTTGTATCTGTAGATACTGCCTATGCAGCATTACTGTCATCCCTCCATATTGCTATCTGATAGAAAAGGGCGTATTTGCTGTAGAAAAATGATTCTTTTATGGAGCCACATCTTAAAAGGCAGGAATAATTTTACCAGCTTGAGATTTTTATACCTGAATTAGCCATCCAAGTTTCCTTTCTGAGATACAGGGAAAAGTAGGTTCTTCATAGGCATGACTCATCTAATCATAAAGTAGACCTCTGAGAAACATCAGATGAGCGGCACCCATGAAGGTCTTCCTACTGTTCAGTCTCTAGAACTAGAGCCAGTTGTGTCCGATGTAAATGTCTGAGGCAAAATGAGGGCTCTAGTAGTCATGCATGAGAGTACATGTTCCAGTAGGCTGCCATCCATGTCACCTTCTTAAGGCATTCTCTCCACTTCTAAGAAAACTGCGGGAACATAATATGAGTTTAAACTGGAATTTTCCCAAGGCTGTTAGGCAGCAAATATGCATGTCCTCCACTCAGGAACCTGAGAGAGGGAGTCTGCAAGAGGCCATGACTCTCTGGGGAGGTTAGATTAGTAGCTGGTATCTGGAGACATCTGTTTCTCAGTCCAGCATGTAGCAAGCCATTTTTCATTGTGAACTACAAGTAATTCCACAGCAATTTAGTAACATTAGAGTAGAAAACAAGTTTACCGAGTATTTGGAAATATTAATTCTGTTCTCTTTTCATTTTGAAAATAGCCTGATGTGAACTTCATTTAGCAGCATTTCAGTCAACCTATATATAGTACATTTGTTTTCCTTTTAGTGCTCAGTATTAATCTACTGGGTCATGGCAGTTTGTGTTGACACTTGTAACGTGTGTTTAAATCAGATTGAAATGGGATTCTGTGAGGTCTCAGTAAGAAAATTCTTTTTGGCTACTCACACATAATTACCTTGAGCTGGTCTGTTTCCTGGTGGGTTTTGAATCATTGTATTGTAGTGAAAGATTCCAGTCTTTTAGCAGCATGCAATTATAATTTCCACTGAAAGCAAATATTGTTGAGGATGTGAAAGAATATAAAATCGTGTTCAGTAGTTACGCTGATCAGAAAGGGTAGAACAAGGTTATATTTACATTGGCAGTTGTCAGAAAGAACAGATCACTTCAAAGAAGTACGAAGATTAAATTCTACATTATTTGGCAGCTGCACTGTTTTTTTTTTCTGGTACAAGTAATGCAGTAAATTTCCATATATAATCTTGAAAATAACAGTGAAAAGACCAACATTCATGTAATGTTAAGTACAAAGAAACATCTGAAAATAATTTACAGGGTATATTCTCATGCTTTCTAAAAACCGGAATTCTGGGATTTTTAGCTGCTCTGTTTATAGAATACCTGACAAAGAAGATGAGCATGATTCTTCATTATGCTAATTTCTCTGTTATTCTGTAGCTGTATGCTACAGCTAACAGACGCACTAATTAAAATCCTTAATAAAAACTAAGTCCTGGTACTGTTAAAAAGCAAACTTAAAACTGCAGTGCACTGACTGTGACTTTATTTGGGTATGTTTCATGCCTGGTGAAAAATTTCAGACATACTTATACTTCCAATACTAGATTAAATGTGTTTAAGGTGTGTAACACTTTGAGAAAATACGTTGGTTTTTTCTGGCTCTGTCAGAAATGAGACTGAGCACATAAGGATTTAGATACCTGCTCCATCACTGATTTACTCCAGTCGTTTGGAAATGACTGTCTATGGTTACATTGTTTTAAAATGGAGATAATTCCCTCCTTAAGCAAGATTGTGATGATAACAATCACTTAACAATCTTGAAACCCGTCAATTCTGTGATAATGTGTAACAGGTAGCTTGAAGAAATTAAATAATCCCTCTACACTGTAATTGCATTTATTTCTTGACAAGGAAACATGATAGCTATTTCTGTCATATTGTGACATTAAAAGTTAGTTAGCAATAAGCATGACTATTGATGAAGCTTTCAAGGTCGTAGTATTCTTGCTAAGAGTCTGTTGTCTTGTTTTTGTAGGTATGCTTCAGAAATCACCTTCAGTTGAAGATTTTGTAGATGCCCTTGTTTCAGACTTAGACCAGGACTTCGAAACGTTTATCATGGACTCATAAAAATGTTTGACCTGAATTCTTTTATGGAAGATTGCACATCTTCATGTTTGTCAGTAAAATATTGTTGTGACTGGTTTTGCTTCTTGGTGAACACTTGTAAAAGTTTGAATATTCGTGTTGGTGAAACAGTAATAAATAATTTCCTTGGATCACCTGGTTTCATTTAGGAAGATGATGGTTTTCCATTGCATAGGAGCTTAAATATGGAATTTGAGAGAACAAATCCTCTAGCATGTACTGTTAGAAAACTTGATCTTGTTGGAGCAGCTATTAAATGGGAACTGAACTCGTCTTCAGGGTGAGCGAAGTGGTATCACTGATCTTTCGGTATGCGCATTGGATTCAGTATTAGGACATACCTGTTGAGTGTCGTGACCCAGGACTGTTTGCATGGGTTTTTCTCACGTGCTCATGGATATTCTTTAAGCTCGTTTAACCCTGTTCCTTGTGGGAATTAGGTACTGGAGAAAAGCAAATTGTGTTTGCAATGGAGGGGAAATTGGAAAGAAAGAGGAAGTGGAAGACTAGGAACTGTATTTGAGATGGGGAACAAAAAGATGGGAGAATAAAAAGTGTAATCATACAGGTATGTGATGGAAGATGTTAGGGTGTGGAGGAAAGACATATCTTGCAACACAAAAGAAGAGAGACAAAGGAGTAAAATAGGCACCCCACAAATGTTTCCTAGTGGAGGATAACATGGAAGATAGCCATGCTCTTTTAGCTGCAGTAATCCAGTGGGTATATGTGTGGCCATGTTTGTAGGTAAAAAATAACACGTTTTGGTATATGAAGCCATTTAGCAGGTCTTCTTCAGGTTAGGAACAGAATAGGGAACTTTAAAGCTAAATACAGAAGATGGACCATTCATTGTATCAGGCACATAAAATGGTTGAGAGGAGGAATGGAATTTACAAGCTGCTGTAAAAGTGGTCTTGCTATTGAATTAGTAGTTCTTAAAATATCCCACAGAGTTAGAATTTTACTTCCTAGGCTTATCTTTTGCAGATCTTCTGCTGAGCTTCAGTGTTCAGGAGTCAGCAGTTGTTTTTTGAGGAATAGTTTCCCATTAACTGGGTCCTTATGTCCTTTTATCTCCTGTCATCTATCTGGAATTCTCCAAGGCCTTTGACATGGTCCCCCACAACATCCTTCTCTCAAAGTTGGAGAAATACAGGTTCGATGGGTGAACTGTTCAGTGGATAAAAAATTGGCTGGATGGTCGCATCCAGAGAGTAGTGGTCAGTGGCTTGATGCCCAGATGGGAAAAGCTGACAAGTGGTGTCCCTCAGGGGTCTGTACTGGGACCAATGTTGTTTAATATCTTCATTAATGATATTGACAGCGGCATTGAGGGCACCCTCAGCAAGTTTGCTGATGACACCAAGCTGGGGGGTGCAGTTGATAAGCCAGAGGGACAGGATGCCATCCAGAGGNAGACTTAGGGGTGCTAGTAGATGAAAAGCTGGACATGAGCCACCAGTGTGCAATGGCAGCCCAAAAGGCCAATCACATCCTGGGCTGCATCAAAAGAACTGTGGCCAGCAGATCGAGAGAGGTGATTCTGTCCCTCTACTCTGCCATGGTGAGACCTCACCTGGAGTATTGTGTCCAGTTCTGGAGCCCCCAGCACAAGAAGGATGTGGACCTGTTGGAGCATGTCCAGAGGAAAGCCATAAAAATGATTAGAGGGCTGGAGCACCTCTCCTATGAAGACAGGCTGAGAGAGTTGGGGTTGTTCATCCTGGAGAAGAGAAGGCTCCAGGGGGACCTTATAGCAACCTTCCAATACCTGAAAGGGGCCTATAAGAAGGCAAGAGGAGATCTGTTCTTGAGGGCCTGTAGCGACAAGAACAAGGGGTAATAGTTTTAAGCTATAAAAGGGTAGATTTAGGTTAGACACTAGGAAGAAGTTCTTTAATATGAGGGTGGTTGATCACTGGTACAGGTTGTCCCAGAGAGGTGGCGGAAGCCCCATCCCTGGAGTCATTCAAGGTCAGGCTTGATGAGGCTCTGAGCAACATGACCTAGTTAGAGATGTCCCTGCTTATTGTAGGGGAGTTGGACTAGATGACCTCTAGAGGTTCTTTCCAACCCAACTTTCTATGATTTTACTATATGGATGTATTTATTATATTGCGTAGTGATGGTTTAGTTTTGCCCATGTTACTTTAAGGGGTTTACTGGATGAAGTCTATCATGTTTTGGTGAATATGGATTTGCAGGCATCTTGATGATTCCACTGCAGAGAACAATTATTATGGAAATATGTCAGCAATGTTGCTGTGTAGGTGTGGCCTGAATCTGGTCCCTGCACGTTTGCTCACATGGAGTTCCCTTTGATGATGAGTGAATGAGTGCTGGGGAACTGTTTAAGGTATGGGTTCTGGTGGGGAGAAAATAATTCAAAATGAAGATGTTTTTCCAGGATAGACTGGAGCAGTTTAAGGTTGCACATTATATAGTGGGTGATGAATAAAGGATAAATTATCAGTGAGGTTTTCATTTTCTCTTGAAATAAGTTTTGAAATGGTAATTGACTGCCTATTTAAAAAAAAAAAAGTGATGAATTTTTCTGTAGAAATGGCCTTGTCTTTTAGAGGTCCTCTGTAGATTGTTACAAAAGGGATCGAGGAAGGTGATTCTCCCCCTCTACTCTGCTCTTGTGAGACACCACCTGGAGTACTGCATCCAGTCTGGAGCCCCCAGCATAAGAGTAACATGGACCTGTTGGAGAGGGTCCAGAGGAGGGCTACAAAGATGATCAGAGGGCTGGAACACCTCTCCTACAAGGACAGGCTGAAGGAGTTGGGCTTGTTCAGCCTGGAGAAGAGAAGGCTCCAGGAAGACCTTATTGCGGCCTCTGAAGGGGGCCTACAGGAAGGCTGGGGAGGGACTTTTCACAAAGGCCTGTAGGGATAGGACGAGGGTTCAAACTGGAAGAGAGGAGATTTAGACTGGAAATTAGAAAGAAATTCTTCACTCTGAAGGTGGTGAGTTACTGGAAGAGGTTGCCCATGGGGGTTGTGGATGCTCCATCCCTGGAGGTGTTCAAGGCCAGGTTGGATGGTGCCTTGAGCAACCTAATGTAGTGGGAGGTGTCCCTGCCATGGTAGATGGGTTGGAACTAGGTGACCTTTGAGGTCCCTTCCAACCCACGTTATTCTACGAATCATACGTGTTCTGCTCAGCAGAAATGCAGTAAAAGGAGCAAGAAAGAGAACAGGGCTGACAAATGAGGGCAAGTAAGTGGGAGAGTAAGTGAGAATAAAGACAAAAAAGCTCAGCAAGAAAAAGTGGATGTTTGGGAAGGGATAAATAAGTGCAAGAGCTGACTGAATGACTGGCCCCTGCTTCTCAGCAGGTTTCATTTGATATTTTACCCTCTTATTTTTTTCTTTCTCTGTCTTTGTGTGGTGGGAATTTGTCTTGTATGAATAGCACTGCCATTCTATTTGAACTAGGTTTAGACATTTTTAGATACTAAATGTTTTGATTAAACAATAGCAGGCATGTTTCAGACATGTACCACAGCAAGGCTTCTGTGTTGTACGTCTGACCGACTGCATTCGGTATCTGCGGTGGGTCCCCAGGAGGAAAGAATGAATGGTTTCACTTAACCAACTAGGTGGGTATTTTGCTGTAAGGTAAGTTATTCAAAAAACACAAAAGCTAAACAAGTGTAAATTTAAGTATGAGTAAAAACACATTGTGAAGATGGGAAGTTCTCAAAATTGTGCAATAGCTCATAAACAGAAATTTAACAATGCCTTGTAGAGTATTTAATGGAAGTATATTTTAAATGGAATTCAAGGGTGTTGCTAAGGGACCCTTGTGTTGTTTGTTGCCTGGTTTTTGTACTGGAACAAACTACCAATAATGTTTATCTGGAGTTGGCACATGTTGAAAGATTCATTGTGACAAAAAGAACTTAGCAAAAGGAAATCCTAGTGCTGACATCGCCCTGGGGGCACTACGGTAAAGCAAATAAAGCATAATTGGCAGAATAAGCAGAGCATTTAAAATTAAGAGATTGCCCCTAGATTTTAATTTGAAAGAAATTCAAGTGATGTTGGTTCTAGCGTGCAGATACTTTATCAAAATACGTGTAGTAGTCACACTGTTTCATGCCCGTGGCTGCTATTACTTCCTTAATTCACTGTCTCATTTGATCCTCTGTAAGCAACAGTCTTTTCAAGTTTTTATCAGAGTGGCATCAAACAACATCTTCCTAATACTGAAATTAGATAAGGAAAGGAAGAAAATCTTGGGTTTTGCCAGAGCACGGTGGACTGTAGCCTACTGTCGCAGACTCTTAACTCTTGGGACATATGACAAAGATGGGAGCTGATAGAAACATAACTATGACTCAGAATGACAGCTTCAGGTTTTTGTGAACTCTGTTGACACCACTAATTTTTGTTTTATGAAATAACCTTTGAGGATTGAACAGTAGATGTGATTAAGCCTCTTGAGAATGTATTATATCACCACTATGATACTTACTACAGAAGGGGAAATATTATTATATTTTTTTTAAAATCTTTTTGGTAGTTTCCTAAAATGCTTCCAGCTGTTCAAATGTCTGATACTTTTCCCTTTCTTGTTTTTTTTTCTTTTTGAGAGACTTTTATTTTCCAGCAAATATGTGTACTTTCAGTAATGTGAGACCTCTCTTGTGACCAGCAGTGTAACTCTTCGTAAATGTAAAAACCACTGTAATCCCTTTCCAGCATTCCAGATTTTCCCACTGGGCCTGCTGAACCAGCTATCCAAAACTTGGTTTTATAATACTATAACTCAGCATCATGCTTTTAATCTGAAATTGTACTATGTTGTGGATTTTAGCTGCTATAGAAAATAAGTGGTGATCATCTTCAAAAGAAATTACAGCCTTATGCAATCCTGAAATAATAACACATAATTAAGACGCATCAGAAGAACACATGGGGATTATGTTTGATAGTCTGAGGTGTCAGCTCTGCTTTTTTTCATGTTTGATGTGATTATTTCTCTGATTCACTTAAGATAGACTGAAATATTGCTTAATAATTGCTTTCTGATGACATAAATGCAGCTGGTGCTGCATGGGGTTCTCTAAACGCCTTACCAACAAAGATAGCAGGAGCAGAGGGCAGCAGTTAATCGGAAAAGGCAGGGGAGAGAATGGAAATAGGGCAAGGAAGAACTGAATATGGATTAGAAACAAGGCATAAAAAAGGGTTGATACAAAAGCAAGATGACCTCTGATTTAAAAACTTGGGGAAAGTAAAAGAGGGTTTTCTTTCCAAAGCAATATGTCTCAAATGGAAATTACAGGACTCTCAGAAACAGAAAAGGCAGAGGTGTTCAAAAACTTTTCTGCTTTGTCTTCAGTGGAGAGCCAGATGGAAGAACTCATACCGTATGTTGATAAAATTCTTTTTACAGATGCTAAATAGCAGCTTGTCGAGTAGGTCAGACTTAAATCAGTGTGCAAAAATTAAAAAGGAAAGTAATGGACCTAAATATCATAGATGATGCTAAGATGGAAATAAAGATAATGGATCATTGTAACAGCAATATTGATGGCTCAGAAAAGATGCCTTTCATTTTATCAGAAGATTAAAATACCTTAATTGTGATCCAGAAGCAGAAATGTGGTCTGAAAACAAGTGTTTAACAAGAGCTAGTAGCTGAAAGTTGAAATTAGATAAATTTGCCCCAAATCTTTAGGTTTTTTTTGTGACAGCAGGGACAACTGAGCACTGGAACATACCTGAAGGACTATGCTGGGGTTGGCGGATCAGAACTAGAAAGGTATGTCAAAACTGGGCTGTTGTCTCAAAAATACGCCCTAGTTCAGATTAATTCATAGAAGCCCTGTAGCCTTAGTTACACCAGGGCACGGCCGTCTTTTCTGGTCTTATGAGCTCTGAATAAAGAGAGTGCCTTTGGAAGGAAGCTTTGCCAGGAGGGTAGCAAGTCCACGCTGGCTGGGTAACTGTCCTGCGGACAGCTTCATGGCTAGGGAGGAGCTCATGAGTGGAGAGCTGGAGAAGTGGTGTGAGCCAAAGTGCCTCTTCTCCTTGCCCTTAAGCGGGAGTGCTGTGCCTCTGCTGTTTCAGATTGCTTCTGGGCAAAGTACTGGAGATTTTCTGTTCCCAGAGCAGGGATTTATTCACATGCTGTTGGGAACAAGTTCAAGTGAGTGCTTTACGCTGGCAGGTTTGCTGTATACCAGAAGGGGGGTATTACATTAAAATTAGAAGACATAAAGAACTTGAGAATTTAAAATGCACGATTGCAGAAAGCAAGCACATGGATTTCCTGTGGGGAAGGACCGTGGGAGAACAGCTAGCATACTCAGGGAGGCGAGGGGAGGAGATAAAAGATAAGGAAGTATAAATCAGCACCAGCAGAACTGCCTGGCGGCCCTTCTGATCTTCCCCGGGTTGAGATTTGTTTACTTTTTAAGTCCACTGTGGCTGCTCTTCAACAGATGGCTCTTTAAACGGAGCACCACGGCACGCCAGAGCTGCACAGTTGTAGGAAATGGTTACGGCTTGTTGTTCGGAGAAAGCATCCAAAAAATCTGTTAAAGACAGAATACTTAATCAGAAGCAAAGTGCCGATAAAGATCTGACAGGATGAATAGTTGGTGCTCTGCTGGTGCGTAGATCTAAAAACACACAAGAATGAGTGGGATGGCTCTTGCCAAGCAGTTGCCTATAAGCCTGTAGCCTCTAAGTCAAGTTGTAGATGGCTAAAGCTTGCCATTCTGGCTGCCTTCATGCTTGATGAGAAGAAACAGGCACCTTCAAAATGGAATGTATACTACCTATCATAGAATCATAGAATGGTTTGGGTTGGAAGGGACCTCAAAGACCATCTAGTTCCAACCCCCCTGCCATGGCAGGGACACCTCCCACTAGATCAGGTTGCTCAACGCCCCATCCAACCTGGCCTTGAAAACCTCCAGTTTTAGGGCATCCACAACCACCCTGGGCAACCTGTTTCAGTGTCTCACCACCCTCAGAGTCAAGAATTTCCTTCTAATTTCCAATCTAAATCTACTCTCTTCCAGTTTGACCTATCTTAGGATGGGATGAACCAGCTCTTGCACCTGCCTTTTGTTGCTCCAGTAACTGCAGAGTGAATATGGAATAGAAGCACCAGAAATCCTGTTTTAAATTTGGAAGACCTCAAAGCACAAAAATTTACTCTTTCTTTTGATGGTAGCATTTTTCAATCGTCAAATGCCATCGTTACTTGCTTTTACTGCCTGTCATATATGACTGAGTTTATACATTAATGACAATATCATGTACAATATTAAAATAGTTGCAGAAGATGCTTTTAATTATTCTTCAGGTCATCTTGGGTTTTATGAAGTGGCTTTTGGCAGTTGTCCCGCCAGTTCCTTACAGCCCCCTCACTTTACTCCTTAGACACCTCCAAATGTCTGTCCCTCCTCCCCCCACCACCTTCTCCCTCTGCTCTTATGGCTGCAGTGGGGCATGACCCCCCAAGGGGGTAAGAGGAGGTGAGGGGTGATTTGAGCTGTGACTCTGACCTGGTGGTTGTGATCATGTCAGAGGAAAAGCAAAATGGCAGCATGGTAGGTTCTTCTCACCCTGCCCACAGCTGCTGCTGGCTTGTGCACATATATAGCAAGAAGTGCTATCTCATGGTTCAACAGCATTTCTCACCTGCCTTCCCCATGCTGTGGGAAATGAGTGTTGGGAGAGCCAGGCCATGGGGAATTGCCCCAAATGTGACCCACTGAGAAGGTGAAACATTGCCAAGCCAGGGCAAGCTGGGTTGGATGAGCCTTGTTAGGCTGCATGCCATGGGACAACAGCTCTCAGTACAATGCCTGCACCTCATAAATAATAGTAATTTATCAAGTAGGTGTTTGAATATTGGCTTGATCCTTAAACACGGTCAGAAGCCTGTGTTTGGCTGATATCTGCAACAGCCCTTAACGGAAGAGTTGGGCAAGCTCATTGAGCTCCTCTAGCATACAACAGGTTAGCAGGGCTGCTGTTAAAAATAAAGTCTATTACTTAACGGTACCCTCAGAAGTAGTCACAAGGGCTCAGTCATAGCCTACTTCCAGTGTTCAAAACACATGTGAAGGAAAAGAGTCAGAAGCGAGTGCTGATGTCACGTAGTGAACACTCCTACCAACTCCAATTTTCTTCATCATGAAGGTGAAATCCAGTTAACTTGCTTTGCAGCCCTCTATACAGAGCCAAAACCCTCATCCAGGATAAACTTCCATAGCTCAAATGAAGTTATTAATTTATTATACCTCTTGAGCATTTCCCCCAAGGTCATTTGGTAGACATCCCAGCTCCTGGTAGCTGAGCACCAGCAGCCATGAGCTGCACAAAGGCAGTTTATTGATGGCCTTGGAGTAAATGAGCATCTCCACCTTTGAACAGCTGATAATGCTGGAGTCCAGAAGTAATTACATTTCCTCACATGGATTTTAGAAAAGAAAAAGGCAGCAAAGTTGCCTTGGATGTCTTGGCTTACAGTGCTTCTCTTGAGGTACAGATGCACTCAGTTGTCTACGCTTTAATTCCAAGAATATAGTTGTAACAAAATAATTTTATAAGAGAGCCCTGGGGGAATATGAGTGATACAGCAACTTTCATAACATACTAAAACTTCTATAAAACTACTTATATGTGTTTGTTATCAAAATGATTCATGCTAGCCATAGTAAATCCAATTCATTTCAAAGGAGAGTTGAAATTACAATTCACTGTTTCTTAACATTTGCACAAATCGCGCACAGTGCTATGATGGGTTTGAAAAAGTGTCCTGGTTTGAGGTAAAACTAAACTAATTCTATTCAGTGATTTTAATTTTCAGCTCAGTCTCTTCTAAGTAACTTCACTTTCTGAATCAATGGCATATCTTCGCAGGCAGTGTCTGCTTCTAGCAGTGATAACACTTGATGTTTAGAGTTACTACCAAGGACTGGTGTGCAGAATGGCTCTTCCTCATACTTGCTTCTATGGAGACCACGTCACTGCTAAATCAGGTGTATCACACAGGAGGGTGCAGAAAGTAAAAGGCCACACCTGTGGGGAGGAGCAGCCAGGACAGGTGACCCTAAACTCACCAGTGAGGTGTTCCATATCATATACATCATATTCAGTATCATATTCAGGGATCATGAGGGTCAAGCTCTCTTCTTCAATGGCCAGCGTCTGAGGAGGGCTCTGTCTGTTCTGCCTTCAATCCAGATCCATGTGTTCCAGAATCCAGCTCCTGAATCTGGTTCCTGTCTGCTGCTGAGTCCAGTCTGGGACTTCCCCAGTGCCTGCTCCACAGCATCAGTGGTGAAATTGCCATCAATTGGCAATTGGTTGGGTAGGATTCAATACTGGTTTTGTATGTGTAGCCTGATCTAGTTGAGAGGCGTCCCTGCCCATGACAGGGAGGTTGGATTAAATGATCTCTAAGGTCCCTTCCAACCTAGGCCATTCTATGATTCATTCTATGATTCTATGATATACTTGAACATATACCATTTTATTGTAATTATTTTCATTAAAGTTGTTTTAGTTTTCTTTTCCAATCCATAAGTCTCTCTCCATTATTCCCGTTCTCTCCTCCTTTTTTTTAAGAAAGGGAGAGGGGTTAATAGAGAGCATCTGTCCTTCGTGTAGTGTCCGATCTAGCCCTGACCCTTGACAGGAAGGAATTCCCTAAGATCTGGAGATGTAACTGCATGCTGCAAGAAAGAGGCAGTACTATTGGGATCTGTAACTTGACTCTACTGTCAGAGACCAGACAAGTTCTGATCAGACCTGATTCCTCACCAGCCTGGAAAATTTACTTCTAGTTTTCCTGGAAGTTTAATTCGTCATCTTGCCCTGACACCTGCCCAACAAATGTGTCCTTCATGCTTTGGCAAGTGCCATGTGCCTGTAGGTATTGCCCTTGCTGAAACTATTTTAACACTGACAGCCTTTTGTAGAACACTGCTGAATTGCTGGCAGTGTTTTCCTTAAATAGGGATTTAAATAACTCGTTCTACTTAATAAAATTAGTAATCTTTGATTCAATCGGGTGTTTAAGCCAAATTCCCAAGACAAGGTGGTTTTAGTAGTTTGTTCAGTTTGTAATCACTGTTTTCCAAGAAAATTTACTTTTATATTTTTCTTTCTTTGGTTTCTGATGGTCTCAAATGTGTGTGAAAAACTGATGTAGGTTGGCTGAGTACAGAGAAATAGCATATTTGACATTGAATTTCTTACTTTGTGAGCTATTCTGTTTTCCACACCTTTCCCTCAGTCTGTTAGAAGGATCTATTTAGCTGGTCTGTAGCCTGTGCCTTGCTGGCTTTACTCTGATTCTTTTTTCTTCCTCCCTGCTTCATATTGACTTCTCATCCCATCTTGCATTCCTTGCTTTATCTGTTTCATTTGACAAAAAAGACAGTTTGCAAACTAAAATGGTCAGTAAAAGCTAAACTCCTTTTATAACTCGTTCTCTGTTGTGTCAGGACCCTTTTGCCAACTGCAAATCCCGTCACCGTGTCTTACCTAACAGGTCACTTCAGTGTAACCCAGAAGTGCAGGACTTGTTTAAATAAACTGGACCCTTGAGCTTTTCTCTTACTTTTTCATTATTCACCTCAGTTTTTAGGTTGGAAAAGTGAGGCTGTGCACCTTGTAGCAACATCAGAACTGGGGTAGGTGACAGTCTGAGCTCGCACTATCCTTGGCCAGAGGCCCCTTTGATGTTCCAGTTCTGGGTAGAAAATCCATCGGTGCTCTTAGTCAACCAACAGACACACATGTACTCTTTATTAGCTCAGGTCCTCTGAGAAAGTGTTTAAAAGCCAGCCTTAGTGTGAGGCTTTGTTAAAAGTGAGAGTTCCCTGGATAGTTTATTTACCAAGATCTGAGACCACGGTTACTGTATGTACCTGGAAAAGGGAGACATATGAAGTTGGAGCAGGTGGTTTGACTGATGTCACAGAATTTTATCTCCCCCTAAATACTGGAGCAAATGATGGGAGGGGAATTTGAAGTTTTGGTTTTCTGCATATTGGAGAAAAGTCCTTATTATGCCAAATCATCTGAGCCACCTTTGGGGCCTCCCTTTTATACTGCTGCTGTTTCTCACCATCCTCCACTGACCTGAAAACTATTTTATTGATCTTTTAGGTTAGATTTGAATGTGTTTTCTTTTAGAACCCATTCAGAAAAGGCATACATGGGTTTCCGGAAATCCCCCAGATAAATTAACCCCATTTATGCTGGCTTACACTACAGAGGAACCCTATCTGGATTCAGGGTGCTGCTCTCCAGCCCTGCCATCCTGTTGGCAAGGCTGATTCTTGGAGAGACAAACTCTGTCTCTGCAGGCAACCAATTTTCTCACCTTTTATTTGCTTTTTTCTACCCATACCATAAATAATGTACCCTCCTGTGTATTGCTAGCTGTACAAATAGTAACAGAAATGTAGGCAAGTCTCTGGCAGGGCCAACATGCATCTGTCCCTTCCCTTCCCTTCCCTTCCCTTCCCTTCCCTTCCCTTCCCTCGAAAGCACATGCAGGTGGCACTATGTGTGTTACAATTTCACGTCAGTGGATGTATGATTTCATTACCTTTGTATGCGTGTAGAAGCATTAGCAGCCAAAAACTGTGAGGATGGGTAAGATTCACTGGAATTATTTCCATCTGGATAACGCAAAAGGTACTATAATATCAGTTTTTGTACTTCTGTAAAATATGAGGTGTTCTTAAAATTAAATTTTTAATAACTATTTCAGTTAAAGTGATAGATCAATTACTTTTTTTTTCCTGCAGTGTATCCTCCCTCTTTGTTAGCACATAAGGGTTTGTTTGTGTATTTCCTACTTCAGCCTGAGCCACCCATAACTACAGAAAGGGAAACTCAGCGGCATTGCGATGCCCGAGCTGCTCCGTATGTACTTGCCACAGGGCCAGACACTTGGCTACACTGGCAGATGGCCTGTTTATATGGGCAGAAATTTCTGAGTCTCAGCAGAAAGACATGATGGACCAGGTGAATCACAGAATCCAACTGTTATCTATCCCTACCAGGCCCACTTCTACACCATATCCGTGAGCACCATATCTAGATGGCTTTTAAACGCATCCAGGGATGGAGATTCAACCACTTCCCTGGGCAGCCTGCTCCAGTCTTTGATGACCCTTTCGATGTAGGAGTTTTTCCTAATGTCCAACCTAAACCTCCCCTGGTGTAACTTGACTTGAAGATGTGCTGCAAGCCGGACTTGCCTCGCAGGCTGTGCGGACGTCGGTGCAGCTGCTCTGAGCTGTGTTCTGCATCCTCTTCAGAGCTGCTGCACCTCACCTGCTGCAAAGGGTAAGGAGCTGCAGACACGTATTCTGGATGCAGCAGCCTGGTTGAGCAGCTCAGCTGGCTGCAGTGCGCTGCAAGCACAGTGTGGTTCGCATTAGATCATCCCAGAACAGACTGGGAGTAGGACATTAGGCAGTGCACACAGCAGATGTGTACGAATGTGTCTAGTAGGAGTATTTCTATAGTGGCAACATACTCAGATGATGAAATGAGGTGACTGAAGCAAGTTTTTCCTTCCTGAATCCCCAAGAAGGCAGCATTTTGCTACAGACTTATGCTGTTGTCCAAAGGCTGGCTGTCAGTGTGCTGCCAGTGGGATTGAGGAGATGTGGTTTCAGCTGTGGAAGCAGCCAACAAATTACTGTCTGTAGATGAATCTCTGAGCAATTGAAATGTGAATAAACCATCTAGCAGTGGAAGAAGGCACTGGACCTTGCACTGACCACTATTTTGAAAATAGTAGGTGTTAGTATGCCCAGAGTTCATTTGGGGTAATTAGTAGTCCCATAACATCACTTGGCAGGGCTCATGGCAGCCAAACGGGTGTTTTCTTACTCTTCAGGAGTACCGGAGCATTTGGCAGCAGCTGTGGCCTCCATATCTTGCTCCACTTTCAGTGTTGTCATCAGCGGAGATGCTGAAATGCCATCCCTCCTGCAGGGACTGGAAGATGTTCGTAAGAAGCTGGGAACTGGCAACAAAGATGGGATGAAGACACCAATAATTGGTGGCTTTCCTAGGAGAGGACTGTACCTGATGAGCTGGCTTTTCTCCTGCCCAGTGGAGGTTGGACCTGCTCTCAGTGGCACAGCTGTAGTGTTAATGCCCCAGGTGTGTTTACATCATCCATGGCTTTTCCTGTTGGCCTAAATCTGATCTACCTCTTCTCTGTCTTCCAAAGCACAGGTCCCACAAGATGGATGCCTGGCATGGAGCCCTTTGATCTCCTGTGTCCTGACCCGTGCCATCAGGTTGTCCCCCAAAACAGTCCTTCCCCAAACCCATCCTCAAGATGTGCACAGATGCTTTTGGTGGTTGCTTTGCTTGCCAATCCAAGGTGGCAGAAACCCAGGGGGTAAAAAACCCAGGGGTGTAGGGAAAGCATGCAAACATTTCTAGTGGAAGACATAATAAATGAAATTAGTTTATAAATGTATATAACATCAAATAAAAATATATCTGGTTAGTGCAAAAAGCATAGTAAAATTGGGGCAAGATTCTGAAGTGAGCATCCTTTTTCACAGTAACTACAATATACTAAATGATAAATGTTCTTGGCTTGATCAGCTGGAAGTATTTACATTACTTATTAGCATTTATATTACAATTACAGGCCTGAACTGTTCACTACAGCACGAGATAGTGGGATGAGCCAGCAAAGGAGGAGGTAATTAAAGGTCCTTTGCAGCAAGCTGATCCTGATGGAGACAGTGGTCATGACGGACATGCTTGCTGCAGGCAGGCACTCAAGGGCACTCAGCTGCCTTTCTGAATTCAGGAATCAGAAAGTGTGTTCTTGCAGGCTGGTTTGAACTAAAATGTGTTTGGCTAAACTGTGTTCCTTCAAAAATGAAAAGTGTCTTAATCTCTAAGGAGAAAATTAAACCTTGCTGAGGCCAGCCAAGAAAATTCTGAGATCTTTTATTTTCACTGGACACATGTAAATCACCTGCATACCTGAGTCAGACTTACTTAAAAACTGCTTTCAGTAGTGTTTTTACAGAGAGTGCCTGCTACCACTGTCCTCATACCTTCCTAGCTAGACTGACACACATTTTATTCTTTTCTAGGATCTGGTACCTTCTTTGGGTGATCAGCGCAGTTTTGTACATCTGGCATTGCATCTTGTCCTCTCCTCCCCTTCGGCCTCACTGACATATCTCCCACAGCTTCCAACCCCCAGTGCTTCTCTGAGGTGGCCACTGGATCCCAGACTGCACCAGCCAAGCTTTCTCCGCTCTGTTGGGATTCCCCATCCCTTGTTCAGATCTTCCTGAGACTTCCCTTTTGTGTAATTAAAGCAGAAAAGTAGCATTAGTGTAACATGCTAATGTTAAGGGACCAAACCCCCTCCCCAATATCTGCTCTTCTGCATCACTGTGGCCCTTGGCAGGACTGTTCTAGTAGCCTCCCAAGCGTAGAGCAGCATCTCCTGCCACCAGCTGCCTTGAGTGGCTGAAGCTGCTGGGCTGAGCTGTGGTGCAACCCCCAGTGGGCTAATTCAGCCTGTGAACAAATGCCATAGAGCTGTGTGGGGGAAAAGGGGATCTATTTTGTAACAGAGAAGAGCAGCAGCTCAGCCCTACCAGAGGCTTTGCAGCCCCCACTGCACACTGGTGGACCTGTGCCACCAGTGGGGCTGTGGCGCATGTGGTGGGTGGCTGCTGCCTGGTCTGTTGCCCACCCCATGCTACCCACCTCTGTCTGCAGCCCCCATCAACTGCAGCGTGAATCACTGAGGGGCTGCTTTTTTCTCTAGAGGATGAAATTAAAAATACTAATCCTCCATCTCCACCAGTGGATGTACGCAGTGTGCTTCATGCACTGGCTGCCTGGGGAGGTCTAGGATGTACCCAGCAAGGTCATCCCTGCTGCCAAGGGATGAACACAGAGCGGAGGAGAGTGATTTCCAACCGGATGCGCTGTGCTAAAAGTTGCTTCTCACAAAGCACTGATTTTGCTGCTGAAGCCAAGTGTGCAATGAAACAGAAGCGCGGGCAGCCTTTGGCCTTGGGCTGCATGAACAGCAATGCCCGCACACGGCTGCTGTGCCTGGGCGGGCAGGAGCCAAGGCTGCATTTAGCACTCAGACCTGCACGCAGGAAAAAGATGGAGTGACACCTGAGGCATGTGGAGCTGCAGATCGCACCCAGGATGTGTGCTGCAGTCAGCAAGGCTGCAGAATATTCTTCTCTGCGCAGGGAAGGTTAAAGGGTGCGTAGTGAAGTCCCAGGACCAGTTCTAGCAAAAACCAGAACTAGGTTCTGACCTGCCCCGCTCTAGCCCTTACAGGGCAGGTGTGCTCTCCAGCATAGACTGCTTTCTGCAGCAAGGTATTGTGAACCTTTTTGTTCTTTGCCTCCACTGAAAGCAAACAAATGGCAAACTAGCCTCCAGGTGTTGCACCAAATTCAGGGGTGAGGCTAAGTTCATGTAATTTATACATCCTTCTGAGCTCCATAAAGTTAAAATCATTCCCATTACACCAATTTTTACACCCACACTGGCTCTATCTGCAGCTTTGCCCATCCTTTACTCATCACCTCTGAATTTGGCCGACGCAATCTAAAGGAGAAAATGGGATTTACAAGGCCAATCCCAGCTTCATACATCATCTTCTCCTCTTGGGTCTCTTCCTGGTGCACTGCTTTTCCACCGGGCAGCGTACCAGCAAGGACTTCTTTAGCCAGGCTTGAACTCAGGGCTCTGCACTGAGCCATTCCGGCCAGCGGGAGCATGTCAGTGCCCACTTCCTGGACATTACAAAGAGATAATGGGTCCTCAGCTGGGATCCCCCAACAAAAAGCTGTTACGAAAAAATCCCCATCCAGAATGATACTTGTAAGAGCTTGAAGCAACATTTTCATCTCTTTCTGAATCTGGGTTTTCATATACTGCAAATTGATGGATTAATTGCAGCCAGGAATAGATCTTCCATCTGCTGGATGTCGATGAGCAGTGCTAAGTAAAAGGCTCAGTCATTGAAACTAGTTTGAAGTTTCACGCTCCATCACCTAATAGAGAGCCAGAGCCAAACAGACCAAGTGCAAATGCTTCTTTATGGCCAAATTTCATAATACAGCAGTACCTTGTAACATAGTGTATGTTTCCCCTGTAAAATCCATTCACCCACTGGAAGGCATTGAGCAAACACCTACAAAACACTTGGCAAAGTAAATGGGGGCAGTCAGATGTCAATATAATGCAATATTGCTGTTGCTGCAGGGATGCATGGAGGAACTGCTGTTTGCAATAGCTGTAGCATTGCTTTTGCCTGCAGCTGGATCATAGAATCACAGAATAATGTGGGGTGGAAGGGACCTCAAATATCACCTAGTTCCAACTCCCCTGCCACCTCCCACTACATCAGGTTGCTCAAGGCCCCAGCCAGCCTAACCTTGAGCACCTCCAGGGATGGAGCATCCACAGCCCCCATGGGCAACCTCTTCCAGTGTCTCACCACCCTCAGAGTGAATAATTTCTTTCTAATTTCCAATCTAAATCTCCTCTCTTCAAGTTTGAACCCTCGTCCTATCCCTACAGGCCTTTGTGAAAAGTCCCTCCCAGCCTTCCTGTAGGCCCCCTTCAAACACTGGGAGGCCGCAATAAGGTCTTCCTGGAGCCTTCTCTTCTCTAGGCTGAACAAGCCCAGCTCCTTCAGCCTGTCCTTGTAGGAGAGGTGTTCCAGCCCTCTGATCATCTTTGTAGCCCTCCTCTGGACCCTCTCCAGCAGGTCCATGTCCTTCTTGTGCTGGGGGCTCCAGAGCTGGATGCAGTACTCCAGGTGGTGTCTCATGAGAGCGGAGTAAAGGGGCAGAATCATCTCCCTTGACCTGCTGGCCATGCTTCTTTTGATGCAGCCCAGGATACAGTTGGCTTTCTGGGCTGCACTGGCACATTGCTGGCTCATTTTGAGCTCATCTTCACCTGAGGATGCAGGTGAGGAGCACAATGCTGCAGGGGGACTGGATTTGCCAGAGCCCAGTTCTGATGAGCAGCTGTAGGGGTTCTTGAAAGCCCCTTGTTGGGGCCCTATGGTTTTCTTATAAGCAAAGAAGAAGATTGTAGCAGCTTAATATTTAAAATATTTTTTTTTTTAAATTACTGCTAATCTGTTAACCAGCAATAGCTGGTGAGCTTCAAAAGGTGAGGATTTGAGACGGGAGCGGTGTTGCTGTCAGCAAGCCTGTGGGCAGCGGGTGGGGTACCACCTCCTGGCATACCCTCCTGGTGCCTGTGGGGACCCTTGCCCATTTTAGAACAAATTATAAGGTGTTCTTCATTCCACCTCTTCCATCTTGCTGTTTGACATTTGAAAGTGTTTTAAAACATTAGTGTTAAAGGAATTTTGACTCTAGTTTTCTGTCAAACCAAATATAAACAAATAACTTTTTTGTGATTTGGGCTAATTTATCCTTAACAGTTCCAAGCAGGAGACTAAGTCAGATTGTGTCGTCCTTTCTGCAGTAACGCCTTTGCCATGTTGATGCTGTTTCCCGCCAATGGACTAAGCACACAGCAGGGAAGGTCCTCCTGTGTCTCGACTTACAGGGTCGCCCAGCCTGCTTTGATGCACCCATTCAGGAACAGTTCAACATCAGGTCAAGAGTGTGCAAAGTAGATCTGATATGAATGATTATTTATTTTGCTATAATAGTTTTGTGGTTAGATTGTCTCAGGGAAGAGAAAATGGCTGTTCCAGACAAAAAAAGAAGGGCAGGTTTTTGTTTCCTGTCAGTTTAAACTGTCATAATTCCCAGCTGTCTTGCCTGCAGTCTTTTCAATAGATAAATCTTTTCAGCACTTTAGGGTAAGTCCTGTTATCAGCAGCTTTTACATACAGTCATGGATAGCTCTGTCTTACTGCTGTGACTGGTTCCTCACCTATAGTTTTCACAGAGGATTCTTGCAGAAAAATCCTGATCAGGGCATGTGCTTAAAAATCACTATTATACTCCATGATTATCTTCCATTTTAGAAGCGGCTGTCCACAGGAATCCAACCAAACAAATTCTTGGATAGGCTGGCTTTGAATTTGAGCTCAATGCCCTTCGGGAAGTATAGAATCATATAATAGAATGTATGTCTGTATGTATTGGGTTGGAAGAGACCTCTAGAGGTCATCTAGTCCAACTCCCCTACAATAAGCAGGGACATCTCTAACTAGGTCAGGTTGCTCAGAGCCCCATCTAACCTGTCCTTGAACAACTCCAGGGATGGGGCCCTCCCTGGGCAACATATTCCTGCGATCCACCACCCCCATATTAAAGAACTTCTTCCTAATGTCTAACCCAAGTCTACTCTTTTCCAGCTTAAAACCATTACTCCTTGTTCTGTCACTATAGGCCCTCAAGAACAGATCTCTCCCTGCCTTCTTGTAGGCCCCTTTCAGGTATCTGAATCACGAATCATTAAGATTGGAAAAGACCTCTAAGATCAAGTCCAACTGTCAACCCAGCACTACTATGACCACTAGACCATATGCTGAAGTGCCATGTCTACATGTTTTTTGAACACCTCCAGGGATGGTGACTCCACCACTTGCGGGGGCAGCCTGTTCCAATGCTTGACCACTCTTTCAATAAAGGAATCGTTCCTAATAGCCAATCTAAGCCTTACCCAGTGTCCCACTGGCCAGCGTTTGCACACTATGGTTGGGTACCTTTGTTTCCCCATCATTTACTTTGTTTGCTTGTATATAAGAACAGAGCAAAGCATTAGAGGTGCTTGTGTACATTGTGTTACATCTTCCAGGTTCATGAAATTAAATCCACAATTCTGCTTTCCTATGGCGATGGGGGAGCAGACCAGCTAGTGGAGGCAGGGCAAGGGGAGACACGAGCCTGCAGGAAAGAAAGCAAAGAAATACCAGAGAACTTAAGCAATGATAAATAAGGCAGAACAGCAGGGAAGAGCCATAAAACAGGAGACGAGGGAGTAAGAGATAGAGACATTCCTTTCCGGAGTGGCAAGAGCCTTCAGAGCGAGTCGTGTGTTACTATTTCTGACACTGGGCAGGGGATGGGGAGGGCAAACCCTTCTACATCAAGAATGAGGGGTGAGTGCTGCATGTCTGCTTCATGGAATCAAATGTTTTTGAAGACTAAGAAGATAAAACGCCTGGTATGCTTGAGGCGCAAGGCAATTGTAAAGATCAGAAGAGTTTTCCTTCCTACTTGTCTTCCTGTGCAGCTCAAGGTTATTCAGCTAAGCTTTTAGTACACAAATTGGAATTTTGCTGAATGACTCTCCAGTACAATCCTTTATGAGGTTTTTTTCGGTGATTCAGTAACAGATTTTTTAAAGAATGCTTTGCTGGTGTGGGTTGGGGTTGCTCTAGTCAAAGAGGTGTTTTGATTTTTTTTCTGACCTGCTCTCTGGACTTGGGGACAGAGCAGCAGAGAGAGACGTTGGTGACAGCATGAATTCCTGAGCCTTCTTCTGGGTGGCATTTGGATCACTGCATCTCTTTTCCATGAGAAAATGAAATCAGAGCCATTATGGGCAGCTTGTGAGTAATGCAACTTAAGCAAAATCTGAATAGAGGGGGGGTTTTGCTTTTGTGAAAAAAAGACAAAAAGAAAAAAAAAAGAGGTAATTGGTAAAAGAACAAAGATTGTCAGGCATTTAACCACCCCAGATCTTACAGGATAAAGTATAATGAGGCCAAACTGAAAGGTAACTTTTGCTCCCTAAGATCAGGTAAGAATTGCAGGAGCATCCTCAGAGCCACAGCAGCTGTAACCTTTAACTAGACACGAAGTGTGCAAGCAAACATTAGAAAGCAGATCCAAGAAGGCCTTGAGCCCAAAACTCTTAGTTATTTTTAGTTCTCCCCCCCCCAACTAACAGATGCTATTAATTTCTTTTTGCTTATAGCTTTCAGCTACCACAGTTAGAACACTGATACGTCTGCAGAAAGGGCAATATTGAGTCTTTGGGGATTTTTAGGCTTCCAAGCACATTTAAGGCCAATCTTTGTGCAGCTGGGAGACTCGCAGAGGGAAATCAGTTGTATCAGGCTGCAGTGTGGACTTGAATCAGTGCTGCACCCTGCTTGCCTCTGGCTTGGCTGGTTGGTTCCACTGCTGCCTCCAGTCCACCTACTGCAGAAAGGCAATAGAACGACTTCTTCTCTAGGAAAAGAAAGCATCTGGCTGTAAATGCAACAAGACCTTCTCAATGACATTCTGTGTACTAGGAAACATCATCTGGCAGACAGATATTTTCAGGAATCCCTATTACAGCACTTGCCAACACCTTGAGTAAACTCCGACGCTATCTATTTGTTGCTGAAAGCTGCAGGAGAAGTAATTTATAGCATTCTTGAGGTCTTCCCTGCAGATCCCAAAGCCTGTTTAAACTAATGAGAGAGGGCTGAACCCACAGGGCTTGCTTCTTTTAACCCATCAAATAAAATAGGTATTTTATCATCTAAAGGATTTAGAGTTTCTTCTGTTTGAATCTATCTGTCTGCTAGTTAAAAACTGATGTATGAAAATAACTTTGAGGTAGTTCTTGCCCGTACAAATGGACTCACCCTCCTTCAGTAACCAACAAATTCCCTGAAGTTTAAAATATGTTTAAAAATACAACTTAAATTAATACTGAGGGTTTCAGTTTATTGAGGGTTTAACATGAAGGGCAGCTGCACAAATCTTTCTGGAGGAAATACTCTTACTTGACATTTCACAGCATTCTCTCACAGAGTGAGATTTATTTTTTTAAGCAAGGAATTTTTTCTATTTCTAGTCTCAAAATATCAAAAAAAGGTGGTGAATTTTGAGAAAATGTACTGCAATTGTTATTAGGTGGAATATTACGTGCCTGTTTTCGTATCTCAGCCTGAAAGATATTGTCACTCTTGCACAGGTTTTATTGTTGAACATCTTTAGGAATAAGTTTTAGTAAAGCTGAAGCTATGATAAAGGAAAACAACTATTGTCATGTTCAACAACATAAAATGACATCAGATTGGTCAACAACTTTCTTTTTTCTCTTGAAAGAAAGTGAACTAAATGGCCAAACTGGTACTTGCTGTTGAATTTCCTCGGGTTAAACTCCTAAGCTACCACAGGTTGCAGGCGTCAACACAAATACAAAAGAAAGTCCATTTGCAATGTATGAGCAAAATCGGTGTAGTAAACACTGTCACTGTGCTGATTCCAGATCTTCCTCCTTTTCCTTTGGCCAGGTGCAGAGTTTATGTGAGTTTGAGTGAACATGAAGTTAGAGAAGTAAGGTGGCTGTAGACTAGAGCTTTACTCTGGCTTTTAAAACGTGATTACTTTGCAATGTAATGAACGGTTTTACTCTTTTTTGAAGCTCTAAAAGCTAGATGTCATTTTCTCATTCGTATTTTCACAGCAAATAACCTCTGCCATTCCTGGTTTTTTTCAATATTGTTCTCTTAAACATCCATTGTACGGAACTGCGAGCATGTGCACAGAGTATCCCCATTGTGAAACATCCCACTGAGATCCCCACCTTAGAGCTGCCGCTGCACTCTCAGCTCTGCTGACAGGGCCAGCCAGGGCCTTCAGATGCTACTGACCCTGGTGGAGAAATCGCATTCACTCAGTGAATATTCCAGCACGTTGTTATTGAAGAGCAAGAAACTGCCACTCTAAAAATTCTGGAAGGGAGTCATAGAGTACTGGCTGTAGGTCCTGAACGACTTATTGTGTTATTTATAGTAATTTTTTTTAATGAAGGCTCCCATATTGACATGTGAAATGTCGAGGGCATTTGGCTCTCTGGACTGAAAGGCATTTAAAAGAATTGAGATATAGCCTTTAGCTTTTTTTTAAAAAAAACTTCTCAATTAATTTGGAACATTCATTGTTCTCACATAAATAAAAATAAATAAATTAGATTACTAACTGGCCTGGACAATGCCCTGCCTCAGAGCACATGCAAGATGTTAAGTTCTTTTAAATTTGGTTATTTTATTCTACTGTAGAATATCGTTTCATGTACACATATACACTCTGTATTTCTAAATGTTTATCATTATGTTCCAATGAACTGTCTGATAGAGAAGTTGGGCAAATCAAGAAGATCTCTTTAATTCCAATAGTTTAATTTTTCCCCAGGCTTTAAATCAGTGCTTTTTCCCTTAAACTGTTGATTACAGACTAGATTTTGGTATATTATCATCTCCTGTACTTCAGAGAACTTTTGCATGCTGAATAGCACGTGAACTGTCCATCCACAAACTGAGACTGGGACCTGGGCAGAAGAAATGGAAAACTCCACAAAGACTGAGGCTCAGAGAAGGCACTTTCTAAAAGCTGCCTTCTTTTTTGTGTGCTTTTCTACCCATGCTTTAGAAAAATGTCATTTATAACCTTTTTAACAAGCCAAATCTCCCTTTGTCAGGTCAACAAAAAAAAAATATAATTCAATCCTACTGTGATAAGGAAGGATTTAGAAAATCAAATGATGGGAAAAAAAATCTCAGTCTTACTCAGCTGACCCTGTTGTTGAAGCTGTGGTGCTTGCTAGAAGCCCCAGTGTGCCCTCAATCAGCCCCTCTCTGTCAGTAAGTGTTAGAAAACATTTCCTCTAATCCCATCATTCACTGCTGTTGTGGAAACCAGCAGGCTCCCTAGCAAATCCACCCACTATTATTTTTATCCTATTGAAAGCCCTGCCTTATCGGACATAATCAAAATGGCTCATGTGCGATGTGAAGAGCAAGAGGGTTTTACCATCGCTCATGCCAGAACTAAATATGGATTAAATTGCACCCTGCCAGCACAAAGTGTGCATTGTGCGGCTTTGCTCTGCAGCCCCCAGCCCCAGCTTGCTCCGTGCCCAATGGAACACTACGTGCTCCCTTCAACACCCCCTTTTTAAAAGGGCAAAACAAAGCAGCAGTGTCTGCACTGGAATGTGCTGCAGGTAGCGATCTAAACCTCCAACACCAAAGTCAGAGAGAGGATTAATTTAATGCATGAAGGTTGTTACTTGGAGGGACTTCACAGGAATGCAAAGGCACTCAAAGAGCCCACAACAAAGGGGAAAGCCATATGAGCTCAAACGCTTGGTGGGATGAGGAGCATTGGATTAAGAACTTGGTCTACCTCGTAGAAAAGGCAGGAAATGCTGCTGTACTGCAAAGCAGGGAGGACATTTGGGGGTGGGTTGGTTTTTTTTCTGTAGACCTCTTCGGATAGTTGGCTAGAAAATTGCAGCCTTGCTAATGACATTTATGTAATATCTGATATGATCAAATGTCTATGCAAGTTTTAGGATCACATAAGTAAAGTGTTTTAAGTTGTATATTGTTTCCAGATAAAATAGAATAAATACCTGTTTTTCAATTTCCTGCTTTTCTCGTCTTTTTTATTTTCGGCAAGGGCACAGCACTGTGATCCTAGCAGTGCCCAGAGTCAGGAAGCTACCTTTATTGACCCAAAGCGAGCTACCAACCATGCCATGTGCTGCTTTGCAGACTTGCAAGCGTTTCAGTGAACTAGAAGGATGATCAGGTGGGCTGGGGGTGTGGACTGCTCCCATTTTTCACAGCCTCAGCAGACCACAAGAAGACTACTCCTGTGCAGCACATGGGCACAGTTCTAGACCTGACTGTTCTGGGAAGGTGCTTCCCAGGTAAGCTCTGAATTATTTACTTATAAGACTAGAGAAATAACAGCAGTACACAGACAAGAACCAGTGAGAAATTTGCTAAACTAGTGATGGGGACAGAGCAGCTTTCAATTTCTCTCAACCTTTCTCATAAAGAGCAATAGTGCTACAAATTCTCCACCATAGACAACCTGGCTTTGTGTTACCTACCATCCTTATCTGGATTCAGTTTCCAGTCACTGCTTCTTATGTCTTTCCCATAAGAAGTCATGTAATTACATGCAACTATCAAATTACTCTTTCTTCTCTGTCCTCTACTCCCGTCAATCGAACCATGCCATCACTTTCTTAATCATTTAAATCGTACAGCATCCCATTTGGGTAACATTTTCCGGAATCTTTTCAACACACAAGCCTTCCGGATAATGCTTGAAAAATGGCCTAAATAACCACGGGTAATTAGTCCTCTCTATTGGTGTTCTCTATTTCCTTCTTTCTTCAAGCAAGGGCTGAGGCTGCTCTTGGCTGCTCAGTGCAACATAAGGGCAGGCTCTGTCGGTGCCATGATTAGGGCATCCTTTTCTGTTTCTGAAATACAGCTACTCTCATTATTTACACATCTGTCTTCTCTGAAACAGTCAGCTGTGTGGAGGACTCAGGTTTTGTTTCAAAGATGTCATTATACAAACAGCAATCTGTGGTGCTTACCTGGTTTTTTTCCCTCCTTCCCTGAGAAGCAAAATTTCGAAAGATTTTGAATTACTACCGGTTTAAGGATTGATGTTAACTTTCTGCTTCTTCAAGGTCCTCCAGCCTGAACAACGATGCTACAGTTAAACAGCAAGCATCTCAAGACAAAATATACCAAAATATGCTATAATTTTAATACAGTTGAACCATTATGGAATACTAAAAATAATAAAAGAATTGATCACTGACTTTGTAGAAAATGCTATTATTAATTTGAGATCAACACACCAAGATTGGTTCATGTAATGTTTTATTCTCAAGTAGAAAAAGTATTACAAAATTATTTATACAAGGTTTTAATTTACATTCCTTAAAGGAGTATTTAAAACAGCACTGTAAGTCTCTAGACATGGTATGTGGGCAGTCTAAATGCGGTGGTAGTGTATGTTTTCTATTGGCATGTACAACATTGCTTGCCACAGGCAATATAAAAAAGACCAATTTGGTTAAATTAAGGAAAAAAGTATATACACAATATACACATATATTTAAAAAAACACTCTCTTCATTTTTCTCAACCCAATTTGCTCTCAAACTATCTGTCACTCATTTAAAGAAATGAGTATATTCCTCTGGAGTTGCCCGACAAAAACAATTATCCAAAGTGTAAATTCCAATGGGAAAACATACTTGCTGCAGCAGATGCTGGCAAAACTTTTGAACATAGCATTTTAAAGAACCGTTGTTAGTGGAAAGTTAAATCTCCCTATGTTCTAAAACCATCTTGCCATATACTGAAATGCACATCGGATTTTTTTTTTCTATTTACAAAGTATATACAAAGAAACACACATCTCTTCATGCACATGTAGTGAAAAATAATATTTTGTTATTTCTTAAATGTATGAAAGTATCCAAAGAAATTATTCAAAACTACTCTTATTTGAATATATACAAAGTATTTAGCTGAGTAATTGTACTCCCTGTATAACTGCATATTATTGTCAGTGAGCAAACGGTGGTATTTACTACTTAAAAAAGAATCAGTTACTTAATTTCTTTGCTTATCTGCTTTGAATTTGTTAACTGTTATTATTTTTGCAGACCTGAATAATCTCACTGGTTTTAGCTGAAGCATCTTAGTGCCTCGGCTGCCTGTCCTGGCATTAGCTGTTCTTGTGCAGGTGCAACCTTCTACTGGGTGCTTCAAAGCAGAAGTCTCTTTCCATTATGGAAGAGGAATACTGTCTCAACATTTTCATTGCCACACCAACCATGTGTGGAAAGATGAGCAACATTTATTGCACATTTGCATGTGTTTTGCTGATTGCTTCGCTTTTGACAAGGCACACTGGGTACTTTAAAGAATAATTGCTAGAGTTCATCACTGACAAGTGGGAGCCTGTTGACTGCAATGAACCAGTAGAGGTTACCGGGATTACTCACAGAAGTGGAAACTGTTTTAGGCCATAAGAATGGCTGCAGCACAAATGGAGTTGTGGGATGTGGTGCAACAAACTGCAGTTAAAAAAATGAATTTACACAATACTACAGTGAGAAGGACAGACTGACATGAATGAAAAGCAAAGGCCTGCTACATGAACGAATTAGGTCACCATGAAGCCTTGCTCTTGAAAATAATGCATTACTAAAAAATATTAGTAATAATCTCATTGTATGAATACTTTCATGGCACACCTGCTACAGTTTGACATTTTGATGTGGCAGTTGATTACATGTATTACAACATCCAAAAATTACATGCTATAACAAGTGCTGTATTCCAATACTGAGACTACCAATTAAACACAGCATCCGTATCTATACGGCTGACTTTCAATAAACTATATCTAATTTACAGCTAATCTCCTGCTATATTTAACAAAACAATGACCCCTCCCACAAACGTAATAATTGGATGGTGGGGACTTTAACCATAGATACTGTAACATGCAAACTCTGTAACTCCCCAAACTAGCTTATTGACTATAATGTAATCTATAATAAAAGCTTCAGTCTATTAATAGATGATCCGTGCATAAATAGAAATGTTTATTTTTTAAGTCCTTCAACAGCAGGAAACTGAGTTAAAACTAGAACCAGCCAAGAAAATCCTCACGCATGCATAAATCTGCGAGCAGATTAACTGGCAATGGCTTGTCCCACGCCTTCTGACATCTGTAGCCGTGTTTAAGATACCCACCTAAACACACTGAAGCTGTATTTATACATACTTTTAAACAAACTCCACTAGACTTTTTGAGAATGTGAGAGAATAGAAGGTTCTTTTTCTAAAAGAGATGCACAAGGTCGTAAATCCACTTTCTTGGTTCTCCCAGGATGCTCCTTGAAGTTTCACTTCAGAGCTGTTACAGCTGAGATGCGACTGCTCAGAAGGTGTGAAATGATGCCATTTTTTTCCAGCTGATTTTGAAACTGCTAAACAGACTATGTTTGATAAGAAACAGCAGAGGAGCATTAGGGCAGCATTCAGCTTTAGTGTTGAGCAAGATAGCTTGGCTTCCTAAAAGAAAGTGATAGAACAGCAGTTACACAAACTCATAAATAACCTGTATGAATTTCTATACTTGACTAAAAAACCACAGTTATACTTACTGCGTGTTGTCAAAACTCGCCTAAACGTGAAGACTGAAGCTGTATTAAAATACCCACTTAAAAGCTTACATTTATGTGCACAACAATGAAAATATGTGATCTTCTGATTTAATTCATTATTTACATTTCAATGTAGTAGAAGTATGGCTCTATGCAGGACTGTAATGCATCCACATGTACTTAAAGACTTCCCTCCATATATTTCAGAAAGACAAGAACAATGAAAAGCAAACTGAAGAAAATGAGGTAGACTGAGATGAAATAATTTTCTTGGACTTGTACAGCTGGTGAGAGTTAAGCCTAGTCCTGATCCTGTCCCTCAAACACTACTTAAATTTCTCCACCAAAGATGCTTATATAAAGAAGCAGTATAGAGTATGAATATGGAGAAATTGTACAAAACTAATCTGTAAAGTCAGAATTATACACAAATCTTAAGAGTAGTATGTAATAATACAAAACCATGAAGGAATACAGGATTTTGAAATGTCAGAAAGGATTTCTACACACACATATGAAGCACTGAGAGCAGCCCTGCCAAGAAGGACTTGAGGGTATTCGTTCAACATGACCCGGTAATGTCTGCTCGCAGCCCAGGAAGCCAATGGCATCCTGGGCTGCATCAAAAGAAGAGTGACCAGCAGGCCGAGAGAGATTCTGCCCCTCTGCTCCGCTCTGGTGAGACTGCACTCACCAAGTGGTGAGACACTTGGAGTACTGTGTCCAGCTTTGGAGTCCTCAGCACAGGAAAGACATGGACCTGTTGGAACAGGTCCAGAGGAAGGCCACAAAAATGATCAGATGGATGGAACACCTCTCCTCTGAAGAAAGGCTGAGAGAGTTGGGGCTGCTCAGTCTGAAGAAGAGAAGGCTCCAGGGAGATGTTATTGCAGCCTTTTGATATTTAGAGGGGGTCTATAAGAAAGATGAGGACAAATTTATCAGGGCCTGTTGTGACAGGATAAGGGGTAACAGTTTTAAACTAAAAGAGGGGAGATTTGGACTAGATACAAGAAAGAAATTTTTTACAATGAGGGTGGTAAGACATTTGAACAGGTTGCCCAGAGAGATGGTAGATGCCGCATCCCTGGAAACATTCAAGGTCAGGATGGATGGGTTGAGCAACCTGATCTAGTTAAAGATGTTCCTGCTCAGTGCAGGGGGTCAGGACTAGATGACCTTTAAAGGTCCCTTCCAACCCAAAGCATTCTATGATTCTATGAATCTGTAAGAAAATTTACAATTTATATGTTGTAATGACTATGGTGAAATGTAAGTTCATTTTTATAGCAATATCAGTGGGTCCTTTCATCTAAGAAATACTTTAATATTAATCATATATTTCTTAAGACTAGTGGAGTCCTCCAAGGATCAGTGCTGGGTCCAGTCCTGTTCAATATCTTCATCGATGACCTCGATGAAGGGACAGAGTGTCTTCTCAGCAAGTTTGCTGATGATGTGAAACTGGGAGGTTTGGCTGATACACCTGAAGGCTGTGCGGCCATTCAGCAGGATTTGGACAGACTGGAGAGCTGGGCAAAGAGGAACCTAATGAGGTTCAAGAAGAATAAGTGCAGAGTCCTGCACCTGGGAAGGAGTAACAAAATGCATCAGTACAGACTGGGAGGCGATCTGCTAGAGAGCAGCTCTGTGGAGAAGGACTTTGGAGTCCTGGTGGACAACAAGTTATCTATGGGACAGCAATGTGCCCTTGTGGCTAAGAAGGCCAATGGTATCCTGAGGTGCATTAAGAAGAGTGTGTCCAGCAGATGGAGGGAGGTCCTTCTCCCCCTCTACTCTGCCCTAGTGAGACCTCACCTGCAGTACTGCATTCAGTTCTGGGCTCCCCAGTTCAAGAGGGACAGAGACCTACTTGAGAGAGTCCAGCGGAGGGCTATAAGGATGATTAAGGGACTGGAACACCTGCCTTATAAAGAAAGGTTGAGAGACCTGGGGCTTTTTAGTCTGGAGAAGAGAAGACTGAGAGGGGATCTAATTAATGTGTATAAATATATGAGGGCTGGGTGTCAAGAAGAAAGGGGCAACCTCTTTTCACTTGTGCCCTGCGATAGGACAAGGGGCAGTGGATGCAAGCTGGAGCACAGGAAGTTCCACCTCAACATGAGGAGGAACTTCTTCACTGCGAGGGTGACAGAGCACTGGAACGGGCTCCTCAGAGAGGCTGTGGAGTCCCCTTCTCTGGGGACTTTCAAGACCCATCTGGATGCATTCCTGTGTAACCTGCCCTAGATTCTATGATCCTGCTCTGGCAGGGGGTTGGACTTGATGATCTCTAGAGGTCCCTTCCAATCCCTAACATTCTACGATTCTATGATCCCATGATTAAGTTGATACTCAGTTTAGTAGGCAAAAATCTCACAAATGAATTTCTGATTTCTTAAAATCTTGTTAATATGGAAATATATTCCCTTAAAACACTGACAGAGCATTCAAGTTCCATTAATAAGTGGTGAAAAACTGGAAACCAGCAGTGTTGAAATTTGCAGCCATAGCCATGTCATTGTTCCTTCTTATATAGAACTAGAGAATGTGACTGTTACCTAATGGTATTTGGCATATAGCAAAATGAAACTATGCCAACTGCTATCTGACACGTTAGTGCCAGACGTTGTCACAGAGAAAACTATATATTGTAAATAATATATTGAGGAAAAATATGTTAGATAAGGTTGATATTTCCAGTGACAGCAGTAGATTTCAGGGTAATATATGAGTTCCACTGAAGTCAATGGAAAACAATCTTGACTTAGCAGTCTGTTTACCTCCCTTTCCTCCTCTTGAAAAGGTCACCTGAAGAATTAAGGCTTGATTTACAAAGAATTAACTATTGCACTTACATGCTTTCAGTATACACATTTTTTTTTTGTTAAATAGTAATTACTTTCTACTTCTTATTTAAAAACGGTATGAAAATGGCATGCAAACCAAATGGAAGAGGATCAAAGGCAGGCAGTCTTATTTCTGCAGATGACCCAAAATGTTCATAATTACAGATAGCATAATTTTCTTAATTAAGTTTGGTGGGTTATTAGTATTAGTGGCAACTGCTTCTGTTCCTGCCTCTGTGTACATGCACAGGAGACTGTTGCAGCTTTCCAGCCACAGCCTGCATAACCGTGGAGTAACAACACCAGTAACACATGCCGTACTTTGGGATCCTTTCATAGATTAGCTACTTGTTACTCCAAGTTACTTCCAATGGTAGCAAATGCTATTTTAAAAATACAGAGCACAACCAATATTAAAAAACATGTGATGATGAAGCGGTAGCAGAGTGACTTTTTGTGATGGTTGCATTGTTATATGATAGAGATGACTGTTTATCACCTCTTCTCATTTTGACCACAGTCCTGCATTTTCTCTCACAATTAGAGCACTGAACTTTTATAGTTTAGACTATAATCTGCAGACAAATTTATGGAATGTTTTATCTGACGACATGAGAATATGAATGGCATTAAAAAGCACTTGAGATTCTCTCTTCTGTTTCTCCTATTGCTGTAGTAACTTCACAGAGAAGGCTTTGTAAGTGTTTTTAGATGAACACTTGCATGTCTTTTATGCTTTGTTTACAATGAGCAAAGGCAAGTCCTCAGTCCTTCCTTTATAAATAAGGCCTCACATAACAGTTTGTTCATAAGCCTATTAAACTGATATTTTCCCCATAAAATTCAATGGACAAAAAACCCAAACCTGATAAAAGCTGACCCGTGTACAGACTGACTCCTGTATTCTGGTCCACATTATCTCAACAATGCAGTTTGAATACTTACACCTTTCAAATTCAATGATTTTAAAATGTGAAACTGTTGGATGTCTTGTAGAGTTTTAATTTATTTCAGCAATAGGTAGGTGTAACCTATGGAGAAACATAACCCTGCAACATTTTACAATTCTATTTTTATCTAGCTCTACATGCCTCATTCTCACTCCTTTGTAGTTATGTTTTTTACCTCTTTATCAGTCTGTAGAGTCATTTGCTGTTCCATTACGCTTTGTCTTTGGCTGAGTTTCAGCAGCCGCCGAGTTCTGAAGTGATGAAACTTCTATGCATGTGCTATGTTTGGAGATTTCAAAGGACTTTGCAACGTTTCCATCAAGAGACTTAGCTGAAATAAGTACTTCACTTAGATCCTGGTTATTATCCGACTCAACAGTGACTGCATTTTCAGTCTCAGGATTGCAGGATTTTGCAGATCCTCCAGGCAGTTCTGAGTATGATTCACAGAAAGAAACGCTGTCACAACAAGCTGAGTTTTGCATAAGAGGCCAAGCATCTGAAATGTCTCCACAGGTAGAGTGTGAAAGAGAACCAAGGAAGGTAGGAATCATTTCTCCAACAGAATCAGAAACCCTGCAAAAGGATAAAAACCACATGGTTTCAAAAGTGTTCTAGAAAATATAATCGGTATTGTAATTATTGTCACTAATAGGCATTTCAAGAAAGTTTAACATGGTTATATTAAGTTAATACTTTAGAGGCACCCGGTACAAACAAATTCTTTGGAAAAGGAATACGGTTTGTTCCTCATCTGAATATGAAGAAAGCTCTAGAGAACACTAGTAAAGGTAAAAAGGATGCCTAGAGCTCTTCACACTGTGAATTCAGGGTTTTAGAAAACATGAACTACAGCTGCGGTTGTTTATAGTCTAAAGAAGAGAAATATGATAAGAAATGTTATACTACTGTTCGGATATAAAGACTGTTTCAAAGAGGAACAAATTTATTTTTTCTCAGTGCTGTGGTGAAGTGCCAGGGCTTGAGCTGTGGGCCCTGAGTTGGAGTTGACCCATGGATGAGTCTCAACCTAGCAGAATGTTTTGGTTTTATTATTGGCTTCATGTTCCAGAGGCAGAACCTGGCCCACCTGTGTCTTTGTGGCCCCACCCTCTCTCAGGTGGTCGTGGCTGGGGCAGTCGGCAAGACCAGGGCTATATTAACCAGAAGCCAATCAGTTGGAGGAGCTTCCTGTTGGGGCTGGTTGCATCTTGCTGAGCTCTCTCAGTGGTGTCCTTTGATGTGAGGGGCCATTGAGGGAGCCATCTCTGTCCTTTGTGTCTAGCAGACAATGCTGGCACCACAGTGGGCAGCAGAGGAGCTGGGCCCACAGGAACTTATGACAGGATTGTTTGAAAGAAGACTTCTGAGGGGTTGTTGCTGAGTTCAGTGTTGGTCTGTGTGATCAGGCAACTGATGGCAGCATAAAAGGATGACAGCTGAACCAGCACAACAAGTTGGGGGGGAAGGGTGGTTTAAAACAAGATATAATAAGCTTAAATTGCAGCAATAAAGACATTTGGGGAGACTGTGTAATCTCCAATGCTTGTTTAAAAAAAAATAAAATCCCCAAACAGGCTGGACAAATATCTAATGGAAGTAAAAGCAGAGTGGATTCAGACTGGGAAAAGGGAATAGACAAGACTGCTTGAAACTCCTGTGTGATTTCATACTGAACATACATTCACTTTAGATTTTTCAGTTTGCCCTATCTAGCCCTCAAAATGGGAAAAAAATTTTTCTTGTGTTCTCTTTCACATGGAAAAGATGAAATATTGTGAAGGGCAAGGATTTTTAATTCTCACAAGGATTCCTTTTCTTTTACAGAAAATGGAAGAAAGTGGAAGCAGAAACTCAGGATTACATATCTCAAATGTATTTAAGGTGTGTGATGACACTCATACGTCTGTTTGCACTATACATGCCTATCTCTGTTGAAAGCCCAGTAATGCTTTTCAACTATAGTATACCAAGATAGAAAAGATATAATAATACATCTTATTTCCCAAAACTGTCTACAGATTTACAAAACTGTAAAGGCTATGTTAAGTCTGATATACAGTAACAATTTGTGACACAAAACTCACCCCACATTAACATTGCCCATAACAAATTTTAAGCAGCTTTACTCATTTCCAAAACATGATGCTTTAATAGCTTTGATATACGCACAAAGCATTTTTATAGATGAGGCCAGAAATCAGGACATTGCACCACAATTGAAGGAAATACATTATTTTGGCAAAGGAAATTGAAGCAAACTCCACTTCTACTGGAAGGAACCACAGGATCTTTGAAGTGCACATAGCATGGATATGACATTTATTTTTAAAGCCTTAACCAAAAGATCCCTTGCAAAGTACACAACTCTCAATTTGTCAGCCTTGGTGGTATAAAAGGATGACTCAAAGCTTGCTGGTATTTAAACAAGTTATTATAGAAAATTTAGGTAATTTGTGTCTTGTACTTAGGTCACTAAGTCACCTTGCATAAACAATACCTATGGAGAAGCTGCTCCTACATTTTTAGTTACGCTTGGCCAGAAGAACAAAACAGCTGGAGACCAATTCAAACCTTATATGGAAAACAATTCTAGGTAAAAGAAATAAATACATCCTGTCTTAAAATCTGTAACCAGGAAACTCTGAAGGACACTACAAATTTCATATATTTAGTTCATGGCACTGCTGTAGAAGTAACTATCCTACTACTGTATTTATATTTAGCCTATCAGTAGAAACTAGTGCTTACAATTTGGGAGAAATTAAGAAATACTAAATATTTCAAATCTCACGGTCATTAAGAGTTCCTAAAAAAGAGGCTTTAAAAAAGGAAAATCTTCATGACACTTCTAAGCTGTACCTTAATCCCCCCAGATTCACAGGTTTATGCAGCACCTTGGTAACCCACAGCACAACAGGGGGTCACAAAAGTCTCTATGGTACAGTAAGAGGAAGACTATCTGCTTGTGAGAGAAAGAAGTCACATCTTTGTCAGAGAAACTGATAACTGATGTCAGCATTTATTAAGTAATATTTAAAATCAATTTTCCACGACAAACCTGTTTTTGCACAGGAGTATATGGCTACAGTTCATGAAAATCCCTTATTTCAAACAGCTATTGTATCTGTACAAATATTAATTTGACTGCAAAAGAAACGTTTAATAGACATTTATAAACTCAGTTACCTTTCATTAAGCGTAGTCTGTGAGTGGAAAGCACAACTGTGACTGCTGTGCTCCATGCTACAGGTTTCATCACAGCACAGTGATGGAATCAAGTGAACTGGTCCTAAGGAATGAAAATTAATTTAAGAATATTAAAACTATTAAACCTCTGTATAAATTTACTCTCTGTACTCTTTCAAACTTGAGTGTCAGTTACATTACAATATATAGATTGAGAAAAGGTATTTCTTATTGGAAAAAAATGGCTTCTTCAATTTATTACTTTAAAATGGAATTACTTATAAAAAGCCAAGCCATTCCTTCAGGACTAATACAGGTGCCAGTCATGAATATCTACTTTTAAAATTAATTTATTTTTTGATTAGGTACATGTGAGAGGAAGTATCATATTCTGATTAACTTACTAGGATGGTATTTAAGCCTGTGCTCTTTTATGTATTTGTTATCATAAATGCATCTTTTCTGATACTACTTCAAAAAATCTCACTGATTTGAATTGTTCAGGTTTTTAATGTCCTTTAGAGTTCATATCATGGTTTTAGATACTGTCTGGTAAATCCTTCACACCAATTTAATTCCGAAAGCCAGATGCAGTGCTATTTTTATCAGAAAGAAAGGAGATAGACATTTAAAGTCAGTCTATCTATCTAGCTAATTTTTTAAGTGAAGGGTCGTTGGAATGAAAACAGAAAAAAAAAAATCATAACCACATGGCTACTTAGAAATTCTATGCGCTTATTGAGAAATTCGCCTAGGACAAAGGGTAGTTTGACATTAGCTCTATAGTTATAGTTCAATGTTGCAACTCAAGTGTTAGACAAATATTCATAGTGCCAAAAAGTCACTTTTAAGTAGACCTAACATACCACATGTCTGTGATGTACTTCTCTGGCACTGGCAACAAGTTCTGTGGTCATATTCATTTAGCCGTGGTCTATCAAAACATGACAATTCAGAGCCATTGTAGTGAATGTCTTGTGATCTCAGAGACCCTTTGGACAAAATTAATAAAATATATATTAGTAAATTATACTTTTTCCTATTCAGAGCCTCCTATCTTCATAGGATGCTTAAACATCATACTATACAGTATTTCCATACATTTTCCAACTAAAGATCCACAGCGTTCATATGGTTTCATATAACACAAACCACAGATTTTGCAACAAACCCTAGAACAGCTGGTTCAGCTACAGCCTCTTCTAGGAAGACATACGTTCTTATTTTGATGATGGTCCAAGAGCCTATCTTGTTCACTGTTATATTTTCTCAGTGTTTATTGATTCTCAATGATTCACATCTGAAATTTTCCACATGTAGCTTTCAGCCACTGGGATTTTGTTTTTGTTATCTTTCACAGCTTTATATTAACAGCAGTCTTCCTTTAATCTCTATAACGGTAGGTCAAGGCAAACAAATCACTAAATTTCACTACTTAAGTTTGAATTCACTATGTCTGAATTTCTTTAAAGTTACATTGCAAAACATCTTCTAGGTTAGGAGCAATTCTTACAATGCCTCTCTGATTCTTTTTATATTTGCTTGTGCTGTAAGCAGTGCTAACATCAATTCTTTTAAAATGATGAATGAGTACTAGAGTGCTTTTGACTTTTTCTTAATTTAAATTAAGGGGCAGGAAAATGTTTATTATAAACAATCTGTGAATTACAATGCTGAGCTGCTATGGATTATTTTTAAAAAATGTATAAATCTAACTGGCTTAGGCATTTAATTTATCTTGAATATGCCCATAAAACCAAAATTGTTAATGACAAATCTGCTGTGTACACTGGCCACATTAATTATCTTGACAAGCTAAATTGTTTCACAATGGCATGTGACGCACAGATCCCCCAAGCTGGTATTTCCACATTGGCACTGCAACTCTATAATGACATCCCAGCTTGGATCCCAAATGGTCCACATATATCTGTGCAGCATCTAACAGAGTATGGCACAGAATTAATGCAGTTGCACTATTTCTAGAAATTTGCACAGCATTTTCTCAGTAGAAGCTGGAACATCCACACTGAGCTGGCAAACGTACGGATATACAGTCTTGGAATTCTGCTATCTTGTTAATCTCAATGCTAAACCTGCTTGAATGCTGTAGAAATTTAATTTATGTACCTACAGAGAGGTCTGACGAACAAATGCTGATATATGAATATTACAAAGAAACAATAATAACCGGAAACTTACAGCTTGGTTTCTTTTCCATGAACTGCCTCTTACAGTAGATTACACAAAGAATAAGAAGAGCTAAAAGCACTGTCGCAAGTGCACTGCATATAACAGCTGCCAGAGCAGTGTCTCGAGGACTGGAGGCAGTTGATGGGATCTTCACAAGGTTTACCTTGGTGGTACCTGAAATGAAATTAAGTAGGAGTTAAGTCAACCTGTAAACATTTCAGGAAGGTACAGTCATGTAAATGGAAGTCTGGGAAACAGAAGAGGTTCATAGCACTGAAAAAAAGAGGATGCTTCATTGGATAATGTATAAACATTAGTTGTACATATAAATAGATATTATTAGCAGTAACCATGTTATGAAAAAAGCGTTAAAAAAATACATTGCAAAATGAGGGGTGATGAGTGGAGATGCACACAAATGAATTCTGACTGTCCATGAGAATGGAATCAGATCTTCAACATGAAAACAGACCTCTCAATTTTTAATGGTGCCAGAGGATTTTAATCTGGAGAACATTTCCTAGCGTATAGTTGAGAAGGTTATCCACTAGAGGGAGTCACAAATGCATGAACTTCCTTTAATACGGAAACTTTCTCAGAACCGAGACACCCACAGAAGTTCAAATGCTATCAAAGGTACCATTTTGCTTGGTTGCATAAGTCATGACACCATGTCACTTCTAAGACCAAACCTTGTATTTCAACTGTACTATTTTTTATTCAGTGATAGTTTATTAATACAGACAATACCGTTAGTAAAAATTCAGCAGACTGCATTTATATCTGTATTAGTAAAGACTTAAGCAATGTTTCTAGCTTTGACAAACACTACTATTTTACATGGAAAGTGAAAATGTATCAAAAGTTTAACTACATGGTCTTTAAAAATTAAATTAATAGAATCATTTAGGTTAGAAAAAAGCCTTAAGATCATTGAGTCCAATTGTTTACCTAACACTGCCAAGTCCACCACTAAACCACGTCCTCAACACATCTACACATCCTTTAAGCACCTCCAGCGATAGTGATTCCATTACTTCCCTAGGCAGCCTGTTCCAATGCTTAACCCTTTCAGTAAAGAAATTTGTCCTAATATCCAAGTTAAACCTTCCCTGTCATAACTTCAGGCCATTTCCTCTTGTCCTATCGCTTGCTATTTGGGTGAACAGACCAACCCCCACCTCACTCCAACCTCCTTTCAGGTAGTTGTAGAGAGCGATAAGGTCTCCCCTGAGCCTTCTTTTGTCCAGGTTAAACAACCCCTGCTCCATCAGCTGCTCCTCATAAGACCTGTTCTCCAGACCCTTCACCAGCTTCACTGCTCTTCTTTGGATGCTTTTTTATTATAAAATTCTTTATTAATAACTTAAGAATCCTGATAGCAAGTCTGTTTCAGTCTGCTTCAAAGCTCACATCAGTTTAACAGTATTATGAGAAAAGGAACAAAAGATTAAGTATTTCTCTAACAGCAAATTTTTAAAAACCCACAAACCAGATTTTATTAACTTATAAGTTAAACGGGCCTATTTCCTCCTGAAAATCTTTGGCTAAAACCTAAAGCCTATAATCCCTAAGAAATGGTCCACGCAGTCATAAGTTTAAATTGGGAGACAAATGTCTGCCAGAGTACATTAAAATTACTAATCAAATTGTACATACATACAAACAATTGTTTGATATCATAATTGCAAGATAATAGCAGAAGAGAGCTTACTTACTACCTTAGTTAGGGCAATCAATGGAATTGTATTATTCAGGATTACTTTTCTCAAATAATTGTGGTATTCCTCTACATGCATGAAACATGGGCAGCAAAGCATTTACAACACTATATTGCTTTGTTACAATGGGCAGATTGCCAAAAAGCCAGGTATTTTGAAAATCAACATTATTACATCCAATTCTAAGTCGCCAGACTACTTATATCAAAGAAAATTTAACTTCTAGGAAATAAAAAAAATCAAAAAATTAAAATAAGAATACACCACTTATTAAATAAAGACATTTCTGTGGATTATAGTGTCACATAGTTGCTGCCAAGTGGAGGAATATAAAAAAGTAGAGAGGTCAGATAAATGTTTAGTTGTTAATTTCCTGATTTTACATCTTAGCTTGCCTAATTCATCAGAGTGGAGCTACTAGAGAGACTCCTGCAAAGTGCCACAAAAGCGCTTGAGGAATTGAAGCCTTTCTCCTATGATGAAAGGCTGAGAGAGCTGGGACTGCTCAGCCTGGAGAAGGCTTAAGGGGCTATCTCATCAGTGTACATAAATACTTGAAGGGAGGGTGCAAAGAGGATAAAGCCAGGCTCTTTCCAGAGGACCAGAGGCAATAGGCACAAACTAAAATGAAGGAGGTTCCCTATGAACATCAGGAAACGCTTTTTTAACTGTGAGGGTGACCGAGCGCTGGCACAGATTGACCAGAGCGGTTGTGTAGTCTCCCTCCTTGGAGATTCTTAAAAGCTGTCTGGACATAGTCCTGGGCAACCAGCTCCAGGTGACTGCTTGAGCAGGGGGGTTGAATGAGATGATCTCAATAGGTCCCTTCCTACCTCAACTAATTCTGAGTTATTAAAATACAGCATCTCTCAAAACTCAAGTCAATAAAAAGTCTCTTACATGAACTAAAAATCCATTGTGAAACTCTGTCCTTGTACAGAAATGTTACCATTATCATTACCATAGCAGATGGTCTATCTATTATTTGTGTTTCACATAACAGAAAAAAATTCCCATTCAGGGTCTTAGGTACTTTTCCTCTTTAATTGTTACCTGACCTTCTCTTGATGTTCTTCTGTAATTCCTATTGCTCACAGATTTAAGATCTATGACCTTTTTTCCAGATGTTCATTGTTATTTAAAAGAAAAAACAACCAGTGTCATAATACTTTCTTCCTAACTCCAATGCTCTTGGCAGCATTGCAATCTTCCACTAAGTAGTCTTCGCTTTGGTTTCTAGGATTCTTGCAGCTATACTTTTAAGTTCACAGTTTTAATAGACTGCAGAAATTTCTGCATGGTATGTAAACTTCCAGGATATAATTCTGTAAGAAGCAGTAAAATTATTTTAAAAACCTACCAATACAACAATTTGTGCTGGCTGTGGTGTGAAAAACAAGGCCTGTGCTTTGATACTGGGTTTTCAAATTTATTCAAATACTTGATCTAGTCTTTGGAATGTTAAAATACAGCCTGGTCAAGTTTTTTTAAACTAGACAATAAAAAAATGATCACAGTATCTTCCAATATTTTTCATATCAATGTATGAATACCTGTATCAATGTACCCACCTAGAAGTACAAAACAGTTCTTAGAAATTAGGTTTTCAACTGTTAATTTTAAAAGCAGAAATAGAACTGGAGGTAGAGCTGCTCTATTTTTGTCTCTTTTAATTTGCTCAAAAATTGTATCTATTTTTTGCAGGTATAATTACATATTACGTATTATGGGAAATGATAAATTACATATACTTCTTTAGTGCCCATCGGCAACATCCAAACTGGAAATACAGCGATTTTATTTTACACTGGGATGGCAAAAATTGAAATTTATTTTAGCCATCTAGTTATTTTATTTCATTGACCTTTTTTTTTTTTTTTTTTTTCACTTGAGAAAGCAATTTTCTATTCCTAAGAATGCCTACCACTCATCTTCACCTTCAAAGAACTTTTTGGAATAGCTGCTGTGAGCAGGCCATTGTAGTCTAGCTCTAATTACAATGATAGTGATCTTCCCTGCAGAGACCAACGTTTCAAAAGTGGATTGCTATTGTAGAAGTGGCCCGTTGGGCATTGCTGAACTCTGCTTTCAGTGTTACTCAGATATGTTTGCATTTTCATAAACTGTCTCTTTCTTTTCAGGCTCACAGACTTAATGGTCCCATTTCAGTAAAGCGAGGAAGGCGCATTTTAAACTTTAAACTTGTACTTACATCTATTAAATGATTACATGTTTAAATTTAAATATGTAATTAAACACTTTGTGAATTGGATGTGATACACTAAAAGGAGGGAGGAGGTGCACACAATTTTGGAAAGCATGTGCATATTATGCATCACAAAAATAAAATAAGAACTATATTTTAAGAAATACATTTCCTTTACTAAGTCTCAGTTCCAATGTATTCTGGAAATGTGCTAGCATTAAAGAAAAATTACCCAAAATACCAGGCTTTCTCCTGCATAATTTGAGCAGTAAGTCTAAACAAACATTCTTCCCTTAATTAACCAATACTACCTCGTCATGTCACTATATGCAAAGGTGCAGTTCTTAAAGCAAGTTTCTGTTAATCCAAGAAGACTAAATAGCAGTAACTCAACTAATACGGGACATATGAATCCCAGCTGTATCACTGTAATTTCTGCCAATAATAGTTGAATTTTCAGCCTACTGTACCAAAAAATCAGAGACAGGACAAAATATAAGAAGACTTCCTTTATCACTCATTTCAGGCTTATTGACTCAATTTTATTTTTTTTTCCTCCAGAATTGTGATTAGTGATAGTCACTAATAGAATCAGAATACTTAAAAGAAAGCTTTCTGTGGTAGACTAACCACATGAAAACAGAACTTGCAACATTTTACATTTCTTCCAAAGATAAAATAAATAATAACATAATAATAATAACACTACTGTAATAATTACCAAAGCTGAGAAGGATAAAATGTGGATTACGTTTGGGGTTTTTTTTCTTACCATATCAAGTCAATGCTAACTCAAAGAGGGTTTACTCAGTAAAACAAACCTAATCAAAACTTCACTTTGTTAGTGAGAACACAGTAACATGGACAGAGTGCCATCTTTTACAATCAGAGTTGAAAATAAGACACAAAAGTAAATGAAAATGTTGTTAATTCCTGGAATTTGGGTATTTCCGGTCAAGAGGGGGAAAGGAGCATTTGCTTTTAATAAAAAGTATCTGTCCACTACCTTTATGCTGATGGGCCCACACCAGCGCTATCAACCTTAATTTGACAAGAATTAAGGGCTCAGACATAGCCTCAAGTTACGATAATTTAACAAGTTACTGCCTGTCAGTGGAATTGCAGTGGCTATCTCTGTGTGCTCTTGATCCATGCAAAATGCAGGGCAATGTGACTTATCTGGAAACTCCCTCATTTTGAAAAAAATTTAAAAGATGTTTATGTTCATTTAAAAGTAAAAAGGCAATACCTCTACCTAGTCCCCAACAAGCAAATTAATATATATGTGTAAACATTTGTGTATCTATAATTCAGATATTAGATGCATTATATATGTGTATATAGCATATACTACCAAGCAGTAACATCAGTGTAAACTAAGTTGTCCTGAGAATATTTCTGAAGTCTTCACAAAGCAGCAGACTGCCTCCCTTCTGATCTTTCCAGTAGGAGGTAAGAAACTTTATTAAAGATTGCTGTTGGAGACTGTGGTAAACATGGAGAGAGAGAATCTCCCAACATCTGTAAAAGGAAAGCCATTTGCGTGCATGGCCTACACCCAAAAGTTCATCATGTCAAACCACATTTTTCAAATGTGCTCCAAGTGCTGACTTTAAAGCCTTAAGTTTCCAAGTTAGTGCCCTACAACTTTTTTGTTTTATTTTGCTGGTTTTGTTATTTTTTTAATAAATGTACCAAAAAGCCCTCGGGGAGAAAATGACTATTCAAGTATTTATCCATTGTTTGGAAATCCTGAGAAATGTGCTTATAAATTAAAATCTCTGGAATCTGATTTATTTGTTTCCAAGACCATTTCTCCTGCACTGTGCGTTTTCACAAACTCCAGACTGCTGACAGCCTTTTATGTTTAAAATGGCAGAACAATTAGACTGTGTGTGTGAATTTAAAATGTGTATGAACTGCACAGTACTGGATACACACCACTATGTCTGGAAGGCATAGTCAACCTCTGAAACATGCTTTTCTTTTAGTAATTAAAATATGTTAGCTCTTGGTACTACCATGGTCATCTAAATCAAAGTGATCTACGAGCACAAAAGTAACATTGTTTCATACACAAAACTTTCTTCTTTGAGAACTGTCTAGCTATTTAGAAATATCACTACATGAGAATAAAGCCTCAAATCACTTGTACACTCAACCTGAAAAAAAACGGAGTAAGCAAAAAATCAGAGGAAAAAATCAGAGGAAGTCACTGCTGAACTACATATTCTCTCCCTCCCCACACCCCGACTCCATAACATAGCTAGTTATCAGTGTGACAAACAAAATGTCTCTCCTCCATAAATTGGAAATACTTAGCATGATCTAGCGGCACAACATATATATTGCTTTCAATATAACTGAGATGTTGCCAGCAATTACCTTTCTGACTTTTGCTTCTAGCAGCTCATTTTGCACCTCTAACACTTGACGGTGTCAGAGGTGACACTTGATCTATCTTGCAAAGAAAACGCAATTTCTTTCTGAGGTGTTTTCATGTGTTAAATTAGTAAGTTAAATCAATAAGTTCATGTCAGAACATAGCAGATTGCTAGGTACTGCAGAAAACCTCTTTCCCTACTTCACTTGTAACTTGTACTTTTAACCAAATTCTTCTCCAGACATGCTTTGGGAACAAAACCACAATCTTTTAGGATATTTTTTTGTTCAAATCCAACTATAGAATGCATCCACCCCACCCAGGCTATGATTTTCAACAAATGAAAGTAGAAAGTATCTGTTTTGTGTTCTGTATGTGCAGTGCCATTTCATCGTTAGGACTACCCAGTTATAGAATTAAAAACAACCTGGTGCAGTATTTGAGTCAATTAAGTCCATTTATGACAGTGCTTGTATACACACTCTATCACTCTCACTTCCAAAATGCTCATACAAGGCATTACATATGTAAGTGGAAGAAGACTTTGTATTGCCTAAATGCCCACCATTTTCAAGTGGGTAAGTGCTACCAGTGCTTGTTTTCTAAAAGAAGAGAGGAGAGGAAAACCATATACCCTTTAGAATCTAATTATATATTCACTAGTTAAATATAAGCATGGCTGAAGGCTGTTGCTTTAGCACACAGAGAGTAACCCACTTTCACTAATCAAAATTGTCACTGAACATTGTGAATCCCACGCATACTGGTTACAGATCTGTTCTAAAAGGTTCAAACAAGATCCCATCGTTGCTGTGTGATAAGCTTGTAGATTGGTGCACGGATTGCTTTTCAGTATGGACTGAAATATGACAGCGTGGAAAGCTCCATCCTACAACCACGACCAGATAGGCAGGACTTAGGGCTGACAGGGTAGCTATGACACTTTATGCACTCATCTGGGCAGGTAACACATATGCTCTTCCAGCTGTGCACAACTGCTGGCACACTGTCTGTATTTTGAGTGCAACTGCCAGGTATGGCTACAATCACTGAAATTAATCTAGTACTATATACATTGTGGGAGTCCACAGCTGGTCTGAGGACTCAGGGATGGACCTTAGCTTTGAGCAGATAATGATGTTTCCCTGAAAGAGCCTGGGAAGCCCTGAGGCTGAAGAGTCCAAGGGAGTGAAGGAGACAAGGGGCCTAACGAGCAAATTCCACAGAACAGCAACCTGGCAAGAAGTCAGTGGACATAGCAGGAGGAACAAGAAGAACACCAATCAATCAGCAGGTGTAGGGAGAATGGACTGAGCTATCCTACAGTAACGAGAGCTTGAAGAATATGTGCTACCAGTTAGAAACTGTTGCTAGGTAAATGATGTGCACAATGTACCCAATAGCGGAATAGCTTGTACTGCGTGCTATGCCAGATTATAAGAGCGATGTTTTACTAAATAAACAAGCTTTCACTTGAGCACATTGATCATGGCGTGACTGACACGAGCTCCTGCAATACATATTTGTATAAATCCAGTACAGCAAGAAGTGATTTGTAAAACAGTTGTAAAAGTTTTCGTCTCCCTCTGATTCAACAAGTAATTTCTAACAGTTCACTTTCTAACCCAATTACACCCCTCTTTGTAGTGGTTCAGCTGTTGTAAAACCCAGGGAGTAGAGCAAAAGCTTGCATGATGACAGCAAGCCTGTATCCTAGATTTGTTAAACATCACTAATAGTCTACGCAGTGCTTTTTCAAGAGCTACATTTCTTTTCCTGCTTTAAAAATGTTTTGTATAGATAATAACAGTACTCGGATACCTCACTTCTATCTGCAGACTGGATACCTGTTTGCTCATCAGAATCATAGGGTATGTTGTGATAATTTTCTATCACAAAGTTTTTATAGCTTTAGACAATAGGGATTGTATACTCAGATTAAAAAATTATATAAATGAGCGATACATTACAAAACATGCTACATTTGAATATCAAATTATGTGCAGGAACATTTGCTTATTCTGCTTAAAAAGTAAGTTTTTGAATTGGCCAAATAACCTACCTAGTCCAGACAGCTAGATGTTCCAGCAGCGATAAAAAAATTCAGAAAAGTATTAGTACATTTTCCTTGTTGCTTCCTGGCCTACAATTAAAGTATGAAATAACTGGGTAAGGAAAATGAAATCCTGATAGGTAGGGACAGCTCCACTCTTCTAAATGTCTGTAATGTACTAACATTTTTTATTACTGAATGTAAAAAAAAATAAATGTTAAGGAAATTCTTTCAGCTATTAGAAATTCCATGCAGAAAGAGCCTGCTTTCTAAGATGTGACTAATAAAATCAGTACTGAAAGAGATCTGGAAATACATGTGTGCACACAGGCATTTGACACTGGAAGAATTTATTACATTAAATTTTTATAAAAGGTTATTTCCAAATTGAGAGAATATATGAGAAATAAAATACAAAAGTCCCACAACTTTCAGATAAGCTTTTGAATAACCAAAAAACCCAATGCACTTATAAGATTGATGCCACTATATTTTGGCATCTATTTTGTATAGTGGCAAAGGACTTGGTCTTTTGGCCTGTCTTAAGTATGTGAAAGTTAAGCCCTAAAATCTGTAAATTCTTAATCCAAGGCCTCTATCTGGGAAATTCGAGACCTCTATTAGATTAGATATTTCCTATACATTGTGAAGAAGTTAAGCATAGAGTAGAATCTGAAATATCTGTCACAGTGAGTAACACAGTGCCATCTTATTTTAAAATTAAATTGAGGGGGAAGAAATCACAAGCATCACTCACAAGGCCTTTCAGATGCTACTCTTGAAAGAGGAGGTAATGATGGGGTTTCCGCCCTCTGTAAAGGCTTAAGAGCCCTTTGCCAAAAAGCATGAGACAGAGGTTCAACTGCCTTCTCTGTCACCTCCATGGAGGCTGTTTTAGCCACTAGGCTGCAAACTGAGCTTGGTAAAAGCTTATTTTTTCTCTCCAGTTGTAAAGGTTCAGCAGAAGTAATGAGGACCCCTCTTTGCACAGCCAACAGTCATTGTGAAATGTAGAATGCAACAAAATTAAATAAATCACAGTCAGGCTCGCCCACCACTTTTCTCCTGTTGATGATTACATTAAAATATTACTAATTTAGGTTTAGGTTAAATTCTACAGGGAAAGCAACTACTTCTGAATGTGGGGTGATTTTTTTTTTTGGAGGGGGGGGAGGGAATGGAGGAGAGCTGGATGGAGTTGCTTTTTAAAAACATAACTGTTAGCCCTTTCCACATATTGGGGGAAAATATGTTTGTGCTGTGGAAAACTGTGTTTATGTAATTAAGACTGTTTCATAACACTTACAACTGGGCTAAATTATGATTCTGAATTAAGGTGGAAGTTAAGAATTGCATAACCAACCCTACTAGTATTTTCTAACTTCTAATGTTCAATTTTGCAACCTCAGCATCTTTTAAAAATGCTTTTTTAGGTTAAGTAATCTGAAATACACGAGATTAAATATACATTGTTATAATTTTATAACATATAGCCTTAACACCTTTAGAAGCTGGACACTTATCACAGGCTTATTGTAATACTGCAAATACCAATTTAATGTCTTAATAGTAAAGAAAGTTACTTACTGTGCAATAGTAAGCATGCACAGGCAAACTACAGTGCAGATGAAAAAGCTGTAGCTTTGAAGTCAGAAATAATAATAGCTTATAAAAAGTAGCTTTTAATTCACCACTTTGGGGATAAAGTCAAGTCATACAGAAAAAAAGGCTGCTGTGTACAAGATTCTTGCTTTGTTATATTACTTTATCCAAAACATAACTTCTCTCTTTAACAGAAATCAATAGGGATTAGTCATAGACTACAGAAGACACTCTGAAAGGTTAAGTTCGAGAAGTCAAGCTCTACTGCTGAGATTCATCTGACCAAAGCCAACATCTACTTCTGAGGGAGTCACCTGAACTTTCTGTATGTGGGGAGAAAGCCTCTTTTAGGTCACAATTAATCCGGTTTGTTTTAAACAACTCCCTTGATCATTCCTCTCCACTCAACATAGAGTGAGCCTAAGGTCACCAGCTTCTAGAAGCAGGCATTAGAGATATCCACAGTCAAGTAGGAGGGATCTAGTCTGGGTGTGTCAAGTAAGGATGCAGGGTTTTGGATGCCTTTGACTATTTTGACTTTAATTTCTCTGTTTCAGTTCATTAACTGTACAACAGACACTATATTTTACATCACTTCTATTGTAAAGATAAAAGTCAGTAACAACTGCAAAATTTTTAACAACAGCTTCACATCGGCAGAATCACAGAAAAGCCCAGCATTAATTAGTAACTCACATCCTGCATGGAATACAGAGTGTAGCAAATTAGACCAGGTATAGGATTACAGGTTTCACCTATCCTGTGCTTTACATGAACAAAGTGGGAAATAACATATACAACAATGTAAATAAAACTTACAGCAGAGTCACTATATATGAAGGAATTTCACTATGGCTGCAGGCCTCAATTCGAGCACATTCTAACTGTGGCAAGTTTTCTTAGAATAAGGCTTTGGTTTTTAAGAAACATTTAATAAAAATACTTTCTTATTCTTTGAATTTTTTAATTTATGTTTTTATTCATTTAGGAGTGAAAAAATAAATATAATTGACACTCTAAAAATTCAATTTTCCTCCTTTATTTTAATTTTAAAAAAGGTAAGAGGAAGATCAGGTTTTAGGAAGACAGATACAATCATTCAATGTTGAATTTGCAGTTTTCATTTAACCTTAAACTCAAACTTCAAAAGTCTGAAGGTCTAAAGAAAGTCAGAGTTACTTACCTTAGGCTCTCTTTCTAAAACAGAACCAGAAACAGAGATCTCCAGAGAAGTAATTAATCCGAAATGGCTTGAAAGACTGCTTACTGTTAGTCATTGAAACTTATTTACCTGGCTTGCCTGAACTCTTGAGATACCTAGTTCTCTCCACTGATTATCAGTGGGAGTTTGGGCTTACAACTTCAGTGTCAAGCATTAACTATTAGATGCCTAAATTAGGGTGCATTATTTCCAATCTAAATTTCTACATGCAGATATGGTAATTACAAATTACATTCAGTAGCATGCACCATACAATTACACCACTGGACTCAAATGAAACTTTATTAAAACCTTTTATTTAATAAAGTTCTAACAAAGAGGTAGTCTTTTTAAGAAAGACTCACAGTGTATACCTCAAAGGCACATGTCACTGCCCAGAATAACATGCAAGATCACTCTATGGTATTTGTAAAAGAGGAGGCTGGCAGTGCACTGCTCTAGCACAACTGAACCAGTAAGACTGAGAATGTGTGAGGTTTATCACCCCAAAATTAAAAGGTGAGCAAAGTAGAGGACAACTGAACGATACAAGTGATCAGTAGGAACATTAGGTCTTTCTTCTCTTAGGTTGTTTCCAGCTCATAAGGTGTTAGTTCATAATGGATCATTACTTCTAAGGCCCTTAGTGCACAAGTCCTGTTCTAAGGCTATTGCATCTTATCCTATTTTCAGTATGTTCCAGTCCACCAGGTAATTCCGGTCCTCTGGCATGGTATTTCAGTGTTCTTTTGCTTGACAATGACTTTCTTAAAAATGGAAAATTGCAGCCTAGATAGATTCCCTGTTTTCTACTGTATTTTTTAAAATAAGAAATGTAAGAGAAACACAGCCTAAATATTTTATACCCAAGCAATGCAGCCAACCGTGCCTGCCAGCACAAACTAGAATTAAAAACATTGCACTTGTTTAGCAGCATTTAATACTTGCCCATCAGTCACAACTTGGACTCTTGGTACCCAGAAGTCATAGCAATCAGCATGTATTCATACCATAGGAACCAAAACTCAGTGCTGCTGAAGTGGTGCTAACGCAACTATTCTCAGAAGTAGGTGGGTCATTGTATGAGGTAAATTTGAACTAATATTTTCAGTCTGAACATAAAGTAAAAGCATGTTAATAAATTAACATATTTAAAACAGTCATCTGCTTCTGCAATTAGAAAATGTCTAAAAATAATCTAAAACAAAAAAAGCTTGTGAAGCTGTAACTACTACCCATTTCTTCAGATTATCCCTGAAAATATTTAGGTAAGTTAACTGAAAAAAAATGTTTTGCAGCTTTACTGCGATGTATGCAATAATGGAATAATTTTGATCAACCGAATAGCCAAGTTAAATCAGAACTTTGCAAACCCACTCCACGCAATTAACAGATAATCACTTATAGCCACTGCAAGACTGGGCTAAAGGGCTAGCCACATTAGTAAGTACACATAAGGAAAAACCCATAGGAAATAGTACTTATTCAGTACAGGTCAATGATTAGCCCCTTCTCTGTAACTCAGGAATTTCAAGTTCACTTTAATCTAGTGTAATTGAGCTAACCAGCTCTTACATTAAAAAGTAATGATTAAGTTAAATTTCTTGCAGACATTCTGTACCTAAAACAAACATGCAGTATGCCTCTGGCAAAGAAGGATACTAATTATAGGATTGACTCATAAGATGAAAGGTTGCACAAGTTACTACTAGAAACAAAAGTATGGTAAACTGATTTGAAAAAAAATATTGGAATTCTTATACTCCACAGTTACGAAGATAATTTCATTTTCTAACTGTACTTAACAGTGTCAAGCAGCAAAACTAAATATGCTTGTGAATGGCTTGTTTGTATTTCAGATGAACAAACAACAAGAGAACGCTGAATTTACAAACTTTGTCATGCTATACACTAAGGAATTTTTTAACCTAATAAAGAAATGAGGTCTCTACTGTGAATTTTTACTACACAAAAACCATGCAAAACTAAGTATTTTTGTCACTCTCTGCTTCCTTTTGTTATATAAAACATGCTCTTAAGATTGACACTTAGGGATTCTTTGCACTGTCAGGCAATGAATCCCTAACTTCACTCTTAATGCAACAATTCATTCCCTGATTTAAAGGGAATCATAAAAGAAACGCACCACCAAGGCTCCAGACATCTGTGGGGAAGGATATACAAGTTCAAAAGCAGTTTTGTATTTCAAACTGAAGCTTTCGCTGGGATTAGCAGATAGAGTTGCCAGCTGTGAGTTAGAACAAAGATAAAAAACCTGCCCTATACGTTACTGTGTACTGATTAGATATAACCTTCTGAATGCCAGATGGGCACCACTTATGTAAACTCCTATTAACAGTTGCATGAGCTTGCGATGTGAATTCATGAATAAATGAAATCTGATTCAATTTATTTTAAAATCACAAGTTGACATTTCCATTTTCATTTCAAGCTAAACATTTTTCATCGTATTGTAGTAAGCAATGGGGGAAGTATTTTCAAAGGGATTTACACTGGAATACTGTGTTCTTTCTGAAATACATTAATACATGCTTTAGTAGATAAAAACGGATTACATATAGAGTGCAATTCTCATGCTGAAACTAGAAAGCCAATGCCTCTCACTGCAATTCAGCTTTGTCAAAGATCACCTCAACTTCATAACATCTACTTTAAACTCCACTGGATTATGATCACACGTATTTTATGTATTAAATTTTCAGACACTATAAGCAAATAGTGTTGAAAAACAACATTTCCATTCCTAATTTATCCTATGATTACTATTTGCATGACGGAATCCTTTTACATTACATCTACTCACTCTGAAAATCACTTAATATTTTGCTAACAGCCTTCTAAGTAGGGGCTGCTAATAGTAATCTTCTAGATTTCATATTAGAGAAGATGATTTTTTAAAGTTTCAAACTTAAAGCATTCAATTTTTCCTGTTCCCCCTGCCCCAAATAATAATAAATGAACACTTTCAAGAGATCCAGAAATTACCATTTATTTTACATTATTTTCCTTCCTCTGCATTTTCTGTTGTTGAAGAATGTAGCTTATGCTACAGCTTTCTCAGTAAATGCCCCAACATAGCTTCCTGTTGACTACCAGATCACTCGTTTTTGCAAAACCAGAAAAGTCCTTGCCTGAGGTGTCTGTTACTGTCAAGAACAGAGAGAAATCAGTCATCAGGTTCAAAAGGATTTAAAAGAGATAATAAATGACAACATTATTCAATATACTATGTTCATTTAGAAAACCAAATGGAAGAAGACACTATTCCAGTCTACTATGTCTCTTAAGCTGGATCTTTAAAACATGATGAGATCTGCAGTAACACTTGAATTTACAATTCTGAAATTATTTTTAGCAGCCTATGGACCACTGGCAACTTTCAGTATCTTTCAAATATGTAATAGTTAAAAACAATTTCAAACAAATTCTCTGTTCCCAGAAACCTGGCCTTCAGTGGCCAGGAAGGAAAAAGGAGTTTCCCCCAGAGAATGCTGAATTGTCAGGAAAGAAAATTCTTTCACAGATCCAGATACTAGTATGATGCTGGCATTAAAGAAATGATCCACATGTTCAGTAACTACCAAACACTCTGACAGCTGTTCAGTCAACAAACCCACTCAGTTCAACCCAGATAAATGTAGAACTTAAACAACAGGGATGCAGAATGTCAGGAAAGAGGAACGCACTTCCTATTGATAGCCTCTTACAGCCTCAGGCATGTCTGTGAGGGTCAATCAGCACAAGGGTGGGACACAAGCCCACTAATTCTGTATGAGGAAACCTTATCTCAGCATCCCATCCACATTACATCACAAGCTTACACAAAGTAACAGCAGGAAACAACTAGAAAGGGTCATTTTACTTTGATATTTGTGCTCTGTTGGAAGAGCTACAGCATTTCCTCATTTGTCAGGTAGCAAGAAGTAGTGACACGGGAGCTTGTACAGGTGATAGAGTAACCAGTGAGAAGAGGTGCTATGCTGGACGTTGTCCTCACCAACAAGGAGGGGCTGGTGGCTAGCGTGTAGCTCAAGGGCAGCCTTGGCTGCAGAGACCATGAAATGGTGGCATTCAAGATGCTCAGGGCAATAAGGAGGGTGGTAAGCAAGCTCGCTACCCTGGACTTCAGGAGAGCAGACTTTGACCTCTTCAGAGATCTGCTTGGCAGAGTACCATGGGATGAAGCCCTGAAGGGGAGAGGGGCCAAAGAAAGCTGGTCAGTATTCAAGGACTACTTGAAGCAGGTAGATTTAGATTGGAAATTTGGAGGAAATTCTTTACTCTGAGGGTGGTGAGACACTGGAAGAGGTTGCCCAGGGAAGTTGTGGATGCTCCATTGCTGGAGGTGTTCAAGGCCAGGTTGGATGGAGCCTTGAGCAACCTGGTCTAGTGGAAGGTGTTCCTGCCAGGGCAAGGGGGTTAGAACTAGATGATCTTTAAGGTCCCTTCTAACCCAAACTATTCTATGATTTCATGAGTCTCTACCATCAGAGAGACAGTAAACTGTAAAACCTTAAAAAGTACAAATGTCTTAATTGGAATGTTGAGATAAAATGAGTATTCTACCTCCTTATTTATCACTTCCTAGCATCAAGAGCATTTTCCACAGAATGTATATATATTGCTGCCCTTGAATCAGAGGAAAGAGTATTATTTTCAGACCCACATAAACTGAACCTTTACTTTTGCCAGGGCAAAGTAGAGGTTATGGCATTGTTTATTCACTGAAAGATGGATGGTTTTCACTGTCAGTGTATCAGTTTTGGCTTCGTTCTTCCATTAAGTACCACCTCAATCAGGCAGATTTCACACACAAAAAAATCTTCACTCTGGAACATTCTATCTACATTTTGATCCAGAAGAAGGCTTCATAATCCATCTCACAGCCTTTACAATGGAAAGATGTGTAAAGTAAATCTAACAACCCACACTTTGCCAAAAGAAAAATCGCGTATTATAATTACCATATGTAATAAAAGGAAAGGTTTAACAATTTGCCTGAAAAATTATGCAAAGAAAAGGAAGGAGTCAAAGCACATCCTTCTGTAGAGCTTCCAGAAAGAAACGCTATCAAGAACTGTGAATTAAATGCAAATTTTGTTTGGCTTTGCACTGCTACTGCAAAGTCCATGTTAGTGAACCATATGCATATGTCACAGAAATATTTACTTCTATCTCAAGGACATTTTGTGTTTTTAAAGCTGCTCAGAAAAATATTTTCAATAAAAAATACAATATTTTCTGAATGAAAAGGTACAAAACCCACAGCAGTTAATATACTAGAAATGTATTTTAGTGATTCTTTTGTGCAGATTCATTCCCTGATGTACAGGATTACTCATTATAGTGCATGAAGCAGTGCATTAAACTTTTTCAGTTCAATAAAATGTATTTTAGAATGTATTCCTGATGCTCCACTTAAATTTAAAATTACCAAGTTTCATCCCGTTACTTATAAACCAGTTTCTGGAAAAAGAATGGGGGAAGGGGAAGATCAGAGGTAAACTTTTTATCTATGTTTTTCCTCCTTTTCTTTATATGCATTGATTTTTGCTAAACTTTGCAGAGCCAGTACAGAGCCATATTCACCTTTTAAAGTTTCCACTGGATGTTATCAGCAGACCTCCTCTAGGGTTTGCTGGTCAGTCTTAACACATCTAGTAATACAAAGGTAGTGAGAAGCAAAACAGAAGACTGCCCATTATGTGAGATTAAAGAGCAGAATAATTGAAATAGAAAGTCTGACCTAGTCACCTGTACTTCACACAAACACATAAAGCAGGAAGTAAGGAGGAAAGTTTGGTTAATTAGTCAGATAATCATTTAAATGGAAATTCACTAATTTACAGCTTAAGCTTAATTTAAAAATACAACTCAAATTTTTAACTATTTGAACAAATTGCTATTCAATAAAAGAACAGTCTTACTAGTGTACTTTCATCTGCATAACCAAACAGCAAAGACAGCAGATATGCTTTTCCCTTCTTTTTGAGAAGCTGTGAGTATTAAAGTGGAATTTATTATTTAACCAGCACTTGGGAGAATGGGAGAATTATGAACAATATCATTACCTTAACAAGTTATAGAACAATTGAGCTGTATTCAGAGTTATTAATTTGATACGGCATGAAATGAGGATCACAAAAGAGGCACAGGTCCTGCAGTGCTAAGCACTGTACCATCTAGGCTGCAAACAAAATGCTGGGAACCTTCTTTTGATGGGAGCCTACTTGTGATGTAAGAATTGAAGGGTAAGGACGAGAAGCCAACACACAGTCAACATCAGAAAAGAATTCTGGACTCAAAGTAGTTATCAAGAAAGGGACTCCTAGCCAGTATCTTGAGTTTGCCATCAGAAGACACCACAGAACAGATTATCCAGAGATGAGTGACAGGCTGCTTAGCTTGTAGATCCTGACGGTTTCAGGGTCAGCTGGACACAAAGCTACTCAGTGTTGCAAAAGTTTTGGGATGACCACTGAAGACTACAGAAAACTTTGTAGGTGCCTCCTCAAATTCCAATTCCATTACCTCTTGGATCAACTGTGAAAGAGAATGGGGTCTGTATTCTCCAATCAGGCACCTATTAAGAGTATCCTCCACAGTCCATGCATATGTATTTCCTTCCATTGCAATCAGGGAAAAGCAGATGAACCACAAGTCTTCTGCCTAATCTAAAGCTGCAATGTGTCCAAGTCACCTGACTCAGAATCAGTGGAATACTCCTGGAGACCACAGTCTATGAATGGTTGTAGGTCCCTTGAGCTTTTGAGCATTTGCACAGTTAGGTAGCTGGTGATCATCAAGCAGGACAGCTGGTGATTAGTTTTGAAGTCAGGATCCTGGGCCTATTTGGGTATTTAAGCCTTAAATACTGACAAGTACTTAAAAAGGCTAACACTGTCTATACTAAGCATATTTCTAAAGCATTCACTACTAGCCTAGATCTTTTAGTTTGTAGCTTGAATTTGGTTAACTGAAACTCACTGAAATAAAATTTCATTGTGCAAAGAAATCTAAGTTAGGTTTGAAGCAGCAGGCACAAAATAAGTGACCCTGCTCACTGTCATTACAAGAGCCTCAATGACGACCAGGAAATTCCAAACACCCATTAGAATTGCTGAAGTTGTTCACGTTACTTTTAGTACAGATTCAAGTGGTGAATCTTTCATAACAAAGTAGACATGCTATACTGAGTACTTCTGTTCCACAGAAGTTACTAGAAAGTGATTCAATTCATTAGAACAGCCCTCACACCTACTGTTTTGCAGCACTAAGCTCTATTACACATGATGGGAAATCTTCTGTAAAAAGTAAACTGCATGTAACAAAACATTTAAGGACAGTGCAAGAAAATGGCCAAAAGTCTAACAGTTTTTGACTGACTGGAATCCCTAGGAGCTCTGGCTTCCATATTTTTATTCCTTTGGGTTTGGAAGTAGCACCTCCTTGCAATGTCATGTCAACACTGTTAAGCTAAATTTTCTTCTAAGGAAAATTAATTTGGGGTTTTTTGGGGGGGGGGGGGGGGGGGATTTC
>VZZY01023466.1:105547-133254 GCA_013400335.1 Eurystomus gularis | reverse complement strand
TCTTTTTTTTTTTTTTTTTTTTTTTTTTTTTTTTTTTTTTTTTGGGAGTAGAGGTGGATAGAAATGAGGGAAACACTTCTGACCAGTTCTGCCTACTAACTAATACATATTAGTGATAATGAACTACATAATGAAGTACTTCTGAAAGTATAGGCCCAGAAATACAAGGTCCAGACAACAGAAGCTAGTGAAAGTAAGTTGGGAATATGTATGTAAAAAAAGGCTATCCTCTGAGCTAGGCAAGGAGAAAGTTTTGGAATGTGATTAAACTGTGCAATGAATCTAATTTTCCTCTCCATTCAGTAATGTTTCAGAACTATTATAACTAAATTTTAGTGGTAACAACTCTGTTACTAAAAGGAGGAAAAAATTGCCCTCTTTGTTTGCAACTTTTTGGTCTCATTGAGGAGATCAGTATGCAAAGTAAATTCAGAACAGGAAGAAAATGAGCTGTTCAACTAAGTTATACAGGAATCTTTCCTCAATGGGTCAGAAGCATCACAATTATCAAGGACAAGAAATTGAAAACATTTAGGTTTTCTGGATTAACTCTTTGATCTATGATGAGTAAAGAAATAAAATTGTAATAAAACTTTATAAGACATGAACAGCAATTCTCATCTCTCTGAAACACCCAGTCAAATTTGTTTCAGACTTCCTGAAGATAAGTTACTTTGCCATCAGGTCACATATGGGAAATATCAGACTGACGTTTTACATTTTTACTGAACTGTACACTTCAGTTATAATGGAAAGCTAATGTCTCTAATAAAAAAGGATTGATTTTCATAAGCTAGTGATGCTATTAGCTGTACCTAAATTAGCTATCACTCCTTATGAATTTTGTGAAAAGTTTCTACAATATTCCAGCTGCTTTTTATCATAGTGCCCAACATGGCATAGAGGATTATGAGAGATGCTGTGAGGTAACCCCAAATCAGAAAAAAATACTGAAATAAAATGGACATATATGCTGGAACAGAACCAAATAATTAAGCTGCCAGTTGTCTCATATGCACATAAGCAGCCCACCTTCAAAGCTAATTAGTAATACAAACTTTACTGTATAAAGCAAGCAACAAAAAAATTACAGAAAAATAATAGCTGGAAAAAAACATTATTTGGAGTTTGAGAGTTTTCAAATTACAAAATCCTGTAAACAGAGAGAAGAAAACTATACCAGTGAATTAAAATCCCGCTATGTAAACAGAGGAACTAATGTGGCATTGAATGTCATCCAAAAATGACTCTCAAGTTAAAATGCTGTGTTTAGTGAAATAATGTCAAAAACTCCAGCAAAGCTGAGGCAGTGGGAACTTTTCTTTTACCACTAGCAAGAGTATTTTACAGAACAGGTATGTAGCCAGCAAACTTGCAGTGCCCCCCTTACTTTTAAGAATGTATTTTGTCACCCTACAGTATTTTAATTTCTAGGTTTTTAATCTTTGTTCTGAAGTACAGTCCTTACATATCCCAAATTTTTATGTGAGTATAATTGGTGTTTACAAAATTACAGACTCTAATCTTGTAAATGTAAGTAAGTAAGTAGATTTATACCAAATCTTACTTTTCCTATAGTAGCTACTTAACACTTGGAAGAAGGAAATGCCACCAGTTTATTCCTTAAATAGCACCTTTCATTAGTCAAACTACATAGTCTGGATATTTAAAGAGTAAGACTCAGATGCAGTTTAGGATTCTTACACTTAATTCTCAAAAAAACATTTCTGTAAACAAAGAAGCAAACTAATTAAAAAACCAAAATCTACAGAAGAAAACTGCAAAGAGACCTTTGCAATCAATCTTAGTGAAGGTAGCCAAAGTGTTGTAGAAGTTCCTTAAAGAAAAAAAATTCAAAGTAGATAAGACATGGATGTCTCACATCAAAATGTAACATTTTTGCTACAATCTGCTATACGTATTTTGTCTTAACAAGCTGTAGTCTTTACTTTTATTCCTCATCTTAGTAGAAACTATTTTCTAGTTCGAGATACTCTTTATATTTGAAACCACTATCACTGATACAAATATCTCAAAACATGTCTTATGGCAAAAAAGTAGCAATTTTAGACTTGAGTGCAGGTTTATTTCAAATGCACATGATTTTATAATCAAACTGTAGATATTTCCACTGCTGTGACTTACTCAAAGCACTTCTGCTTCATTGAAGCAAAGAATGTATTTATTTCCTGGAACATGTAGAGGCTAGTTTCCCAAGCTCCACACGGAATTGTATCCCATTCCTGTCCTGTTCCCCTGCCAGCTTCCCATGATCCTTGCTTTTTGTCATGAAGACGAGCAGAAGCAGTCCCGGAGAAGGAAGAATGAGTTTGGCTGGACATAGCGTGCTATTATTATCATTAAAAAAAAAAAAAGTGCAGACAATAATAAAAAAAAGACACGGTTGTTCCTTTGGTGGTAGTTTGGCTGTAAAATTCTCTTGACATCTAGATGTTCATTTCCTCTCTTCCTTGACTCTCACAATTTATTTCAATTTAACTCTTTGTACAGCCAAATTCTAGACTGTATTTGCACATAACGTGAACATCACTGACTGTAGAATGGTCCAGAAAGAAACAGTAATGTGGAAGTGCTAGGAATTATTTTTTTAATAAAGATCAAAAAAGTTCAATGCCACAGGTTCTTCGGCTTAGTGGAAAGCCTGTCCAGAAGCTAAAGGATTCTGGTGAATCTGACTCTGTTCTGCATTTTTAATTGAACAATAGAACACCACTTGTAGGATTAGCTGACATAGACAAGCTGATTAAAATTAAAGCAATAGGATTATTATATCTGTCATCTTCTTATGACCAAAGAAAGGTAAGGAGTATGGTTTCTAATGTTTATTTGCTAAAAGAGACTAGCTGAAAACGTAACGCTTACTCAAAGAAAGCAATGGCATCTTTGGAATATCTTCTGCTCCTTACCCCAGACTTTCCCCTATCTCTCCTTCACTTGTGCTGCCACAAGTGTTTCGGGGTTAAACTCATTAGATTTAAAAATAACTTTAAGAAGGGGCTTGATTTAATTCTTTTTATATCATAGATAGATTCACAACCTAGCCTACAGCAGAGTTTCATTAGCAGCTTAAGAATAACCATTTGGGAAGCACAACACTGGCCTGAGCACACAGAGTGAGCTCTGGAAGCCTTAATTTGTGCTGAGAAAAAAGAATCATCCAACTGTGTCTATGTCACTGTTTCTCTGCTGAACAGATACCAGTTTGGGACAATCTATGCTACCTTCTATTGCAGAAATTAAATTTTTGATAGATTGGGTTTTCACTTTCGCTCCCCGTTCAAAGGACTCTTTTTCTGTCATTCAGTTGAGCAAAAATGTCTTCAGGTGAGAAAAGTGAACAAAATTAGTAATTTTTAAAACATACTTTCATTTCTAATCTAATGTTTAGATGCTGACCCTGTATATAGGATTGATATTTACAGTTTATTTACGTGAACTAAGCAAATTAAAATATAACTATATCATTGTGTATTTAGTTTTCTGACATCCTAAAAACACACATAAGTCATTGTGTCCCCTTTAAAGTTTACACAAAGGTGATAGCAATTCTCCTGGCCTCCAATACTCTCTTTACTTTTTCATTATAGAATCCTTTCAACTGTGCCTCTAGCAATTCCCAAACTCATTTTTTCATGAGTAAATATTTAAACCAGATCTGTTTTAAAATGTCTACAGAAAGAGAGAAGATAAAAGCAAGTATTTAGATTTATAGCTAACTGGGTAATAATCAACTGCTACTAGTGCTGAAAGAACTTCAGCCATGTCTCAGCTTTAAGGTGAACCTTTAGTCCAGGTAGGGGGCTGTGAGCCTTTGTGCCCTTATGGAAATGTTCTTAAGCAAACAAAAGATTGCCACACACCTCACAGGACAATTAATTCATTGAAAGAGGACATTTAAACTTTTCCTTTTCATCTGTAATATGTTAGCTGCACTAATATTTGACTTTCTGTTTCAAAGTGGAAAGAAAGAAGGATAAGGAAGGCAGAGAATTGGAACTTAGTCCTCTGATCATTGAGAGCTTGCTCCATACACCTAATGGTCTGTCTCCATTTAACTTCAAGTAATGCAGCCTTAAACATCTTAACTGTCATTATATATTCCTTACTGAAATCAGCAGCAAACATTTTCAGCATCAGGTGAAAAAACCTTGCTTTCATACACCGTTATTTATACTTCCTTGTAGAATGTTTTTAACTTAGTCTTAAGACTGAGCTATTTCCATCTATTTTATGTTAAGTAAAGCTCAAACAGATTTCAGTTCATTTACTTATTACTGTAGGAATAACTTCCTAGGCTGCTCTGAGGCAGGCATGCACACTCTCCTAAGTTGAGACAGCTTATGTTAGAGACCTAAGAACAGCATAGGAATTTTGAAGAAAAGTCTGAAAATCACAGTGACATAGTTGTACTTCCTGGTAGGACTTCTGTTGTTTAAGATTTCAACGGCTGGTTAGCATGTAAATAAAGAACATTTTAATGATTTCAAACTTTCCACTATTGCTTCTGTAAAAGCTGGAAATACTTGCCAATTCTCACCACTTTCCATCAGAAATATAAAAAACAAGCAATCGCTAACACTTCTGTTATTTAGTAAAAGGCTTTGTCACAGCCATGAGATTAGGGAACAGAAAAGTCTCTAATTTAGATCTACCACTGCAGGCTGTGCCAAAGAAAACGCTTTTCTCCATGAGGTTGTCTGTTGCCCACTTAAAATTAGTAGTAGCTTCCCAACATTTCAATCCAAGCTTAGCCTCATTTGCAAAAGCCAAATCACTGTATACAAAACAGTTCTGAATTATGTCAGAAGACTTTCACCATCTTTTAAAAATCAAAATTCGTGATTTTGGAAACGATGGAAATATACATCACTAACTACAGTCCAAGTGCAAAGATAAGGGAGGTAATTTCTTCTTCTTCCCTTTTGCTGTTTGACTGCGCCAGAGAGCACATTCATGTTTGAATGGCACACTTTCTTAGAAGGAGGTAACAAACAAGAGGAAAAATTGCATAAGATGAATTTATGAGATATCCTAGATATGAATAATATTGTTGCACCTTGGATTTCTGACTGACTTTTTTTTAATAAAAAGGGACTAAAAACAAGTGAAGGTGATAATACTTAATCTGATTAATTATTCTGATTCAGAGGTATGTAATGAAATTCTCTCAAACCATAAAGAGAAATGCACAGAAAGCCACATTTATAAAAACTTTTACTATTAAATATATTGCCTGAGAATCTGGTTTTCTAAGTTTATTCCCCAAATGGCACTAAAACTAAAATGGAAGCAAAATAAGGAAGTTTGGCTCATTAGAAAAATAACTAAGCAATACATGAAATGCTGAAGAATCCTCATTCCATTAAACTTAGTACAATACAAAACTCGTTAAAAGTACCTTTTTAATGCACAACAGCATATACTTGGTTGTATTTTAATTTAGCACAATTAAAAAAGAAAGAAAAAGAAACAGTGCGTCCTTATTAAAGTAGCACAAAGCATTTCAGGAACTTGACAATTCATTCTTCCTATAGAGGTGTTTGGAAAGCGAGGGGGGAAAGAAAAAAGTAAACCCAAGGTTTTCCATAAGATTATGTTGAATCAATTTTATTTTTCATATTCCAAAGTAGACATCAATAAATGCAACAAGAATAACTCACTCTTTAATTGAATTAAAAACTGCTGATGGGTTGTAGACCATCAGTAATCTTGGAAGAAGCAGTAAAAAGTATTCTGTCACAGAATAATGAGGTTCTCACCTTTTAAAGGGATTCTAATGCTCTCATTCAAAACCAGAAAAACTGACTACTCATTTCCTTCTTAATGTGCATAGTACAATTAAAAGTATTTATCTATGTTGTTGTTTCTCACTGCAACCTTAGTACAAAAATTATTTTTAAAGGTATCAACAAATTATGCCTTTTGGGTGCCAGAAAAGAGTTCACACTTCCTGGGGCCTACCTGATAGTAGGTAGAGGGTCTAGAGATGCTGCCTTTCTTTTGGCATTAACACAAAACAGAAATTAAAATTAGTATGAAAACATAAGAAGTAGACTCAAGACTCCCTAAATCATGTGGTATGACAGGAACGTTTATCCTCAAGTGACTGGTCACATGAGGGAACTTTGCAATGATAGTCCTGGACTTGCTGAAGTGTATTAACAAAATCATTTACCAACAAGAAAGTGAGATTTTAAAAGAATTCTTTGTAACTGTGACTATCATTTTTTGCCAAGCTTTCAAGTTAAAACAGAAAACACTCTAAAGCAAAAAAGTTAATTTCACTCCAACAGGAGGAAATGGGTACTTACAGTGAGGCTCATAGGGAGGAGGAGGATCACCACAAGGAACACACTCCATGTCTTGAAAGCCTCCAAGCTTAGTCTTCCTGTAAAATCTAGAAGATAAAAGGAATGACAAAACAATTAATCAAACCCAGTTATTTTTCCTCACAAAGTGAATCAGGTGTTTTAACAAAAACCTCATAACTGCAAATTTTTGTCAGTCTGTACCCCAATGCAAACTATCAGGAAATAGAAAAAAATAAAAGCAAACAAATGTACATTAGGTATTATTTAGTAGTACAGTGGTAGATTTAAAATAATTTCAGGAAAAATTCTAAATCTGTTAGTCCAAATGCATGGTCACTACAATCTTATATTCACATAAGAAATAAACAATTCAGGAGATTCCAGACAGAAATCAATATCCTGTTTTCCACATAGATCACAAGATATAAGACAAGTATGACGACTTTACATCCTGCAAACTTATTTACACATTTAAAAAATAAAACAGTGAACGGATTAATCTACATAACCCTACTGAAAGGAAGAAGACATTACAAGGTAATTATCACCACTAACACTATGTAACAGACCAGTCAATGCTTTCTAGTTAAAATCCCCAAGATACCCTGTAGCTCAACGAGGGAAAAATCACAAATTGGTTCATTTATGGACTTGTAGAGAAGGGCACCCCTCCCCTCCCCACCGCCCCAAGTTTTAACCTTCTATGTGACAAAATCTTCAGAAAATAAGATTATTCTGATTGTTTTGTACAACACCAAAACAGTAAAAATGGCATGAATTGGCATGGCATAAAATTATATTTTAACAAACTAACAATTCTTCTCTGGCTCTTCTCTTCTAGGAAGATTTTCACTACCAACCAAAATCAAGATGTACATGTGAATGAAAATTAACAAGGTGACCACATGAATCCCAATCTACTCCAATTCTCCACTTTGTTTTCATATTCTCACTTAGATCTACGCTTTAAAAATTCTCGACAGCAAGCATTTCAAGGTATGAAAAACTGGATACTGCAAACAGAAGCGTCAGATGGTTTAGATAAGTAATAGGAATGGGAGGCCACAAGCAGTAACAGGTGAACAATAAAATAAAATGATGTGGCGCTTTGAGACATGGTCTAGGGGTTAGGGAGACGTTCGATGAAGGTTGGACTAGATGATCCTAGAGGTCTTTTCCAACCAAATGATTCTGTGAAAACTCTAAAGCAAACTAAACAGCCAGCTACTCAGTCCTAAAGAAATTAATGCAAAAACACTAGAGACAAAAAAAACAACCAACAAACCAAACAAAAAAAGCTGTTGTACCCAAGGAGACATTTTATTCTCAAGACTCTTCAAGAACTTTACTATTGAGTTTATGTTTGAAGAGCTCATTGACTACAGTTATAGGCAAAAGCCTACATTCCTAAGCCAGTGAACAAGAGTACGAAATGAAAAAGCAGAACAAATGTTATATTTCAATTTGTGTGAGAGTATGACATCCTCTAAAGAACTTATCTACAACAGCTCCCTAATCAAGTGCGTCTTTCTGTCTTTCCATCAGGCATTAGCACTAAGCTAGAATCAATAGCTGTAGTCTGCTCACGATGAGTACATGAATTAAGTGTTTTCTGTAGTGGTAGTGGCACATTAAATAAAAGGTACTAACTACTGATGCTAAATTACTAACACTGCAAATGCCATTAAAGTATGAAGACTGCATCAGCTAAAGCAAACAGCTTTCCAGCTGCCCAAGAAACTCATGCTTTAACAACACGAACAGAAACAGATGCATAGGCTGCAAGACTGAAGGGGCCACTGGGATCATTTACTCTGAAAGAAATGTGTTAATATTTGTTTTTAGCTGACATGCTCACTGTAGTGTTTTGAAGCTGAACAACAGGGAATGGCCTGTTGGAAACCTGTGCAAAACAGATATAAATACGATTGCTGAGAGGTAAAACATTAGCTAAACCATTTGGCTAGCTGTATCCTTCACTCACTCAGGCAGCATCTAAACTGATGGACAGGTATGAGTGGTGGCGTGTTCTACAGTTCTACTCCACAAAATGTCCAGACCAGATGATCTGTGACTCCCCTACCCACAACTCCGTCCCACCTCATGTTTCCAACTTTGCTGCCAGTAAAAGCAGGTTGTGGCAACAGCTCTCATTTTAACACATACACAACATGCACCTAGAATACATTCTAGACCAGAATATAAAAAAGCATTCCCAGGTCCCCCAGTTTAGATTTACCCTTAATTCATGTTTTATTCTGGCTTCTTTTTTGTTCTGTTCTCATCTCCTAAAGTTTAGCTTATATTATTTACATTGCAAGAAGAAAATTTTCTCCCTGCTGACAGCCAAATAAACCCTACTATATATATATATATATATATTAATATGAAATAAGAGCATAAATCAATCCATCATGTGGCCTAAGACAGTATCAAAAGTGGTTGTGAGTGACATCTAACGCCTGGGGCTGCACCTTCTTATACCACAACTTAAACTAACACTAGTTACCCAAGCTTTACTAAGAGTTTTTAAGTGAAAAGACCTCGCTTCTGACTTGAGAAGAAGAACTGAAAGAGCTTCAACAGTCTTCAGGAATTTGATAGCTGGTATTAATAAAAATAAATAAAATAAAATGGCTGAGAAATATATAGGAAACAAATGTATGAACTTTTAAGCATCTCTGAAATATATACTCTGAAAATACCATGGCTACTACAGCTGAAAATCAGTTCTTATATCCTACTTGTATCAATTAAACTACCAATCCATAATTCAAAAAAGCATCAGAAATGTCTTTTAACAAATACTTGGCAGGTATTTATAATAGTGGAACTTGGCCACAGTGTAAAGAATAGCCTTTTGGAGATCTTAATACTACAGAGAAGATAAGCAATGGAGAACCAGGATAATTGGACAACAAACTAAGGATTTGCAACAGCAGTTTCAGTGAATCTCCACATAGTTTTAATTTGTTCCAAAACCATTATTTCAAATCCATTTATGATTGTCAACCAGGATCACTCATGCTCTATGATTTTACCAACATGATGAAGGATTTCAGGAGCATAAACCACAGTCACTACTTTTGACCTAAAAATACCAGTGTATGAGAATTATTAGGCATTGACCTAGTCTTCAGACTTCAGTCTTCAAGAAGGTAATAGTGTGTGTTTTCTTTTAATAATGAAATCACCAGTAACACTCAGTATTTTGAAGTATTTTGCTCAGGCAATATTATCATAGATAGTAGGTTTTATAGATGAAATAATTAAGACTGCAATTCTGAAATTATGTGCTCGGATCATACAGGAAACTATTGGCAAGTCCAAGCTTAGAACCTAGGACTTTCATACCTGCATAAAGGATATAAACATTTATCTGGAAAACATGAACAAGCAAAAGTTAATGCAAATTGGTTCTGAATTTGTTCAAATCTCATCTTCAGAAATGGACTTACCCTGGTAAACAGTCTCCACACAGGGCATTGCTGGTGGCAGAACAGTTGGCCTTCTGAAACCGGTTAACTAATGCACAATCCAGACAAGGCTTGCACTTCTGAAAGCCCCAGTCCTCCTTGAATCTGTTTGGCCTGCATGTCATGCACTGTGCATCCTCCCCATATCCAAAGCCGCATTCCTGTAGGGATTAACAAGCAATAGCAAGCTATTCAGTCACTGAAAGCGTGAGCAAGAAGAGAATGCTGGGATAAAATGAAGACCTAGTGTAATTATTACTGAGAGTAGGTCTTTCTAGAGACAAAAGCCATCCTTTCAGCAAGTTCAAATGTGTCTTCCACTGCTAATAATCTCCCTTACTTCTATAAGTAATACTTAGTCATCCACTTTATTCATGAAACCACTGTGTATTTGAATGATAAAGGGCTTCAAGGACTCCCACAGTTTCATTATTACTAGCTTATGGCAGAATTATTGAGCTGTCTGTTTTTTAATTAGGTCAGTCATGTGAAAGTGCAGAAACTGGGACAAGTGAAGTATAAAGGCACTTACTCAGTTACAAAAACAGCAAAGAAGCACTTTGATATTAAGGTTCATAGCTAAGGTGAACAAAGTTAATTGCCGAAGAGAGTGCACTGATCTTCAAAGGCTTAGAATTTCTGTTACCAAATAAAACAGAGCTGCTTAATGACCATCAGCTAGGCATGAAACGTTGCATAGTCACTAAGAATTTCAGATCTGCTCCAGTTCTAACAGTTCTTAAACTGTTGGGAAAGTTTAATAGCTCTGTGGATCACAGGGATAATATTTTACCATAGAAGGAATATTGTTATCGTTGGTTATTTGTCCTAAATTTAGCTGTTTAAAGAAATTATTTCCATTCCTTTGCAAAAGGACACCTAATACAACCGATAGATTACAAATCAATGTGTAATAGTTTGGGAACTGAATTCTACAAACTGATTATCAAGAACTATCAGTCTACTTCATTTTTATTTCACTATTGCTTAAAGTTCCTAAAAGTTGCTATTCTCTTATCTCACCTGAATATCCTAATGATTTTTTCACAGTACACTGGAGTTAGATTTGATGCATTAGTGACGCACCAGAAAATGCAAGAGGAATACAACAAACTGCTGGAAAGGACTTATGTGGAAGGGAGTAGGTGGGAAAGGCACAAAATGGGGACCTCCTTCTCCAGTATGTGGTCTCACTGGAAGAACAGGGCACCCTCCCAGTAGGAAAACTGCAGGAAATCATCAACTGGGGAAACTTAAGAGAAGGTTTCCACCAGTTTTTTCCACAACACATTCATGCTCAATGTATATAAATAACTTTTTCAGAAGCCACCCAACAAAGCAAATCTGCTGCCGTAAAAAGGATTCCAAGGTTTTGTGTTGAGAAAGCATCTATGGAACAAGCTATGTGATGGAGTTGACCAATATGTATTTTATAATGCCTCTGATTTGCAAGTATGAAGTAACAATAAACAACTTCAGACGTATTTTACCAGACATCTTAAAAAGAAAGTTGCAAATTTTACGTTAAGAATATCTTTACTACCATCTGAAGAATAGCAAGCACTCAAGTACACAGAAAACAATTCTAAGAAAGCAACTATAAATGGACACTAAAAATAATGTTCTTCCTCTGTCTCTAGATACAGGAATTTTAAAAATACATTTTAGTTTTTGTCTTTTTTTTGTTGTTGTTGTTTTTTAGCTGAAATTTATTTTCTTGACTATTATTCACATTAAGGAGCAGACAGACAAATCATTGCAGTTAGTAACAAAAAAAAAACCAAACAGTTTCATACACTGTACAGCATGCTCCTCCTGTGAGATATTGACCCTAACAAAGAGCTGGTAGGGAAAAGGGGATAAAAATATTCCCCCTTTTTTTTTTAATTCAGCCATAGCACATTTTCTTTCATTTTATTTCAAAACTACCAGTTTCTGCTAGGAATCAATGACCAAACCATGGACATTCTAGCAGTTACGTCACCTAAAAATATCTTTTTGTTCTCAGTTTTATACTTAATTTCATTTATGCAATTATAAGACTGTTTACAAAACTACAGGATTACCACTGGGTTGTAAAATCTGTTACGAGATTTTGCTCTTCCTATGTCCAAATAAACTTTTTCATTTAATCTCATTATTCCTTAACACATTCCTTCTAAATACCTACTCTTTACTCTCTCTGTTTAGATCATCCAAATAGTATTGCTATATAATATATTATATAGCTCAGTCAAACCATGTATATTCAGATCTTTTGATAAATCACTTGGAATCAGTTCCTTCCAAGTCCTAGTAAACTTTCAAACATAAGGCTTAAATTGACTTAATTATAAGTTTTCCTTTCCAGACTACCTTTGAAGTTTCTGATGAAAAACAAGCAAATACCAGGAAATAAAAGTTAGAACTAAATGCCTTCAGCTTACTGGCCAAACTACCAAAGCTCGAATAAGCTGTTTCTAGCTCTATCAGATGTGCTCTGCTGTAGTTGGATGTATGGACACATCTTAGTGGTCCTTTGTAACATGGAATAGTTTACTTTAAACCTGTAAAAAAGGTGGATGAAATATAAAGAAATCTTCTGCCCAAGGAACGTACAGTCTCCAGTCTTTTCAAAGATGGCCTCCAAGTCCTCGCCAGGAATTCTGCAGATATAATCCATAACAACTACAACTTCATGTATGTGCTTTTTATGTTCACATAATATTTGAGGTAGTTAACTGCCTGGCAGGTGCAAATAAATATTTAAGCTTGTAAACCAGGCAGAACTTCAAACAGATCTGTCTGTACTCATAATTAACCACATTCCCCAAACTAAAGGATATGATTTAGACGACGGATTTAAACCCTTTGAAATCTTGGACTTCACAATTTAGCAGTCCAGCAAAGACACAAACAATGGACTGTTCATCTTTTATCATTACATGTGCAAAACTGATGTGCACCAATTTTCTTAGTGCTCTGTTTACAAAATTGTCAAGTTATATGGCTGATGAGATCTGAATAGTTCCCAACTCCCCTCATCCCTTCTATCCTCCCACTCATACTTTTAGAAGATGGCTCATCTCCTGTGGCAGTTCACCTCAGGACTGAAGAAAAGAGAAGGAAAACTTGTAACCTCAGTTAGCTAAGTTTCAAAAAAACATTTATTTTTGTGCCAGAAAGAAGGGCAAGCAGGTAAATATATGCTATATTTATTTCCCCTATTGTGAAGCATACTGTGAAGAGCACTCAGCCCACTCTCCCCTTTCCAGTTCCCCTTTTCAGTGCTACCATCAATGGTACCAGGTAACATTAATGAAAAATTTTTCTTTCAAACGATACACAGTGCAAGCCACAAAACCCCAAACACTAATTGAGAAAACTGCATTAAAACTAATTTTTAAAAAATCCTTTCAAATGCATTGCTATTTTCTGGACGTTTGTACAGCTTTCACCATCACAGTATTGCAAAGTCTCATTATTAATATTTAATGCACATATCCCCAGGTCAGCTTTGTTCAGAGGCTGGTTTTACTAAGGTTTTAAGCGAGATGACTGGTCAAGGCCACCCAGGAATCTGTAGCAAACCAGTTAACTAAACTTAGTTTCAGGATAAAAATATTAAATGTGTACGATAACACAGACACCTTTTAAAGTACTTCCTTGGCAGTGTTACCATTTTCTTTCAGTATACACTACCCCAAACACTGATTCAGACAGAACAACCAAAAGTATAGCAGACTATAAAGGGTAATGGAGATAAGTGGCATGGTTTTTCCCTAAAAGATGAATGCAACACAGAAAGTAAATGAACAGTAAATTAGATTTTAAACACTCTTTCAATTAAAATAACCTCAAATTTCATTTAAAAAAATACTTTCAGGCATTATTAAGATTGTAATCTACAGGCACATTTTAGAATTTATTTCTGGCTCCACTGATTATCCACAACCTACGTAAGTCCCTAGACAGTGCAGCACAGAGAATTTCCACTTAGGACACGATGATTACAACAATATTTGGGTGTTCTCAAGAAAAAGCCTTCCAGTCATTAAGACACTTTTAATTGGTATCAGGCCATATAACAGGTTGCAGCACTACACCGGTGCTGAGAAATTAAGTTTTCAGTAATACCTTTGAGTATATGGCCCTGTTAAATAGCACACAGTTTTAGCTTCCAAAAGTACCTTAGGCTGTGGATCAGCCTCATCTAGAATCCAATAATCAGCTGTATCTATCAGCAGAAGTCTCTGAGCAGGACAGGCTGCAACAGCATGTTGCAAACATGTCAGATTTAGCTGCTGTGGCAAGGTGCAGAGTTAGCATCAGAAAAGTTTCATGCTTAGCGAGCGAGGTTTGACATGCCAACGTGGAACTGCTGCAGCTTCCAGGAGCCTGACCCAGAAACACATCAGCCTCTCCTGAGCTGAGCTAGGGCAGGCTTCCTCACAAGCCACTCTCTTGCTTTGAAAAGTTACAGAGTGACTGCTAAACATGGTAGCAGCTGCCCTCAGTAACTTCAGCAGGACATGTCAGACAGCACACCACCCTCGGGTTCTGTATGAGAACTGTTACATTCAAGAGTAGCTTCCAACAGTACCTTCCTGTTTAATTCATAATTTCTTTTCTGAGTCAAGATGCAGGTGTCCTTTTCCTTCATCACACACCTGGTGCAAGGAAGCAACCTATGATACCTAGCCCTGCTGTAGCAATCATCAAGCTGCCTCTGTCCCACAGGCTCCCTGTAGAGCGCCAAACTCTCGGTGACAGTATTTATCATCACATACTTGGTGGCAGTGCTGCTTTAAGGCACTCTCTCCCTTTCATCTCTGCTTTTTCTTCCTTGTCACACATTATCCTCAACTGTACTGACACAGCTGATTACAAGGCTGAGCTGTAAATCTGACCACAGAACTGATTCAGGTGAAAAGTGATCAGTTCAGTGATCTGTTTCATAGTATACTCTAAAAAGCAACAACAACAAAAATAATAATAATCTATGCCAGCATAAAAGCACAGGTAGGGCACTGTGGAAAGAACTTGCTATTGTCAAAACTGTCATTTCAATGCTTCTGAACTACAACCTCAGATGTGATCTGCTGCCAAAATGTAGAATTGCAGTTAAAGTACTGAATCGCAATACAAACCTGACAAGGCTGAGATACGGACTGCTTTTTCATATATAAATAAAAATATATTGGAGCTACAGAGTTAGAGATTTTTTTTTTCAAAAGCAAATTACAGTGAAAGGACTGGAAGGACTCATTTCTACACGTTTTCAGGAAAAGACTGAAACCCAAACTATCCTAGTTTATTTTTTTCTGCATTAATTGTGATTTACATAAATTTGAATCATAGATACGGTCTGATTTATACAGAAACACATTACTGGCAAAATAGGACAAAAAAGGCTCTTACTATCAAGCCACACCAATGACCATTCAGGCACTGGCAACTCGGAACCACTTAATGAATGAAAGATATTAAACCACTTGCTTAACTACATGATCCTCTGTTTCCTACTAAAGGAAAGAGAAATTAAGTAATTCTGAGCCACATGATACGAATGCTTCCTTCTGAATCAATACAACCATTTTAGTCTCCCAGCTCAGAAAAAAGCAGTGCTTAAAATCAAACCAACCAAAACAAACCACCATAAACCACCAGACAAAACACAACTCCAAAGAATCCCCCCAACCCAAAAGCAAGCTATTTTAGTGGTTCAAAGACTTCACAAACATTACCAAGGACACATTTATGAGAAAACAAAGGTTATAGAGACTTTTTTTTTAAATGAACAAATAGAAGTGAACAAACAGGAGAAGCAGCTTTCACTCCCTTCTCCATCAAATTGTTAATAGACTAACAAAGTTAAAATACTTTATAAGAAATGCAATCAAAATAAGTGATCAATGGATTTTAGTACTAAGTTAACACACCATCTGCAGTACTGCTGTTAAAACAGTTGATAGGGAATGAGAAAGGAAAAGTTGAGAGTGTACTATTTCTTCTTAAGTAAGAAATAATTACTTTAAAAACATTCTTCAAAAAGCCCCACTAAACTGTGACAGCAAAAGCTTAATAGTCTAGAGTCAGAACTATTTACATGAAATAAGGCTGGGGATTTCTGTTGGGTTTTTTTGTTTGTTTCATGCTGTAAAGGATGCCTGAAATTGCTTTTTTATGCAAATGGGAAGGTCAATCAGTGTTTCATCGGTTGCTTCCTTGCACCAGGTGTATGATGAAGGAAAAGGAGAGCTGCATCTTGGCTCAGAAAAGGATTGAGCACTAGTCTGCAACCAAATTAAACATTCATCATAGAATCATAGAACAGCCAATGTTGGAAGGAATCTTGAAAGAACATTTGGTCCAAATTTTCATGGGACAGGGAGCTAAGATGAGATATCTAGCATCCTGTCCAACTGCATCCTAAAAACCTCCAGTGATGGGGACACTACCACATTCCTGGAGAGGTTGTTCCAGTGAATGGTTCATTGCACATAAACTGTATTATTTACAGTTCACTGTAAATAATTTATTGCTTATACAGAGCTAAAACCTCTCTCCTGGTACAACTTCCACCCACTGCCCTGATCTTGTTTGTGTGGTGCCTTGTGAAAAGAGAGCCTCCATACTCTTGTTCCACTCTGTGGCCTCTGTCTGCTCTGTTCAACCAAAAACTGAACTGGGTTTCAAGGGAAAGAAGTAGAGACCTATACATTTACATCAACCAGTTCACTGCTGCATGACCCAATACCTGGCCTTCTGCATTCAACAATATAGGCTAAACTTTTTTGTTACTAACATAAAAAAGAAACCTGTCAGTCTATTGCTTAAAACATTTGCAGGGGAAGGAAGGAGAACCAAATCAAAAAAGCCACTGGTAACGTTGTATTTTACTATATACCTAGACATAATAGTCCTACTCACACATACAGCAGTATATCTAGTTTTATCCCTAAGCATTAAATATTTGATAGGAAAATGGACACGTTATTTGTTATTAAGAAACTGTTATTAAACTACAGCATAATTACATCATTGCTTTCTCTCATTGAAAAAAAACTAAGCAAACAAAACTCCCCCTGTGCAGCAAATTACTTCAAGTATATCATTAAATCCCTTTTCCCTTTGCATTCTGACCTTTGACTTCACATACTTTGTTGCTTCAAGCTGTAGTTCAAAGACTACTTTCAACTGCATTTCATTAACAGCCACCGCATCACATCCTTCACTATGATTCACAGAAAATTGTACCTCTCTTTATATAGGAAATTATGCTCCCACTCAGATTGAAGTTTAAGCAAAATCTGTTATTTCAGTTCTAGAGTAGTAGCAAAAAATAGTATTTGAAACCGTATTCATGTCTGGGAGAAGTAACTGCTGACACATTGAAATTAATCAAGCATTCATATTTTCAGAAAAACTAGTTCTAAGAATGAAGACTGTCAGATTGTAAGCAAAAATAGTTAAAGTAAAAACATAACTTGAATAGTGTACTGCTGTAAACTATAACCTTCCTATTTTAGTTTAGCATTTCTTTAGTAGTCACAGAAGTCACAGAGGTTGTGGAGTCTCCTTCGCTGGAAGGAGAAGGGTCCACCCACTTGGACATGATTTAGGCTACCTGCTCTGGGTGACCCTGCTTTAGCAGAAGGGTTGGATGAGATGATTCCAAGAGGTATCTTCCAACCCGCACCATTCTGTGATTCTATGAAGTGTTCTGGTTGGAACAGACCTTCAAGATCAAGTCCAACCATTAACCCGGCACTGCCAGGCCTCCACCAAACCACGTCCCTAAGTGCCACATCTATACATCTTTTAAATACCTCCAGGAATGGTGACTCCATCACTTCCCTGGACAGCCTGACAACTCCTCCTGTGAAGAAATTTTTCCTAATATCTAATCTAAACCTCCTCTGGTGCAACTTGAGCCCATTTCCTCTTGTTCTATTGCTCACTACTTGGGAGAACAGACTGACCCCCACCTTGCTACAACCTCCTTTCAGGTAGCTGTAGAGAGCAGTAAGGTTTCCCCTCAGCCTCCTTCTCTCCAGGCTACATGACCCCAGTTCCCTCAGCCACCCCTCATAAGACATGTTCTCTAGACCCTTCACTAGCTTCATCGCCCTTCTCGGGACACACTCCAGCACCTCAATGCCCTTCTTGTAGTGAGAGGCCCAAAACTGAACCCAGTATTTGAGGTGTAGCCTCACCAGTGTCAAGTACAGGGGCACAATCACTTCCCTACTCCTGCTGGCCACACCATTTCTGATACAGGCCAGGATACTGTTGGCTTTCTTGGCCACCTGGGCACACTGCTGGCTCACGTTCAGCTGGCCGCTGATGAATGCCCCCAGGTCTGGTCTATTAAATTAAAAGTGTAATGACTCAGGGCGTTAGTTTTTATGCTTTTGCTTTTTATTTGCCAAATAGATAAGCATGCTACATCAATGCATATAACACTGCTTTAGTAGGACCGCTGTTACAAAGTGCCTTTATATTTACAAAGTGCCTTATATTTACAAGTGCCTTTATGAATTAAAGTTTCCCTCAGAACCTTTTCAGTCCTCAAATTTAAGGTCAATCTGAAAACAAAACAAAACAAAAACCCAACAAAATATCCAAACAAAAACATATCCATACCATTAGTCATCTTCAAACACTACTTCGACATCGTTTGTAGGACTAAATCTTAACTAATACTGCCTAACATAGAAAGTAATCCTCACTAAAGTGTGAAACTAAGTGTTTCTGTTAACACACTGAACACTAGCTACCGTGGGTGGAGACACAGGGAAAAATGTGTCACTCAATTTCAGTAAATCTCTTCAAACTACCCACAAACCACAATACTTAACTTGTGATTTTTTTTTCAGAGCTGAATATAGTAAGAAATACAAAGCCACAAACTGAAAGCTTCTTTTTCCCCTGTTGTTTAAACACAAATACACAGCAGACTTAGTAATGTTTCATGTTAAAAAACTTTCAAAAACATTTCAATTTCCCTTTGGATCTACATGACATACTTGCCTACAAAAGCAACCCTGGAAATTAAATTTCACTCCTCCTAAAAAACACTCTAAATTCTACCTTTATCATCATTTTCACATTATCTGTACGAGTGCAAAACGGAGTTTGTCCTTCTATATGCAAAGGCACTGGGCAGGGAAGTTACTTCTCTCTGGCTTTATGGCCCCACCTGTCAGGTATCAACCAGACTGCACAGTTATGTCTGGGACACAGGTTTACACTCTAATAGGCAAGATGTAGGTATAGTAGCTGGACACTGAAGAAAGAGTCTTTTGCTTATGCATGAGTCTTGACAAGTCTGTTCACCCTTCATGATATCAGCTTGCACTCTCTTTTGATGGGCCATCTTCATGCCTCTAGCATGACACACTTGCTCCCCAAAAACATACAGTCTCCCCATAATGCCTCTCTCACCTCCAGGGCAAATGATGGCATCATCATTTTCTGAACTGAGCATTTTATATAAAGAGAACCAGAAAACATGATACTCAAAAAACTGTAAAAGGTTCAAACACCAAAATAATAAAATAATAAAAATAGTATTTCCACATAAGTACAGATATCTATTATAAAACAATACATAAGTAAATGCACTTATTGGAGACAAAGTAAATCCAAGAAAGCACAATTTGCTTACCTTTGAGAGTTCCATTCCAGGTCCACACTGCTTGCAGAGGATACAGTTTCCAGCGTGGTCCCTGAATTCTTGTTCTCTGCAATCTCCAGTCTCACAAATTACCCTACTTACCTTAAAAACAAAATTAAAAAAAAATAAACTCACCAAAATATAATTAATCTGTGATTAACATATAATTTATACAAACTCTAAATCTGAGAAGTACATTCATGTTTCTATCTTGAAAAAAACCCGCCAACTTTCTGCATTATCAAAAACTTTAAATATGGCAAGAAAAATTAATCATCTAACTCTAAATATGGGTAAGTGGCCTGAATTTTAAAGGTTCTCAGTACTCAGGAACTTGTAGTAATGTTACAATTTTTAGAAGACCGGCTTGATATTTGGCACCTGTGGAATTTTAAAACACTTAATTGTTTGAACACGCATTTAAGTTCCTCACCTTAATCAATGTTATGAAAAGTGCACATGACCATTTACTAATGGTACAATTTTTATGACAGTAAGCTACGTCACATCACACTACATTGCCATTTCATTTATTTGTGATTTTTAATTTTTCTAATTATTCTAATGCAATTGAATAAATGAGCTCAAACCTATTCTTTTAAACATAAATGTTTAGATACTCCAAAATGTCACTCACATCTTTTGGAAACTCAAAAAACCTCAAAACCTGTATGAATACCACGTATTCTAAATTTCACCGTCACTTTATATTTAATAGGCCAAATGAGACATAATCCAATTTCCACCGTCAAAGGCATTTAAGTACATTATCTGACCAAATCAGAAACTAAGGTTATAAGAACTACCATAAGCAGTTAATATCAGCCATGCAAAGTCTCAGCATAATCAGTGGAATCCTACCCAGGACCATTAGCAAACCCTGTGAGCTCCCTCAATAGAATTTTAAATTAAACATCTACATACAGGCTTCCATTACAGAAAGCCCTCTCCAGAACTGCTACTAAATTCTGACTTTGTATATTAGTCTTTTCAGAAAGACCAAAGCCTTTCTGATAGCTATGAAGCGTTAATTACCCTGAGTTCTAGAGCTTGTCTCTGCAAGCTAGAGTTGAAGTAGGCAATGTAATTGTTATACTATGCTATATCCTTGTCAATAAACAGAATACTCCAAACTCCTAAACTATGTATATAGTATACTGCACTAAGAGATGGTTACTGCAAATGGCCTAGAATTCCTGCCATCTCTCTGAAGCGAGGCAGTTATCACCTTCATGGCACGATACTCATTTGTATTTTCTGTCCTAGTCCAGTCCTTCTTCCATGAGCTCACAAGGCAAAATTTTTTAATTGCATGTGAGGAGTAGCAAGAAATTATGCAGCTCAGTTTATCAAGTTTATTTTAAAATTGACAAAAATCCATATGTAAATGTCTGCATATGTATGTTTAAGATTTTTAGAGTTAGCAGTAATGTGCAAAACAAAAGACACCATTTCTGTATCCAATATAATTTTTTCAACATCTACCCTGGGGAAAAAAAAAAGAAAAAAAAAATTTTTTTCACTTACCAAATATGCTAGTAAAATTATGAGCATCTTCAGTTTATCTTCTCCTTGTAATCCTTTTGCATCCATTTCTCACAATAAAACGTCTCTCTAGGAAAAAAAAAAAGAAAAAAGTCATTCTATTTCACAATGTTGTGAAACGAAAATCATATGTCCAGAGTACTTCATGTCATTCAGCATGTCAAAATACACACCTGTTAATGCCATTAAAATATTTCAGATGGATTCCTGGAAGCTAAGCAACAAATGTATGCTTTAAAAATCATGCTCTTTCTTTAGAAGACAAGGCAATATACACAGAGTTTCCATAGCCTTAATTTCCCCAAAAAGGAACTGATATCAGTCTAGATCAGAGAACATCAACATCTGTAAATCTAACATCCTTAACATATTTTTTTGCTTGTTAGATGCCTAACTACATACATGATCGACAGATAAAAATAAATAAATAAATCAGTTTCTTAAATGCGCCACATCTCAGCCAAGACAGAACTGATGATGAGATTGTTCCTTCTGTGTTGCAACGTGGTGCAGAACAGTCTTGCCTAGTGGCTAAGATAACCTCTTCTACTTCAGTCTGCAATGAACTGGAGGCATACACAGGATCTGTTTCTACTGCTGACCTACAGGATATTAACTTCTAAAGATGTGTTCACATGATTATGATCTGCTAGGCAAAGACTATTATAGAAGACGTTTCAAACAGCATAACCACATCACATCCTACCTCAATTTTTATCATAATCTCAGAAAAAAGAAGAAAGAACACTCCATAAAGCCTTGATCAGTTATTTTTTAAGAAGTGGTAAAAAACAGATGATTAAAAAAAAATAATGAAGAGCAACTATTTGAACGTGTCATGGAAAGGAAGTTCCAATTTGGGATTAGGTTTTCTTGATTATTGCATCAATGCAGAGCACTGCCACTATCATCGAGACTATTGTACTTGGTCAACAGAACACTTTCTCTCTGCTTACTTTCATTTATTTGAGTGTGTTAATTTTAGATTTCTTACTTTTTTGGTTGTGTTAGTTATGTAGAAATACAAGTGTGACTTTTAGTTCAGAAATCCAAACTACATAGCAACAACAAGAAGAAAAGTATAAACCAAGCCAGCTTACGTAACATGCTACTTGAATTTGATCCTAACTTGCATACCTTATATGACAGTAAGATAATGTAATTGCTTTCAGCTTGACGTGAAAAATGATGTTTAAAGCTAGACATGAAAAAGAATGTTTAAAGCACTTTTGGCCTATTTCAGAGCTTAAGGACTGATGTCATTTAAGAGTAGAAGAGACTAACAAATCAAAGGAAGGAACCCAAAATACAAGGAAAATAGTACAGAAAAAAATTAACAGTTGCAAAATAGTTTACAAAATGGAACAACAACAAGCATAATACACCTCAAAAACTACACAATCAGAATGAGCATAAACTATAACTAACACTCGACTTCACATTTTACTGCATGAATATCCTAATTAACAAATTCTAATCCATAAGAAGAAAGTATACTTCAGGGGCACTATCAATATCTTTCAAGATAAATTGTATTTTGAAGTGTAAAAAGAGGTGAAGTCTGCTGGGAAGGATGGAACAAGCAAAGAGGCGTGTCAGGCAGCACTCAACAGGAAAGCCAAGATTACATTTTAATGCTTATTTCTCACTTAGTGATGATAATGGTCTATGGGCCAATGACAATTATCAGATTATATGCATGTCCACATGGGTAAAAAAGAAGCCATACCATCAAGTAATACAAATACATACAGATACAGTATTCAACAAGGTTGCTTTTTCAATTCTGCGCAGGGGGGAAAAAAAAAAAAAAAAGCAGAGAAACACAAAATCAGAAACCTCAGAAAGAATTCTGGATGACCCAAATACAACAATTTGATGTAAAAAGTACTGTAGGACAAACAGAAAAAGTGAGTCAACTAATTTTAAAAGTTAAGTGTACAAGGTTGGCATGAGAAGCTGACAGTGCTTATATATAATTCTTTTTTCAGCATAAGAACAGAAGTATGTAAGAATAAAATTTCCAGTAATAGCAAAGACCAAACAGTGAACAGAGAGAGTAAAACTGCTGTTAGTGGAACTCAGAAGTTTCAAGAAATGTTTCTACTATGTTTCTGTGTTTGGAAAGAAACAAGATGGATAAAAACCACACATCATATTAGTATATCTTCTGGCTGAACAGTAACTGAAGATCTGTTAAGTAAAACCACATTAGAGAAAGACAAATTTGTGAGACTTTGCATCTCAGTGACCTTGAAAAAAGTATCAAGAAAGACTTAAGCTTGCTGCTGTTCCATTTTAATAAAGTTTGGAAGGCTACAGAAATTCAAGAGTGGTAGTGTTATGAAAGAACTAAGAATAGTACTACAATAAACATCTCTACACGGTATTACAGAAAAGCAGTCCTGCAAAACAAACTTCACTTCACTTGATTCAAAGAAGACAAGACAATAAAGCTAAAAGTCTAAAAGCTAAATGACATACACTGATCAAATATTAATTCAAAGAATTCTGCTGAAATGAAAGCGATTTGGGAGAAAAGTCCCCATTGACTTCTTGATTTCATACAATGGTATTCAGTGGAAAAAAATGAAATACTTTATATGCTTTCTTAATTGCTATATGAGACAAAACTTTACATAAGTGTGCAAGCGAATTAAAGCTGTAAATGTAACCAAGTTGCTTAGAAGTGATTATTCCAAGTTGTATGAATTTACAATCACTAAATTCCATAATACTATTGTTAAAAAATAAAACATACCACAGTTATAATGTAATTATGACCATCTATACAATACTGCAAAAATTTTAAAAATAGGACTCTTTAAGAGGTTAAAAAGTGTGTTTTATTTTAAATTTTAAGATTCACTTTTGCTTCTGAAAATAGATGTGTGACATTCAGAAATGGAATGCTGTAATAATTGTATATTTTTATGTCTAGTTTCATGTAGAATTACCAAGACAAACAACATTGTGAACTGCACTAAACCTAACGATCTAAAATTTGGAGCTGTGGCACAATCTAAACAGTCTGTATTTTTTCTGAGCAGGTCACCTGCTGTAACATATGACAAAGAAATTAACTGGTGTACAATAAAAAAACCACTGTTAAAAGTATAAAAAGAAGTTTCTTTTCATGAAAATATTTTGATAAAAATAACGTACATGATTACAGCACATTAATAACTCCCTGAATTGAAAGCAAGTCCCGAAGCAGACTTAACTGTGTCAGCTGCTTGTTTCCTGTGTCTGTCTCCAGTTGGGTTAAAAGCCCTGCTTAAAAAGCAGACACTGCAGAACTTAATAATAAGTTGCCATTGGGCAAATTTGTTCTCTCTTGATATCAAGTGGCATTACACTGATGTTTGTTGGAAACAAGCCATTCATCTCATATGCTTTCAAGTAAAAAGTAACTATAAGAAGCTTTTGCTGCTAAAATACGTGTGACCAAATAGAAGTTCAATGCCATTCTCATTCAGACACTGATATTTACAATGCTGAGTCCAGTTATCCTCAATTTTATTAAATGAGAGAAAACTGTGGGCACAGTTTTTTGAGGTCTGTAAATCATTCCAAATGCATCTTTTTGAGTTAACAGTAATACATTTGCCCAAAATACTCAGGGAAGAGTAGTCATCATTGGCAAGTTACTGAACTCAAGACATAGAACTTCCATTAAGAAATGTGATTGCATAGTTTTAAGGTTCTGTAGGGCCTAATACATATATGTATAAAGAAGGCAATATCAAACAATAAATTAGGAACATGTCATAAATATATAGCAGAGGTAAGAACTTCCAACCCTCCAGAGTCCCAGAACCCATTGTCCTCCAAAATTGACTCCTATGTTTATTTGGTTGCCTGAACAAGAGTCCTCATTCTATTTCAAAGTCAATTTGTCAGAAAACTATTTCTTCTCTCCAGAAAAACAAAGCTTCACCATGAAAGTCACATCACCTCAAGACTTCAGGCAACATAATTCAATTACAGCCTACTAGCAGGTTTCTCAGACACATAAGCATCAAAACTTTGAAGTCAAGATCATCCATCTTCTAAGGGAAACTTCAGGAGTGAAGGGTCCCAACTTCAAATTCACTTAATGTTCCTACATCTTTTAAGTTTACCATATTGATTTGACATTCATACTTGACGACCACTTTTCATGCTCTCTGTAACACTGGCAAAGAGTAGTTTGAGAAGTTCTGGATAAGAAAGAGGGATTAAAATATAATCATCTTATCTCGCCAACAGAGTTCTCTGGTATCCACGAACAGGATCTCAGCTCTCTTCTAACGACCCTGTTTCCCACCTGCAGCTGTCAACTGCATGCAATAAAATGACAAGGAGCGGCAGATGGCTTTAGCAGAGTCAGTGCCCCACGGGCAAGAAACAAGAGAAGGGAAAGTACTTACGCTGCTGCAATGACAAAGACAAAGGGAACAAGTTAGGGACAAGAACTTCCACTACAGAGCCACACATTGTTATTTGGTCTCATACTTCTAGAACACCTTCCCTTTACACCCTGCCCACAACCCTCATACTCTTCCCCTTTGTGAAGTAAATGAGGTCTAGTCTGACCACAGTTGCTCCAACTGCTCTGGGAAGGACCATGTGCGGGAAGGGGGGGGGATGGGGAAACAACCCAAACAAAACTATCAGCTAGCATTCATCACATTAAACAGCATGTTGAATATATCCATATTTTTCAGAAGCTGCCATATATGAACTTGTATAATTAGGCAGCTATAAATTTATTTCTAGTTTTGTAAATACAGAGATAGAAGATTAAAGTTTTTATATCTATTTTAGGGGCTGAGGGAAGAGAGAAAGGAGGTTTACACACCGCCAGGAAATACTTGTGCTCCTTCTGAGTATCCATATGCTTTGAGTTATGTTTGCTGAAGTACCTGACTTTAAAGGAATAATGGTGATGATAATTTAACACCCCAAAGGAGCATCCCTACAGTGTCTTCACGATCATATACAGCATTTACAGAACGTATTATATCCCAGTGTCTCAAAAAGGATATAATCAGCAAAACTTGAGAATGAACTACGTAATTCAGCCTCTGTTTTGCTACTTATAAGCAATGTTCCAAATCCATGCTGGTAAAATTATGTAAAATAGTTTATCATCTGTGTTCTTCAACATATCCAGACTATCATTAATTAGAAATTACAGCAAAATATTGCAACAAAGATGCAATGTGGTGACATTTTTCCCACACTAAAAGCTTCTTAGAGGATCAGAACCTGTGATTTACACAAGAACTCCTAATCCCATTGAAGTTGATGAGACTACTCATAAAAATAATAAGCATATCTGTGCTTCAACATCAAAATGACGCAAAAAAAAAGTTGTTCCTTCTGGTTAACACCTACTCATCTCAACTCTAGGAGACACTAGTTTGCAAGATGAAACCCCAGTCTAGAGCTGCATTTGTACATACTTGCACTTAGATATGTGAATAAATAATACAGTAAAATGAGAATGCCAACATCACATTTATATTTGATTTCTACCAAAGTATACTAACAGTTACTTCTCAAAGTCATTTTTAAGAATCATAAAGCATTGGGCTGGTTAATACAGTAACTATTGCAATGATGCAACGCCAAGGTATTACATTTATCCAACCACCCTTTTGCGGTTTTGGATAGCATACAATGTCTTAAAAAGCACAGACATGAGTTACTTTCATTCTCAGCATTCTCTTTTACTAGGATCGCAACTGCAAGTTGTGGAAACTAAGAAAAAGTTATTTATTGCCTTTTTAACTGACAATTTAAAAACCCTATTAGTGAAGTAATAAAGAAGTTTACTTCCATTTCTAAAAAAAAAAAGCCAACCATGAAATCCTTTGAGTATATGGTAAAAAGCTTCCAGGTAACACAGGTAACATACCTAACTTGTTTTACATGTGATGATGAAGATGTTCTTGAAAGAGATTATGCAGCAGTTAACAAACCTACCTACAGATTGAATCAATTTGCACTTTTGCTCATGCAAAATACTACTGGACCCCTCTGCATTCATTTTAAAGAGATGTTAAGTATAAAGGCCGTAAATAGGTATTGCAGATCAAGATTTTTCACGAGTATCAGGTAAAGCTTTCAGTTCAGGGTCTGATTAATAGAGACAGACATCAGGAAAGGAAGTCAAACAATCAAAGGCTTTTCAACAGAACCATAATTGCGGCTTTTCAACCGCTTAGCAGCCAACAGAAAAAGTACTAGCTCCTGCTCTTTCAACTCCTGCTCCAAAATCGTTTGAGGCAAGCAGCAACTTACTTATGCAGCAGACACGAGAAGAGCTTGTGAACAAGAAAGCCCAACTTTCAAAGGCTTTTTTTTTTTCGCCGCACTCCGGAGCGTGTCGGATCTTCTCTAGGGCTGTCGGGACCCGCAAACCCCGGCAACATCGGCTGCGACTCTTCGGCGGCGCGGTGCCCTTCACACCCTCTGTGGGACGCCTCGGGGCAGAGGGGCCGCTTAGAAAGCGGCAGAGCTGGAGCCATCTCGGAGAGGAAGGGACCCGGCGGAGCCCACCCCACCGCCTCTCCTCGCCCGCAGCCTGCGCTTCCCGCGGACGGTCATTCCCATCACCTCCCTCGCCGCCCCCAGCCGCCCCTACGCGCAGCGGGAGGGCAGAGCGGGCCGGTGCCAGGCGCACGGCGGGGCTGCGGGCGCCTG
>VZZY01023466.1:15996-105098 GCA_013400335.1 Eurystomus gularis | reverse complement strand
TGCCCGCGTAGCCAGGCGTGCCTGCCGGTGAGCGTCTCCTGCTCGTGGTGCTGAGCCTCGGTGAACCGCAGCTGGGGCGCTCCGGTCTCTCTTACCCCCGACTCGCTGCGCCCACTTGGGCGGCTCGTTGCAGGCTGCGGCTGCCCGCATGTCTCCGGAGGTGGCCCGTGCTGTGGGGGCTGCGGCCTTGGTGCCGCTGGCCTCCCTCAGCAGGAGCCCTGGCTCAGAGGTGCCTATGGCCGCCGAGCTCCGGGCTGCTGGGCCGTTGTGGAACGGACTGGGCAGAACCCCTTGCAGCCGTGTGGAAGGTGAGTGCATAAAGAGTCCTGGTAATGCACCGAAGTCCTTTCCACCTGTCCCACCCAAAGAGCATAATGGAGGCCTGCTGACAATGCACTGCAAAATTCACTCCCTTCCAAAGTACTTTGAGTAGCTTTTTTTTTTCTGCTAGCTCAGAATTTGAAATATTTTTACATTCTTCAGTTAACAAGTTACCCAGCAGCGAGCGTAGTGTCAACACCAAATGCAAGCTCAGAAATCCAGCCCTTCACAGAGAATAAATTTTTCACAGTCACTGGAAAGGGTGTACTTTACCACTGCTTACCTAATGTAAATTAGGAGCTTTCCTGAACTAAATGATGCTCCAACATTGGTGAAACCAATCTTGGAGACCTTGGTGAACGAATTGCCACTGCAGGTCATTAGTTTTACTGTTCTAGTGAAAAGGTTAATGATATAAGTACACTCTAAACACTTGGAACTGAGTTAGGTTCTGAAGAGGATGAATTAATGGATATACTTGGCAGTAAAGCATTTTCAAATAAACAGAATTTTTGGGAGCTTCTCACGGAGATGAAATTTTGAAGTTCGCCAGCCACGTGGACTTTTATAAAAACAAGTAGTGCTTATTGAAATACAGCAAGTTGTCTGCAAAGAGACAAATGATTGCTGCAAAATGAGTTGTTTTATAAAAAGTGAACTAACTCAGAATTTACAGGGCTTTTCATATTACTGTCTTTAAAAAGGGCATCCAAAGAAGAGACCCTTGCCAGAAGGAGCTCTGCAAGAGGCTAGAATTTCAGAGAGGAATGGCATGCTGTGGCGCAGCGGCAGCGCATCTGTTGTGAATGGCAGCTGCTGCACAGCACTGAGCATGCTGCATCCTCTTGCTATTTACAGACAACTGTTTTGTATGTTATCTGCTTCTATGTAGACACCAGTAAAATATATTGCGTGAGTTCTTCTTAGTGGAGTCATCCTGTGTGTTTCAGATACTCGTTTTAAAGTTATAGTTAGACAAGTGAATTAAAACACCCCAGAGTTCTTAAAGTGTTGACTGAACACTGAGGATTACTATATAAAGAAACATTAAGACTTTCTCATTAGACAAGGGGTTACTATGTCAGTGAAATAAGAGCAACATGTCATCTGTAACACTGAAACTTAAACATTGAAGTCCCTTTAAAATATTTCTTCTAAATGTAGAATGGATTAGTTAAGTCCATTAATCATTAAAAGATATTGAAAATTGGAGAGTTTCTTTTATTTTAAATTATCATGCCTCTTACAAGGAAATGGAAGAAGTGAAGTGTTAGAGCAACTAGTATAGATGCAAGCGTAGAGATTCTCACTACAGTAGAAAAGCAGAGGAGAAATATTTGGAAAGTAGCTGACCCCTTTGATAAGACTAAGTTGCGTGACATATCTGATGTGGAATCAGAAATTGTACAGCAATAGGAAGTTGTTATCTCCCTATCTCAGATGCTAACACAGTTCCTCCAGTCAACTGTGAGATAGATCTAGTCTTGTTGTGACAGCTGTTGGAAACTCATGTCAGTATAACTGTGCAATGTCCTTTGATAGTCTTAACTATTACAAACCTTAAAATATGTTTATGATGTTATCTAAGACACACTGTTTGGAAATGGCTCTATTTATAATCAGAAATTGCTCAAGCTATTTTAACAAATAAATGATATGCGTGTGAGTTTCCTAGTCAGATTTGCTTGAAAAAGCATTGTGAACTTTTTCTTTCTCAAGACTTAAGCCTGAGGATTAATTAATGTTTATACAGTACTTTGTAGAAGCAGTCACAAGTGCCAAGAATTATTATTATTTAATCTTTAGAAGTCAAAAACAATGAAAGACTAAACTGTCAGAGAACTGCTATTTAAAATAACAAAAATGCTGAAAATCATCTCCCCCCCATACTTAAATATGTCCAGCTGTGCTTTCATTTCAGTCTTACATACAGACAAGCAAAGATATTTTTCAGTTTAAACAGGTTAACGCCCATCTGTGCCTAAATATGTGGGAAGATTACTTAGAATCCCAGGGACTTTTCACAAAATGAAAAGAATCTTTGTTTCTGAAATGCATTTCTAGGGCCTAAATATTGCAAATATTTGTATATGTAAGTCCCACTCATAAGCATATAAACTATCTGATTAACCAGTGTTACTTCTGTATGCAGCTTTGCCCATTTGTGTGATGGGTCAGATCTTTACAGTGATAGTTTAATTGTATTAGCTATTTTGACTTCAGAGGAAAAAGAATCCTTACATTATTTTTAAAATTTGCTTCTCTACAGCAAACACGGGTATGGCTTAGAATCAGTTTTCCTCAGCAAATAAATGTATGTGTTAGAAAACTAGCAACAAGCAAGAGAAGGATTGAAAGGTAGAGAAGTGCATCAGTGTAGTATGGAATTAATAAATAAAACCATCTTTTCAAGGTTACAGAAGCATGTCTTAGTACATCATTGTCATTCATGGAAAAATACTGAATTTTGCTTTGCTGATGCCTTAAACAATATTCTTCCTTGACAGCTGTACACACATTATTCATGCAGTGCTAATTACTTTCTTTAAAATGTAATTGACTTGTTAAGTCAGAATATGAATTAATTGGTGGTATAGAAAAGTAAATGATACTAAGTCAGGCCTAGTTAATCTGTGTCTGGCATATTATCTCTTGATATTCAGTAAATTTAAAATTTGCATATACAAATATACATCTAATTAGAAGAAAAAAGTTTGCAGAGTGACTAATGAAAGCTGGTTACATTTATCTGGAAGTGTTGATAACTTTATCTTATTCAGATGCAAACCGACTTAAAATTTGGGTTTACATGTTACTATGGTGCATACTGGAATGTGAACATCTTGAGGGTCCTATGGACTAATAAACCTTAAAGAATAGTATTCAAACAATGCTTAGCAGCTATCAGTTGCGCTGGCTTTTAGTTGCAATTTGTTAATAAGCAGATGTACTTAAGATTTATATACATTACATATATTTAGATTTAAGAATATATATCTAAAGTCAGTATTTCAGAAGAACTCACTGTCCACCATTAAGACTATTAAGACTAGATTTTCAAAGAGCTCAGTGTCTGGAATGTTGAACTGTGCAAGTCTGGCCCCAATTATGGGTTCTAAGTTCTTCTGAAAATCTAAGTTATATTTAAATACCTACAGAAGAAGCTTGAGTCTTCTTTTAACAGACTGGCTCCAGCTGCAGACATAGAACACTCATGGATTTGGCCCAAACTCACCCCAAAATCCAGTCCTTTGAAGCTACAACTGTATAGTAAATAATCCTAAATCTTCTAATCATTGTTCATGTATCATGAATTTCTGCAGAAGTTGTCTTAAATTTTCTTAAATACAGTACATACTCATAAACATGAATTTGAGGAACAGAATACAAAATATGGTGAATGGAAATTGCTTCATTGAAATAGGAGCAAAACTTCCATGAACTTCAGCAAACCAGATGTTTGCTCTAGATAAGCTCAAGATTTCTTTCATATCTTTATTGAAATGCCTTAAAGGGAACTTCTATCATTGGCTTAAAATGTTACTTTTATTATCAAGATTTGTTTTTGTATGGCATAGTTGAACCATCCTCTTTACAATCTTGAAATATTTACCATTTGTATATAAGGATGCCATGTTCATAAGTTTCATAGAATCATTTAGGTTGGAAAAGACCTCGAGGATCATCAAGTATATTTAGTTCTAACAACTTGTGGAAGAGGAGACTTTTTTTCATCTCATGTATGGAACGATCAGGATTAAAAGTGTTGCTTGAAGAAGTCACAGTTTAATAAACAGAGAGCAAATGAAGTATACACAGTATGTAGGAAATATGGTGGGTCTTTTCTTAGACAACAAATACTCCCTTAAGTAATGTAATACTTGTATTCGAACATAACTTTACCAAAGTATAGACAGTAGGAATGAGCACTACACACCGAAATCCTACGTACCTCCAAAATATTGGAAAAAAAAAAAAAAAAGATTTTGCTTCAGTTTTCAATTGTCTATATATTCTAGATAGCAATTCTTAGGAAGAATTATATTGAGAATACACTAACAAAATGCTGCATAAATGATATATAATCTTTTGAACTTTGCACACTCGATGTATATAGTATTATTGTTTACGTGAACTTCATCATTACTTAGAATCTTGCAACACAAAACTGCAGAAAAAATACAAAATCCAGTACCTGTTATCTGATGTTTTCCAGTGCCCGGGCTTTCTGCAGCTTAATTTCACACTGCCAGCGCTTCTGTATTACATGCTTTTACCTCCTTAGAGAAAAAAAAAAAAAAAAAAAGTATGTCAGCACAAGCCCAGACGAAACTCCAAATCCGGGAAAATAAAATTAACCATGCAGATCAAAGGCAGACGAGCACTGAGACCAAATGCCTGTAATCTGATCAGTGATCAGTTGCCATACATCAAAGGCAGTGCTTTGGAGAGGAAAAAGAGCTCCTTTTCGAGCAGGTAGCTGCGCTCTTCTAAACTCTGCCTTTCAGTGCTCTAGTTCTTTTGTTAAAAATTGATCACTGGCTTTTTCCCCCTTTTCCTTTCTTGTGCTGGGAGAATGCTCACGATTCTGAAATGCTTAGAGTTGAGTGGCTGGATCTGTAGCTTTTGAGTTCCCAAGCTGTGTTGTGGATTGTGTGTTGGAAGCCTTCCCCGGTGCCAGCGGGTTCCGCTTTATCCCTTTCATCTCGCTGAGCTGCAGATCCCATGACATCATTCAATGCTGTGGGACTGGTTAGAGAGCTGTAATACCGCCTGTGGGGGAATACAGCTAAAGAGCAACAAGAGTTTGCATGATTTCTAATCAGGTTAGTCCATTGTAACAAACCCAAGGCTCACTTCAAAGTTTTCATTACATTAAAGTTTCCTCCCAAGAAGGGAGAACAGTGTAGCTATAAGGTTTTCTTAAAAAGATGCTTTATAATTTCGCATGCAACAGGAAGTTATGATTTTCCATAAGGTTGTGGAAGTCAGACATGCGGCACAGTTTGCTAGGCAGCTGTAATACACGACAGAAAACGACTTTTGCTTGTCTCTTTATTGAAGTTTGGAGAGGAGGAAATGGTGTGTTTTGTGCACTGGGATTGTTTTTTGTGCTGCCAAAAACAAGCACAATAGAGCATGTTATTCGTCCCTGGTTCACGTCCTCCCTGCTACTTACTGTGTGGCCTTTTGCGGATCATTTTAGTTGAGCCGGGTTCATCTGTGGCTCATGATTCCTTTATGTAAAGGAGCTGTAAAGCTGCCATACATAACACACAGAAGCTTTTTAGTGTAAAGGCATTTTTTAGCCAGGGTAGATTTGAAGTGGTCACCGTTGTGCTATCAACAGAGGGAGGCTTTGGCGGGGTAAAAGTATACTGACAGACACTGTCTGTACTGGAGAATTGCTGGAGGGTCTGCTGCAGCCCTGGAAAGCCCGGGAGTTCGCAAGGCTGCTGTGACTTACACTGTTTCAGTGCATAGGAAATGCAGAAGAAATACACAATTCCATTTTCTGTGATCCAGGGCAAGGCTGGCTTTTGGCACAGAGATTAACTCAGCCCTCTGTGCTTCAGCTGTTAATAAAGCATACAGATATCAAGCAAGATGGCTTTTAGGATAATCAGCCCTATTGAAGATGTCACTAAAGTTCTCATAAAAGTATACCCCATACTTTGGGCATACCACATGTGCAGATGAAAGTGATACAAGCCTGTGAACTGGTAGATTCCTGCAAATATTTGCACACTGAGTAACCGAGAATTCATTTAAAAGGCAAAAGTAAAAAGAGGAAATATGCTAGTCACGGTTGCCTTGAGCATTAAAAACAAAAGCAAACAATCGGCAGATAATGGGTACTGGATAGTCGAGTGCCAGAGCGATAAAGCAAGTGTCTCGTTGAGGTTCCTCATCTCCTCCCTCCGGCCGCTGGTCCCCTGCCAGCTCAGGGCGTTGGGTGGCCGGCTCCTGCTCCTGCAGCGGGGAGCTGCCGGGCCCTGCACGGCCAGCCCCGGCTGCTGCCCGCCGCGCTCCCTCCGCCCGCCCGCGGGCTGCTCGGGAGATGGTCCTGCGGCACTCGGTAGAGGAGGGAGCCTTCTGCTGGGTGGATGAGGTACTGTGGGCAGCACCAGGCCGGTCAGTAGTGGGCACTGTGCTTCATGGAGGTGGTAATTCTCGTTTCCAGAAAGCTTTACGTCCTTATAAGGGGTGCTATATAATGTAATTTTATTGCTAGTTGGACATAGCCTGTATATTGTTTTGGATCATCCATCTAGGCAGGGCTTTGGGGGATGTTCTTGTAATTGAGATGGAGGAGAGGTGGTGCAGGTACAAAGGAGTATCGTGCAGGTAATGAATCCAACTTTCGGGAAGACACTGCTGGAAAAATATGTAAACAAACTGTAAATTTATCTCTCTCTTCAATTTCCGCTTCCATCTATTATAAATGAAAGAAAATTACCCAGGCTGCTTACTTCTATTTTAACATTCATTTGTGCTCTTCTGACGTACAACTTCCCCCTACTCACTGGAAGATTTTTTGGTAACAGTCCATTTGTTGCTTCCATGGTAAAACTGGCAATTCTTACACTGAAGTAAAATTTATGAGCAAGGTGTACAGAATCAAAATAACCCTTTTTTATTCATTTCAAAGGTGCTTTTCTTGAAGAACAATACTGTTCACATAAAGCACCTTTTAGTTCTCTGGATTTTAAGCAAAGCAAGTCCTGAAGGTCTATTAGAGGTCTTTGATCCTGCTTTGTACATATGAAAAAGAGAAGTAAGGTTAATTATTACCAGATTTAACCTTCTAAAGCCTAAGCATTACATTTTGCATTTATGACACCGTTTTCCACTGTGGAGCCTGGCAGCCTGAACAATCTGCCATTTCCTATCTATGGCCTCCCCCAAATTTGATCAGATGTGTGCAATAATAAGAACAGTTGTCTATATAATTCAATATATTTCCAAAGGTTGATAATAACTTTTTCTCCGTACGTAAAATGAGGATAACACCTGTATATTGTGATTTGTGTAAGGCACAGATCATACTAGCACCAGAGCCAGACATAGAACCTATGTAACATGACACTTCACTTAGACCTTCTGATCATCAGCTCAGGCTTCCTTTTGTAGCCACTAATCCAGCAAAGCATTCGAGCACAAGTGGTTTGATTAAAATCCATTAGACTACTCACTAGATGTTTGATTCTAATCACTGAAATTTCTGGGGTAGGATATGACCTGAAATTACTGAAATTGAGTATCCAGTTTGTACTCAGATCTAAAAGGCTCTTCTAGAAGAAGTACTTGTGTTTCCTGTGTGAAACCAGAGAGAGGTGTCTCAGAAGTCCTGCAGAGGGAGGTCCTCTCTTCCTAATTAATTGCCTAAACTTTTCTAAACTTAGAATCTTCCCTGAGAAATCTTTAATAGGTTTACCATTCTCTTTTTACTATCTGAGGACCTCGAATGCTTATTGAGGTCCCTTCATTTTTCTTCTAAAGGTTAGGCAAGAATTGGACAAGGCTATTAAGTTAGGCAGGTTAGATCCCATTTTAGGAATGTTTAGGGAAATGGAACAAATCCCTGGGCTGCTGTTCATGCCCAAAGTGCTTCACTGGGTCACAGCCAAAAAGACAGTCAGCTGATAGAAATGAGAACTTTCTGGGGATGTTTCTTAAGTATAACTAAATCTCAAGAAAAAATCTTTGTGGAAGAAGCAATCAAAGTTATCAAACAATGACAGTGGTTATACAAAGCCCTGCCCCATGCTTAACAAGGCTCTTCTAGTATTCATGCTGTGCCTAACATACTTGTATGATATACATCAAATGATTTCCCATGTTGCTTTGTGTACATGCTATCTGCACCACTTCACTGTACCTCTACTGTCACCTTTCCTCTACTTCAATCCATAGGAGCTCCAACAGACATTCAGAGAAGAGGTCAGGAATTGCCATAGGAAATGCAGTGCCAGCATTACAGCCCACTCACTGTCCATGCAACCATCGTTTGTGCTAAACACGGCCTTTCTAAGTGTGGCATAGATTCTGGATATCCTGTTACAAACATCACACCACCAGCATCAGTGCAGTTGCAAGCTTTCATCATGCACATCTACTAGGGCAGCTGTCCCACGATGATAAGTGATGGGCTGCTGATTTATAGAGGTGGAAGATCATTTTCAGAGCATTTTTGTGTCATGTTGGTACTGGCTCTGAAGAAGTAGCTCCCAATCTAGGCCCCAGTTGTAGTCAGAAGTGCTGATCATCACCCTTCTAAAGGGTTGGGGGATATTGTTCCATGGGGCTAGTCAGTCCTGTGGTCAGGAGAGATGCTTTAGAATATCCAAGTCCCTTGTCCTGCATGATCTGCACTGTGATCCTGATAAAAGCTAACACACTGTTTCTGCTTTGTAACGTGGGCGTTAGTCCAGGTATTGCTGATATCTGCTCCCACTCTCTGCTACAATGCCTACAATCTAAGAACTTCAACTACAGCAACTTTAGGCAGAAAAATCAAGACCCTTTGGCATTTCCTGAAAGACTGGCTTACTGTTATCACCGAGTGTGTCATCAGATTTACCATGATCTGCAACACTCTGCACAGTCATTGCAGAGCAACTTGTTCTAGTTAACACTAGCTTTCAGTGTAGCCCCAGCAGTTTCTGACTTTCAGGGGAAAAGCCCTGTCTGCCTTTTATATGTTCCACAGTGGCAGGTCTTTGACCTCATGACTTAAAAGGAGAAAATAGCTTTGTTTTGCCTGTCTCTGGTCTTGAACTTTTATTGCTATTTGCCTGTTGTTTTTTTTTTTCCTGTGGCTTTTTATAGGACCCAGCTTTGACTGGTTCCCTTATGGGTACCCTAAGATCTAAGCAAAATGGAGACTTTTGGTTCTTGGCTCACTAGGTGAATCACTCTAAGGGAAGCCTCAAGGGCATTCCTGCATCTAGATAATACGGAAGGTTGGGAATTTGGCTTTGAGGTTGTCCTCAAGGATAATGTAAATGCACCCTGTAGGAAGTATTAGCTAATTCACCTGTTATTGGGATTCAGGAGTTGTGGTTTTATTCCTGTTTCTATCACATGGGTATGACTGGAGGCAAGTTACTTTTTCTCACTGGGTTAGATCCTCAGTTGTGTGTCGTATAGCTAAAATTAAATCAAAGGTGCAATGGCAGTTTATGCCATACAGCCATCCAGTCCCCCCAGTATGTTTTCCTATCTCTTTAAAAATAATGTAAAGATAATTGTTAGTAATACAGTACTTGAGATAATGCAAAACAATTTTGTATGAATTCCAAACCAGAATAATCTGGTTCTGAAACTTCAAAAGTTTCTGTATTTAAAGTGTTCTTGAACAATAATGAGAATAATAAGCATCCTTAGGGCAATAGTGTGCTTCTCACTTTACTGTGCAGTGAAGTTTCACAGCCTTTAGCTGTCTTCACACACATCTGAGAAGTGAATCAACAGCATAAGAGTTGTAGTCTTTGTAATTGTTCCTTACTGTTTCATTAAATGAAAACACAAAGATTCTTCCCTCTTCTACAATGAGTTTTTCATTTGTGCTGAAATGGTCCACTGTGATTTTCTGCCTATTAGGGTGGGTGAAGCTCTGCACCAGCATGAAACTTGAATAACTTCGCATTCTTTCCAGAGGTGCTGGTAGAGTTATGTCAATGAACTGACTTCCCACAAGGCTGCTGGAGCTTGATCAGCAATATTGTTCATGTAGCTAGAACAGGAGATTTGATAGACCCATGGTTTTGTAATTTGTATTTCAGAAGCCAATGGATGTTTTTGAGGCACCACATTTTCAGCCTACTTGAAAAAAAAAAAGTACATAGTAGCATACTCTTCTCTTCAGAACATTTTATTATCCAACCTTTACTTTTGTAGCGTGCTGTGGTCTCAACTAGGTTATGCCACATTTTGCTAAATGTTGCAAAAAACAGTATTAAAAACCCCATCACCCTAAATCCAAATCTAACTGTTGTATAGAAGAGGCAAAGAAGGCTGGCTAAGTGGGAAGGAAGGGAATGGAGAAACAAATCTGATGTGTGCAATTAACTAATCAGGAGTAGAGATCACAGCTGGCCACTTGCCTAGTTGTTATCAAAACACATGTTTAGAAATATTCCCTTAAGGCAGCTCCAGTAAAACAATTTCTAAAAGATGATGAAGTTAGTTTTAACTAAAAAGAATGTTCTTATTTTAGACAAAATGATGTTTATAAATACTTGCATCTGAGCATAGAGAGACTGCAGTCACATGATGACTCTTCTATCTTCAAACATTTGCTCAGTTTTGCCACTTATTTTCACTTTGTAGTTCAGAATTTCCCCATTTAAATAAAACACCTACAGTCTATCTCATAGATCTTATACCACTTCTCCCTTCCTCTTCCCGTTTTTCTTTCAATCTTAACCAGAACTGACCTTCTTTCCCAATCTGTTTTTTCCCTGCATGTAATCAAGAACAAACTAAGAACAAGTTTTCTTACTTTTTAAAATCATTCTTCTTTTAAAATTGTTTTCCAAAATACTATTTCATGCCAGAGCTTTGATTCAGTGGCCTTTTAAGTTAAGGCATAAACTTATAGAAATGTAGTAGTCAGGATCCTCAGCTAATATGTGTAGTTTCCTGTGAGTTGTATCAGTACAGAACTGCCAACGATACAATTCTGCTTTCCTTGATTTGTCATTACTTTAGCATCTGAGACCTCACTTCAGTAGTTCATGTAAAATCCCATACTGCCTGGATCAAATTCTATACTCCAAAGTACACATACTGCAAACACAAATCCAATTTTCTGTGCTGAGCAATTTCAGTTCCTTATGGAATGACTACAAACTGCGCCTACTTATTCCCTCTGCAGTTAAGATCCTAAATGCCCAAACTTAGTCACTCAGAAGTTGACAATTGTCTTGAAAAGTGCAAAAGACATAGAGAGTTGAGTTTTCTTTAATCCCATCCCTATAGCAAAGTGCTTGCATGTCCGTATCTTTAAGCAGGAGACGATGCGTAGAACTTAGTGTATGCATATTTCTGAACTGGGGCCCAGCCCATGTGTTATTTTTGGAGACTGATGCATGAAGAGAAGAGCCTTTCCTCAGAAGATGATATAGTAACTGACTTGTAGAGCAGCATTAGTGTAATTTTTGGATGAGTTTTGCCTCCTAGAGAAAAGTAGGTTTATTTGAAGAAATGAAAGACAATTGTCACCACTCTTAAATAGGCAGCTTTGATAAATAGTACTGTCATTAAGAAGACATCTGAACAGACTCAATGGCTCAGAAGAAATAGTAACTAGATCTAATCCCTAAGCAATTGTCTGCAGCCCCAGTTGCAATACATCATTTTTTCACATATTCTACTTAGAAAGAGTTGACAGATTTGATTATTTTTCTTTTTTTTTTTTTTTCTGGGTTATAGATGATAAACTATACTTTTCCTGTATGATGTGATAGCAGCTGCATCCTACTGTCTATAAGAAATCTTCCATATTAGCCACAGCCATGAAAATGCCAAAAGAATAAGGAAAAAGATAAACAAAACAGTGTAAGTTATAAAAAGGATCAGACTCAGCTGATACTTGCTGCCTGCTTTTTTTTATGCAGCTGTTCTTCTGACATCTATCCCTTTTTAGTCTGGAGTTCTGTATCTAGTTTGACACACATTTCCTAGTTTATGATTTGTAAAGCTTTAATATATTTTTCCTAGGTACATTGTTGCACTTTTCCTCACCTTAAAACTCTTCGTGCTCTTCTAAAAAACAAAGAGCTATGAAAACATAGTCTAAAACAACCTAAAACTGAGAGACTATAAAGACTACATGAAGATGACTCATGAAAAGCAATCATGGGTTCTAATAATATCTTCAAAGTAATAATTTAAGCGATGAGAGGACAGCTTTAAGATTTGGTTGGAAAGGGTTATGAAGGTATAACAGATTTTTTTTTTAATCAGGAAATACTGTGACAGCAATTTATCTTAGGAAAGGTAACCAAAAAATCATAGTCAAGATTGGTGACTGTCACCTAATGCACATTAATTCCTTACTGAAATTCCACAGAAAAATCACTTCTTAGAAGCCTGTTTATTCTGTGGAACATGACCTTGCATGACAAAGTGTTTTGTTTCTTGTTTATTATTTTTGTGTGTGTGGTGTGCTTGCTCTCTCTCAAAACACTGAGCTATAGAAATGTGGCTCCTGTATTTATATGATATATTCCAGCTTCTGACCTATTCTGTGCACTCTGGTGTTAAACACATACTTTTATCAAGGAATGAACTGAACTTTATAGAATGGCCAAAACCATCAGAAACATGATAATGTCTCTATTGTTCTGCAAGCTAACATCATGCTTTATGAAGCAATTCCTCCTTTTGTTTATTCTGGACCTGGTGACTTGTTTCATTTGATACCCACAAGTTCTTGTAATATAAACAGGGAATATTTGTTCCATAACAATATTTAGGATTTTATTTTAAGTGTTCAAGATTCTTGGGTTTGCACCCTACAAAATACTGTTATGAAACTGCTGTCTCATTTGGCACTTTGAAGGGCTGCATAATCTATGAAATGTTAGATCCCTGGTATGTTCCACAAGATCACAGCAAATGCCTGGACTAAGCCCTATGCCCTGTTGGACTCCTGGCCAAGTGCATGTTCATGCAGCAGTGTTGATCTGAAAGAAAATAATCTGGAAGCAATGGAGATAGGCAGGTGTAAAAAACTGGAGGTATCAAAGGAATCAGATTCAGAGGGATGAGAATCCTGTATAGGAAGTGTCGGTAGGTCAAAGATAGCAGCCTGGCAGCCTGCTGCAAAAGGAAAATCAGTTATTTGGGGGCTGGAGATTCTGTAAGCTGGAACTGTGTGGAGATGCAGCCTACAAGAGGGTGCAGAATAGAAATGGATCTACAAGGTAATAATGGATTATATACTGAGATCGTAATATCTCAGTATCACATATTTTCAGAAATTTTAGGTGCCATTTACACTGCTGTGACAGTGTAACAGTTTGCAGCAATTGTAATACAGGTCTTGTGTTCGCCGCCTCCTGAACCTGCAGCATCTGGCCCTATACTGCCCATGCCTTTCTCCTGCAACCTAGAATGGATATTACTAGCACAGCCTCTCTTCTCCAGCAGAAGAAGGAGCAGAGGCCAGAAGCTCTCAGTGTTCTCACACCCTTTTCTTTGTCCTTTTGAAACACCTTCTTCTCAGAGCATACTGGAGTATTCAGGAGGGAATCTGTATCTTCTAGAGGGGGAGAGGATAACAAAATGTGGTGCTGTGGGACAGGAGAGCCAAAGGATTTGAATGTAGAGGAAATATCAGTGCTCTGAGAACCAATTTGCTTTGCAGCATCCAATTTATTGGATATATGTTGGATGTTATTTTCAATAATAGAATCAGTCATAGACTACCAGGTTGAAAGGGACCTCAAGGATCATCTGGTCCAAACTTTCTTGGCAAAAGCATGGTCTAGACAAGATGGTGCAGCACCCTGTCCAGCTGAATCTTAAAAGTGTCCAATGTTGGGGAATCCACCACTTCCCTGGAGAGATTATGCCAATGGCTGATTGTTCTCATTGTGAAAATTTTTTCTTGTGTCCACCTGGAATCTCTTCAGGAGTAATTTGCACCCATTACCCCTTGTCTTTTCCATGTGACTCCTTGTAAAAAGGGAGTCTCCATCTTCTTGTAGCCACTCTAAATACTGGAACATGGTGATGAGGTGTCCCCTAAGCTTTCTTTTCTGAAGGCTGAACAAACCCAATTCTGTCAGCCTTTCCTCATATGGCAGGCTTCCCCGTCCTTTGACCATCTTTGTGGCCCTTCTCTGGACCCCTCCAGCCTGTTCACATCTTTTCTATATTGTGGGAACCAAAACTGAACACAATATTACAGAAGAAGAGGTCCTGGTTCCTTCATGAGACAAAAGTAACTGCTCTGGAACGGCACTGACCATTAGTGCAGAAGATTTAGTAAGACTGAAACACTTACGACTTCATGAAGCTTACTTGGTACTGGTATCACTGAAAGATTCAAAAAGTATCACTCATCACTAGTACAGGAGAAGCACGTATGAAGGGATCTCTAAGAATGGTTTGTTCTTAGTTGCTACTGATCTTTGCCAAATTTATTTACTTAAAGTGAAGAAAGCCTGTTACTTCATCAGGTTCTATATGTCTGTCCCTAATATAGTATTTGTTCAGATAAAGAAAACTAAATCAGTCAAACCAGCTCTAAGTACCTGCTCTACGCAGCTATGCCATACTCATGCTTTGGTAAACTGCAGCTACGCTAACTTCTGCAACCCCAGTTAGGCCCTTGGCTTCTTACGGCCATATCGTTTGATCTGAAGTGCCAAACAAAATTGTGCCACTATTCAAATTTCTTCACAGAGTCTTATAGAAGAACCTGTTTGACCTTCCCTTTCGCATGCTGGAAAGTGTTTGTAACATGCCAACATCTTAATATAAATAAAGCATGTAAGGCTAAGCCCAGTTTTACTTCACTCCATGTCCTGAGTTACAGCCGTTGCCCAAGAGCAGCACTTTCTTGCAGCATCTCTTTTAGCAGGAGGCAGAAGGGCCAGAAACAATGGCAAGAGCTTTGGCTTCACCTCTGGAGGATGCAATGAGTGGCTGATGGGAGAACATGCAGGTTGTATATGTACTTGGCATTAAATCAACACCAGGTGCTGATTTTAATAGCTATGTAATCTCCTGTGCTAAACTGTAATCAGAAGCAGGTTTGCTGATACTGAGTTGTCAGACTACATGCAGGCTGCCATCAGTCATGCTGAACAGGGCTGTCAAGCACTACCTGGAGATATTCTGGTTGGAGAAGGAAAATCTGAGTTGCTGGGCATTTGTAAGTTAGTAATTCCTGTGATTTATCCAACCTGCAGGAGCACTGCTGATGAACAAGCACCTGTCTGGGACAAGGGAACGGCTAGAACAATCAATTTTTTATATGTGCTCTTTGTTTCCCCTCCTAGCTCTATTTGCTAAATATGCATAAATAATTTAAAAAGAAAGAATGTTTATTCTTTCATTTTGTGCTTCTTCATCAGCCACAGCAAAGAATGAACAAACATTGGTAAGGATGCAATGACAGGACATCTGATATCTCTGAGGCTCATATATCTCAGAGACAAGGGGGGATCTTACTACCTCCAGATAAACTTACAGGACAACTGTTCATTGTTAATTCAGAGAGGCCAACCTATTTTCTAGTGCCATGCCTCACAAAGATGTCTGCTGTACCTGGCGGAAGATCTAATTACTCAAAGACTAGTTGTTGATGGTGTTAGAATTTTGGCTGACTGAAAACAAAAAGGTTTTGTTCGGTAAACCCGTCTGAATGGTGATGTGTCCAGCACAGTTCATGCTATTCATGCTGTTGGGAAAGAGCTTTAGCCAGCAGTGGGTTCAAGATGTTGCTTGATGATAGGTGTGGCTTCAAGAACCCTCAAAACACCCCTGCTGTCTGGAGGATAGGAAGATACTTTCTGTGAAGAAATAGAGGGGAAGATGGGATGGATGTATCAAATACTAATAATTTGAGGTATTGTTACATGATTTCAAATAAACTCTTATTTGCTAGGCTCTTTATGTTGACAGGAGTGTGCAGACACAGACCAAAAGCCATTATGTAGAGAGTTCAGTTTCATTAATTGATAGCCCTCATGTTATTTTAAGAACAAATGCCAGTGGAAGATGTTAAATCACTGGAGAAGACTTCTAGCACAGAGGAAGTCAGTGGGCAGAATGACAGGTGAACATAAATGAACATGTGTTGAAATGTGCGTGAAGATGGTTAAGAGGTATAGTGCCATATTTCTGAAAATACAGAGGTTTACAGATTAATGCTACGTTTTCATGCCAGATTTGCCGAACAAGCTTGAAAAGTATCTATAAGACCTTGCACAATGTTACAGTCATTCAAAGACAGAATTACAGATAGTAAGTGCTATAATAAAGACCCTATCTTTTGCATCATAAAATGAAAGATTCTGATATTTAGGAATCCCTCAGGATCTTTATCGCTGTAAATAGCAGTGTGTGTTATTGGTACTGTGATATACTGCAACTTTTTCACACTGTGTTAAAAGTGTGTCTTTTAGGCAACTATGGAAAAGTAACTTAATATTCACCAGTTCTGGCCTGAACTAACATGCCACATAGATTATCTCTGCACATCTGCTGTTCCTTCAGCTCTGCCAGTTCAGCACATGTCAACGCTCACTGTTGCCTGGCCAAGACCACACCAAGGTTCTATGGGGATGCTGGCTCCTTTGCTGGGGAATGGCTTGCCTGCAATGTCACGCAGGAAGGTCTTCATCCTCCACCCCAAGCCACAACCTGTGCAGGCTCTGCTGCCTCCCTGAGGTCTTTTCCAGATGGACTGGTGTTGCCCTGAGTCATTGGGTCAGCGAGCATTGGCTGTCTTTGTTTTGGTCTGTCTGGTGAGCAGTAGTCCCCACCGAGTCAAGGAGCAGATGCTACCTTTCATCCTGTAAAAAGGCAATGTACAGCATGCTTGGTTCTTTCTGCCTGACACATAGGGAGCAGCATGTTACATATCTTTGAATTGGACTGCATCAGTATAAATAATTCTGCTATTTACTGAGACTTTAATTCTGTGAAAATCGTGTTAACACTGTACATGTCTTGCTAGTTTGATATTTACAGCTTTGACGTGCCTCTTCCTCAGCATGTATGCTTTGAAAATAGAAATACGTGTTGGAATAAGACTGTATAGAAGAGAGTATAAGCTTAACATTTTTTGAACCAGTAATCTCTCTGGTTTAAAAGGCTTTGATAGCTACCTTTTAATTAAGGATTTACCAGCAGCAATTTTCATCCCTGTTTCATAAGAAGTATAGTTCTATTCAAAGCTGTCCTTTCATGACATGATAACGATTACTCTGACTACTCTTTACAGCTAGTCTCTCTCTTTCCTTGCTGAAACGATGCAGATACTTATTTTGAAAGACAAGGTATTGTGGATATGATTCGCATTTGTTGGTTGTTATGTCTATTTCATCTTCATCTTTTGTGAATAGTGTTTTGTACTTCCAGTAAGTATTTTAACTTAACCACTGCCTGCTGCAGAAGCTCAGGATTAAACTCTAAATGTTATTTACTTCCCTTTATAAAAATACATCAGGTTAGTTTGTAATTAAAGATAATGATAATGTTGTTTGATACTTTGTGGGAAGAAGTTTAAAAATTCCATTACCACAGAGCTGTGGAAAGGAGGGTAGCAAAGGCAGCAGAAGGTTGGGTTTTTTTTCTCTCTCCTGGAATGGAGAAGAAAGATAAACCCGTGGCAAACTCAGGAAGATGGTAGCAGTTGTAGATCCGCTGCTTGCAAGAGAAGAGAGGGAACACTAGAAAGGAGAGAGATGAGCTCATGCAGATTTTGAGGCCCACCTTCAGGAGATCACCACTCCTACCTAACTGCTTGTGTCCTCCCAATGGAGCAGAAAAGGGGTATCAGGGGGTTCTGGCCGGATCTACCTCTTGATTTAAGATGCATGTAAAAATGGGTTATGAAGATGCCAGACTTAGTACAAAAGTAAATGAGACTTTGTTGTATATCCCTTTTGAAGGACTTTTCTTTCAAAGAGGTGGAACAGACAGTTGGAACTCCTAAGCTGTTAAGCTGCAGCAGTGGTATACACAAGTGCTTCGTCAGCACTCTGAAGTAGAAAGGGGCACAGCTGAATTATGTATTTGCATCCTTATATGTGAGGATGATTGTTAATAAATTGGAGTTTTGTCAAGGTTGAATATCCCTTGAAGACATTGTTTTACGTCTGATATTCAGGTATATATATATTCCAAGTATAATCAAATTTTCCTGTATCCTTGCTAATTCTATCTTTACAGAAGAGAAGGAGTAAAAGAGAATGAAAGCCACTGTAGTGCTACTTATTCACAACTAATAATCGCTATATTGAAAAGTCAATATATCCCCCTACCATGTAAGTGAAGAATGTACCTCGGACATCCATGTTGTTTCAAACCATGAATGCTCAGCAACGTAGCCATCTTGTATGTACCTCAGGAGGTTTTATATTCCAGCCCATAAGACACTGTGCATAAGGATGACTTCCCTACTTAGAGGAGGATAAACCTGAACGGGCATTTTGAAGTTTTCTGCTATTTCATTTTCTTCCTGCTTCATCTGTGTATGTATTAGTAATAATCTCAAGCAGGAATTAATCCATCTTGATGCAGTTCTTTTTACATTTGAAGTATACTGACATATATGGGAGACAACACAAGAATGAGAGAAAAGAAAGTCTTTTACACAGCTTTAAAGAATGAATGAAAATCAGTCTATTCTGGCTGCGTGGGTTAAGTATGTCATTTACTGAACTGGTGGCATATACTGAAGACTGGATAGATTTTGTTGAGTTTGAAAGACTTGAGTATTTATTTTGTAAAAATACTTCTTTATAAAACATTGCAAATCTGTAAAAAATCTGTTACAGCATTGTTTTATCTACAGATGTTAGCTATTTTAGAAGGCAATAAAGTTTACATCTGAGATCACATTTAAACTCCTGTTTGTGATATTCTCTGCCTTCCTTACTTTTTAAACTTTCTTTGACAGTGGCTGGTACTTTATGAATGCTTTCAGGTAGGGGAAGTGGGGCCATTAGTCATAATTACCTACATTCTTTAAGTTCCCTGAGTACAAGGAACAAGAAAAGTACAATTGCATGTTTCTTCTAGGGAGATTGGAGAGGGCAAAGGAACTCAAATAACACCTTATCTGAAAAGGTGAGAGCCTCTCCCTTGATGTGGGTTTGCCCCAGCAGAATCAGCTAGAAATGCTGTTGGGGGTTCCTGTGAGCCTGTGCCATAGCTCTGCCATCCTCAGTACAGGAATGCTGCACCCTAAGTAGTAACGGCTCATGGACAGTCCCTTTACAATATAAAAGGATCTTTAATAATGTAATAAATGAGGTTATGCCTAAGTTGCCATTGGGAGGTGTGCTTGCAGTATGTGTGGGCATCCTGAGATAACTTTCATCTAGCTAACAGCAAGCTCCAGTAGCTGTATCAGTGAGTCTTTAGCGGCACTGGCTTTACACCAGGCTATTACAAAGATACATGAGTACTCAGCTTCTAGATTTTGCTGAAGTCAGTGCTGCCACACCTTTACCGATGCTGCTGCTCAAACTGGAGAAATTAAAGCTTTCTAGGCTCTGTTTATGTAGGCTATAATTGCACCTTGCTGCAGTGGAAGTGTATCTGCAAAAAGCAGTGAATTGAAGTTTTAAAAGGGAGGAAGTCAATATTCTTCATTCTATGTGTAGCATAGCCACAAAACCACTTTTTAATGTCTGTGTTGGCCTTAGACAATGCTATTATTCAATGTGATCTGGCAGAAGACTTAAGCATAGGCTCACCTCTACTCTTTCTGGCAGCTGTAAAGAGTCCTCTGTGTATGTCAGTGAATTGCTGTAATGGACAGAAATACCCTGGTAAATTTAGAGGACTGTTGTGCTGGTTCAGCCATCATCATTTTATGCTGCCATCAGTTGTCTGATCACACAGGCCAGTACTGAATTCAGCAACATCCCCTCACAAGGCTTCTTTCAGAAAAATCCTGCCATAGGTTCCTGTGGGCCCAGCTCCTCCACTGCCCACTGTGGTGCCAGCATCATCTGCTGGACACAAAGGACAGAGATGGCTCCCTCAGTGGCTCTTCACATGGAAAGGCACCACTGAGAGAGCTCAGCAAGATGCAACCAGCCCCAACAGAAGCCACACCCAACAGGAAGCTCCTCCAACTGATCACCTTCTGGTTAATATAATCCTGGCCTTACCCACCACCCCAACCATGACCACCTGCCTTAGGGCAGAGCCACAGAGAGACACAGGTGGGCCAGGTTCTGCCTCTGGAACATGAAGCCAATAGGAAAACCAAAACATCCTGCTAGGTTGTGACTCATTCACAGGTCAACTCCAGTTTGGGGCCCACAGCTTAGGCCCCAACACTTCAAGGACACAGCCCACAAAGACTTTCCACATATTCCAGCTGAACCGTTTCCACTGATAGAGAGGAGACTGCTGCAGGTGTTGCAGAGACCCATTTCTAGTGCAGTGGAAGGTGTCCCTGCCCATGGCAGGGGAACTGAAATTAGATCTGTCCTTTCCAACCCAAACCATTCTATGATTCTATGATTTCCTCTTTATTCCATGCCAAGGGTAGGACCAGCTTGAATTGCCATGAGGTCTTGTGTGTAAAGTGCCAGTATTTGTAGTTAATGCTTGTGGCATGTCCTCAAGTAATTACAAATCTCTTTGTAACTGTTAATCACATTTAATGTGTCAAATTGCTGCTGCTACTGCAGTTTTATTTAACTGTGACAGCTATAGTAACTGAATGGGTTAAGTCTATTTGAAGCTGGTGGCTTGGACAATTTGACTTATTATATTAGCTGTTGAAACAGAATAATTTGCCCTGTGTGTGCTGCTAGATTATAGCATTATGACATACTTTGGGTTAATTTTTTTGTTGTTGTTGAAGTTTGCATTTACAATGGGCATGAGCAGCTACCACAGCTTAGCTGGGACACAGCAACTTCTCTCATCTCTCAGCCCCTAGTGTAATGAGATCCTTCTTTCAAGATAAGCATAAGAGAAAAATAAACTTGTCTGAAAGAAGAGGAAGTATCTTGCAGATGTTCCTCAGTATGAAGAACACTGGGGATGTACGAGAGGGTGCATGTTTTGATGACTGTTGCAATAGAAAGACCGAAGCAATTCTAAATAAAGTAGCAGAAAGCCAGAACAGAATAAAGAATACTGAAGTACAACACTGCAAACAAAGATGTGGTAAAACACTTTCTGGCTAACTGGTGCAGGATTTGCAACTATACCTCTCATTGTTTGAGTGATGTTGTGTCAGGGAACCAAGACCTTACCCATTTTTTGTATCAAGAAAATACCCAGATTTACTTAATAAATTCTTCACCTGAAAAAATGAGCAAACATTGTATGTTGACAGTAATACAAAGTATATTCCTTTTTTGATATCTGGGAATCATTTTCAGTACAATAGTGAGAAAAGAAACAAAGGAGTTTCCTCATATGACAACGATTTTGTTATTTTTACAAGTAGCATAGAAGGTGGAGATACAGTGACTTATGTAAAGGATAATTAATGTAAAAAACTACTTCTTAAAGTTACCTTACTGTCCTTTTGGACTTCTTTTACTTGAAAAAACCCCAACAACTTCTGATATTTGAAAACTCCATCCTGCAAAAAACAGATACAAGTTCTGCAAAGTCTGGACTTGTTTGATTTTGCTGAGAACTTGTTTTTTACACATTTCCCAGCAAATTATACTGTGAACTCTCCCACAGAACTCACACTGATGGAACTACAGAGTTTTCTTCAAAGAGTTCCTTTCTCTAACTATTCACTGAGTGTAAACAGGTGATAACTAGAACGCGCCTCATCCCAAATTTTTAGTAGTCTGACACTTCATTTCTCATTTTATTTGTCTTTGTGTGCCCTCATGTATACAAGGCCCTACCAAGGTGGCATAGCCTACTGTCTCCAGTGTGACATTAGCTGGAGTCAGATGCTTCAGAAGAAAACACAAAACCCTGTAACAACTAACGGTGGAAAAAAAAAATATATATAAAAATTCCCACAAAAATTCCTGAAAGCAGCAAACTGATTTGTGCTTGACATCCTAACAGTTTTATAATTAATAGATAAACCAGTGAACTCTGCCCAATGTAGAATCTCTATGTATTTTCATTAAATGCAGGGATTATGCCTGGGAGCTTCTTTTGTAAAAACGCTTGCTCAAACAAAAGATACAGTATGCTGTAAATTCTGACTTAAATTGATCCCTTGGTTTAATTTTGTCTTTCCTCCCTGTGCTTCCAAATGTAAGAAAAATAGAAATTTTTAATTAGATTAAGTGCTTTTCTTCATAAATGAGAGCCAGTGAAGGACATAGACTGAAAACAAAGCAAAATGAAGATGTTTGTGTTTATTACTCAGGTGACAAAATGTTAGCATTGAACAAGCAACACAGATGTTGGAAAACAAAATACATATCATAAATGGTTTACATTTAATGACTTAAGATTTTTTAAAGTATTAAGTTACAAAAGGTAGAAAATATAGGGAATTTTTAATTTTCATTTTTTTGTTGCCACATATGCTGGTTGAGGTAAATAGAACTATTCACTTTACTGGGAAGAAATTTTTTATTTACCTGCTTTAAATTGTAAATTTCCCAATGTAAAATTTAACTTTGGGTATTATGTGCGCAGTGTACTGAAGCATGTTTTCACTTGTTTCCCAGTAAGTAACTGCTCCTCTCAGTAGGAGGGCAAGATAGAAGATACTGTGAGCAGAATTAGAGGGCTCTTCAATTAGTATGAACAATCAAGCTTGTTCCCATATTTTGAGTCTTGTTCTTCCTGATGGATTTCAAAGTCTGTTTTGTTCTGCCCACCCAATGTGTAACTTGAGCTCTTACTAGTTAGAATTTTGAATATTACGATTGATTTGTGTGATTTATGTTCTCTAAGTGATGCTGTCTGTTAGCTGTCATTTGTCTGGCAGGAATCTGTAGCCACCTGTCATGGTGTAAATACAGTTTTCTACAGTATCTTTTAAATAAGACATTTCCTCGATATGTGGGTTGGTCTCCCACAGTCTTATGCTATGCAGCCTTATCTGAGGTGAAGATGTGTCATGGTTCCGTATTTTATCTTTGTATTTTAATTTACTATTCCAAGTCTTATGCCAAGATAATTTCCTGAAACTTGTGTCTGTCTTGATGCAGACGGTTGTAGGTCTTTCTTTTACATGTAGCCTCCCTCTTTTGCATGCATATATAATATTGTAGAAGGTGGAAGTGCATATAATCTGATGTACTTGTTCCACGCATACACCTACCTTTTAAGAATATTTTATATGCACACACAGACGTCCTATGCTCAGAAGTCTTAAGCAGGTTTTTCCAGGTTATCAAAATGCCCTAGGTTACTCCTCATGGTAAGACTTACGTGAGATATGCTTGGTTAGGAAATGTGTGTGAAAATCTCCTAAAAAAGTCTGGGAAGATGACTAATAGATTGTTTGCCCTTCTCTTAGCTCAGAGACTCCCAATAAAGCTGGGCAGATGTCCCATATCCTCCCTGGTTCATTGGGAATCATTTCAGTCACTACCATTTGTACTTATTCCAGGGTCTAGCTGACTGCTGGGCCTGCAGTGAGTGCAGAAACGTGTCAGCCAGCTCAGGTACTAGAAACAGCCTGAACGTGCAGCCTGGTGCAGGGAGCAGGACAAATTAGCCTGGACTGTGCACCGTGCTGGCATTCTATGTTGCTATTGGGGTCCAAAGAAGTTATCTGCAAATAAGACAAGTTACCTTTATTTTACACAGCAGTCTGCAATGCCGGTGTACCACTCTCCACTGAGACAGAAGGGCATCCCAGCTATGTGCAATGGAGAACAACCTGCAGCTCTACTGCATCGTTTTGGGGGATGCTTCTTGGCCTGTGGAGGAAGCCCGGCATGCTCCCTTCATCTTGACTCTTGCTGTCAGCCCTACCTTTGGCCACCTGTGTTGCATTCTCCTGGGGATGCTTGAGAGAGGGGTTACTGGTAGAGATACCCTCAAATGTATCTTTTCCAGAGGAGGCAGCAAATGCTTTGGGTGTGGCATGATGAGAGCCACATGTGAGGAGTTCCCTGAAGGCATTGAGGTGGGCCCTTAGTTTAAGTATTGGAGGAGATCATATTCATTTAATGAGATCTTGGCTAGTTTGATATTCACAGTGGTTTCATTTCTCTTGCCCTTTCCCACCCTACCAAGGAATAGTGATTAAGAACTATTTTTTTGTAGATTGCTTTTTAATTTTACTGCTTTAAGTAGTGAAACTGGATAACATCTATGAAATGCATTATAGAGCTTGCACCTTATGGCTACTCAGCTCTCAACTCTTGCACTAAAGCTAAAAGGATCAGGACCAAAAACAACATCTGCCTTTTGAAAACAGATTTTTAAAAACACTTCCATACACCTCATAGCCTGGGGTGAGAAAGCTTGTAGCCTTTCAGTTGCAACTTGCAAGTGATTCGGATGCAGTTCTTATGCCAAGACTATAGCACATGGCTGTCAGCAGTACCATCCTGGCATGGGACAGCTGGATAATGTGGCCTCTGGCTGCAGGAGGAGGTGAACAAGCAGGAGATGGGGAGACCCAGCATTAGCAGGAAACATGAATCTGAGCTCTGTGCTGCCCCAAATTATGGTAGAATAGATTAAATCCCAAGGCACAGTTATCATCTTCATCCTCTGAACTATCCCTATTCCTCTGCTCTGCAGATCTTAAGTATATACTAAGTGTCATATGGCTTTGGATCCTGTGAAGATTTTAAATGCTTACAGGAAAAGAATAGCCACCCTGATGGCAAGTCTTTAAAATACTTTTATATAAAGGAATAAAAAGCTATCTTGTTGTGTCTTCTTGAAATGCAGTACCAACACTTCTTCCTTTTGATCAGATTTTAATAACACAACATTTCACTTGTTTCACTGCTCTAAGTCATCCCCTGTGTAAATGATTTTCATTTGGTCTGGTGCTTGACTGAAATATCAAGTTTGTTCAAAGGAACATATTCTTGAGACATTCTGTGTCTGCATAGCTCCTTGAAACTAGCATTTGTGACTCCGGGATAGTAAAATACCAGAATTGCCATTCTACACACTGGCAAATGCATGTGTGCACATACAGATGTGTGCACACTTGCAGACAAAAATACCATGTGGCAGGATATTACTATCATTTATTTCACTATGTCAGGTACTGTTTATATATCTTTATGCCAATTTCAGAAAGAAAAGATTTGGGTCTGATTTGTTTTTTCAATTAATCTTCTGAAGAGGCTTACAAAAACATGAAGAATGAGAGAGGAAATTAATGTTATGACAGGTGAGCACACTGGGTGTGGGATACAAGCAGCCAACTGAACACAGCTAAACTATTTCCAAAGTAATAGAAGTGCTGAAAAGTAGAATAATTATCATAGAACAAGAGCACACATCCCTATTGATATAAAAATAGCAAAGAGAGCCAATTTGTTCTTACTGGCATGTAAACAGTAAATAGAAATTTCCGGTTAAATGCAAGAGTAATTATGATTATAATGCTTCAAACTGGTGAACCTTCTTAGGTGAGGATTCTCAGATAGTTTTACAAAGGAATAGGTCGGAATTATCATATGAACAACAAAAGAGGACAAAACCCCTCATATCAAAAATATCCATTCAAAATCTGTTGGCAGATACTAAAAACAAGAGTAGATATGTTGATGTAAAGGAATTGCTTTATCCTTGCCGGGGTAGTAATTTATGGAGAGAATTTGTTGTGGAATTTACCCCTTGCTTCAGAATTGTTGTCTCCATTCCGAGGGTGTGTCCACACTTGTGAATCGACTGGAATTTATTGAAATCAGTATTCCAGAATAATTTGGTAAGTTTCCAGAGAAGCTCCCAGCCCTAGTTTTAAAGTGTTTCTGGCCCTGATGTTTGAGAAAATATGTGGTTTTATTTGTGTGGTTGTATGGGAATAGAGTTGTCTTCCTGAGGTCACAGAGAAGGCCTGAAATAATAATGTTGAGAGATGGGATCTGCCCTGTACCAGACTTGTTTAAACTTAATAAGGCAAGTCCACAGCTTAATAAAGATGAAATGTAGACTGAAACATGAAATAAAAACAATTCACTATCAGACAGCACAGAAGCAGCATTAGTAGCTGTATACTTCATCTTCGTATTAAAACAGTAACTTGAATTTTAAGGCTCCATTAAGTAGATTTTTGGCAATTTACACTCATGTACTGTAAAATTTGGGGTCTTTCCTGAAAAAATAATACCCAGCTTTCTGCAGAGCATATGAAGGCTCCAGCAGAAGCAACACATTATGAGCTGCACTTCTTGAGGTCTCAGTAGGAAAATTATATTACGGGATAAAACTACATGTGCTTTCAAACCCAAACTGGTATAGCTCTGTATAAGAACCTTATACCCTACAAACACTCACACATGAGTAACTCTTGATAAAGGTGACATACTCATGCAGGGACAGTTAGGTATGAGAAGAAACATTGGTCAATTCAACAGAGTGCCTCAGGACGCAGAATTTATATTATATTGGCATCACATAGTCTCCAGAAATACTAATTCCTCTTCTGCTTCAGTGAAGGAAATTGATTTTAAACATGCACATATGGTTTTATAACAGAAGTTATATATAAAAAAGCTTGGTGTATTGAGGTGGGCAATGGTACTAGTAGAATAGATTCTGATCTATGGGATGGGGAGAAGAGTATCCATCTCCTCTTTCTCGTACTGTGTTCTCTTTTATAAACTCATGTTCTCTCTGCTTGCTTCTTTTTTTAAAAAGAATAGCCTTAGTTTTTATAATATGGTTGATTCAGATTTTTTAATGCTGTCTCTAGATTAATTCTTTTCTCCTTGAGCAATACCTTTTTTGCCATTTGGTCTCCTATTGCCTATTATCTGTCTTCAAATAGCTCCTTTTGAATGTTGGGGTAATCAGTTTGTGTTGGCAGGATTCATGTCACCTAACTTCAGCTATCCAAAGTTGGCGGCTGTTATTTACACTTTCTTAGTAGCCTGAGGGCTTTCAGGGAGGGTTTCATCCTGCCTTCAACAAGATGCCCAAGACAGGTGAGTGACTCAGCCTCCAGCGGTACTGATCTTTGACCACTGCCTTCATGTGGAGTGTAGGGATGACCAGTGTAGATATCTAAGGCACCAAATGCCCAGATAGCTTTGATTAGGTGAAATTAGTATGTTCAGAGAATCAAAACCAGCTTAATGAGCTGTGTGCCTGCAACACCCTCAACAGCATTGGTCTTAGTGCAGAACAGTGAGATCCTGTCTGCTTAAAATTAACTTTTTTACTTTTCTTTTTGACATTTGTTTTCTACAAATGCATATTTTATGGTTCATGTGTATTTATTTTTTTTTTTATTTTAATGAAATGATACCTACTGTAAACACCTTTCATGCCTTTGAAAGTGCTGGTACTTGAAAATAAATTCTAGATAACCCCAGACCAGTTAACTGTAAATCAAAAGCAGGGAGAAGGGAATCACGTGTGAAGGGTATCACCAGGAAAAATGCTCACTCAGGTGTAAATTTTCCAAATACTGTTACTCTGCTTACAGAGAACCTAGCCATAAACATACAGTATATATTTAACTATTTAGACCCTTTTAATAACCTCTTACGACAAATTTGAATGCCTCTGTTCTACTTGTTCTATTCTAAAGAGTTTAATGAGCTCATGGGCCACTATTTGTTTATTTACATATTCATTTTTAGAGGAGAAGCTCTGATTTGGTTATTCCAATTTCATGAGAATGTTTAAATTCTCATGAAGGAAATACTGTTATAATATTTTTTAAATGACGCCACTAACATTTTGGCCTTTATTTGCCAAGCTTAGTTCTTCTGTTTTGGGTTGGGTTTTATTGTTGTTTTTTAAACTAAGGATTTCTGATCATTGGGAAAAAGAGCTGGTTTGTACAACAGTGAATTATTTTGTTCACTCATTTTAAATTCTTAAAAGCCTGTGAATGAAGAAATCCAGTCCTAGTTTTAAGGGACTGACTCAAAGACATTGAAGTCAGAGGCAGCCCTTTGCTGATTTCAGTAGATTTTGAGGGTCTGAGTGATTAGTTTGTTTTAACTTGCTCTTGTCTGAAGTGTTTTAAAATTGTAGAAATAGTAGAAAGTTACTGCTGGGGATATCTATGTTCTTGTTTCTAAAATTAAAATTGCTTTGATGTACAGATCTAAAAGAATATAACTTAAAATATTCTGCAGAGTTTCTTGTGAACCAGTGATATTTTTCAGTTCAAAAACCATTATATGCTATTTAAAGACAGTTTTGATATATTTTAAATGTCAAAGATTTTAGAAGTTCCAAGGAGTTGTAGACAAATGTGATTTTTTTACGTCCATGATTATCTTAATAGAGGAAGATAAAAGGAGATTAAACACCTATAATAGAATCAGAAATATGTAAAGCTCATTTTAACCTCTTTTGAGGGAAGGAAGAACATTTAAAATAAAAAATTGTCTTTAAATACTGAAACAATAGTATATTGTGCTGTTGTTAGGCATATTTGAATATTTAGCATCAAGATGGTCTGTATGAAAGATAATGTAAAAATTATTGTCAGTGCTCTTATGTGAAACTTTGTTCTGATATTGAGATGCCTGGGGAAGAAGTAAATTATGAGAAGGACAGATTGTGAATGCAGGATCATCTGAAGAATTTGGGAAATAAATAAATAACTAAATATGTGTGCACACTGAAATATTCATATGCTGAAAGGAGTATTCAGGCCATAATTACAGGTTAGGGTCCTGGGAAGGAGAGACACTGGAAAGGGCTTGAGCATCATGATGGGATGCCACGAACACCTCTCCTGGGTGAGTTTGTGTGGATGGGCACTGTGAGGTCTCTATGTGTTCACGCAGAAATAGGAACTTGAAAACAGTAGGCTAAAGAAATAAAAATTATGTACTGAGAAGTAGCATGTGAAAGTCTGTCAGGAGCTGACTGGAGACTCCTGGTCCTGGTGAATCCATAAGAACAGATAAACTCAGGCCACCAAGACCCTTTGCAAGGCTATCAGTGCATGCTGACACCTACAAAAGTTGTACAACTTGGACCATATTGAGAAAGGCTGTGGTTGCTCTGTAAGCCTGACGAAGCATGGAAGCATGAGGGATGTTTCCAGAGCCTCAGCATGACCCTCTGCTTCTGAGCAAACCACCAGGACTGAGCTCCCAATGGCTGCTCCAGCCATACAGCAATGAGTCATCGCAAACATGTATCTGAATACTTGAACATACCATTATCTGCTATTAGTAATAACAACTTGATGCTACTAGTAGTAACAGTTAAATTCATAAATGGTGTTCTGATAGATGTTGATTGTGATACGTGTCTCCTTGTCCCCTGTACAGAATGTTTTCAAGAGGATTATTATATGAAAATGATGCTTTGCTGAAAAATAGAATTTCCATTGTTGGATGCTTGAACAGGGGAATATAGACTAAAATTTTACACTGAAATATTGACTGTGGCTGCAGATGGTCCTGGAACTCAGAGGAAAAAAAGTGCCAGGGTCTCGTGTCTATATGTCAAGAAGGTGAAGGGCTCTAGGAATGACCAGAGTCCTCAAAAACTTGCCTTAGGGTGAGAGAGTCAATGAACGTGTAAGTACCTATATCAAAACCAGAAACTCGCTATGAAAAGGCTTTTTGAACTAGGCTTTAATAACATCCAGTTGGTGCAAGATGAAGTGGATAAATGTAAACTACAAATAAAGCACACATTTTTAATAGAGATGTTAATTAAACTCTGGAACAGTTTATCATGCATTGTGGTAGATTTACCATCACTGGAATCATTTAAATCAAGTTCATATGTGTTTCTAGAGGTCTCCTCCAGTTGAAAGGAGAGTTAATTCAAGGCAGTCCTGTGGCCATTATTATTCAGAGAGTTAGGTTATATGATTTCCATAGTTTTTGGCCTGGTTAAATATTAATCTAACAAAAACCACTTTGTCCATGTAGAATGAGAAGAATTAGCTGTAATCAGAAACAAATAATACATCACAAACTATTTCAAACAAAAGGTAGCCTCAGAGGGGGAGCAGAAGCTGGACAGGTGGCTGGGGATCTTGCAAGGCAAGACAAACAGTTAAAGATGCAAAAGGAACTAGGGATCTAAAATAGGCAATTAAATAGCACAAAAATGGAAAGCAGTAAAAACATTTATGCTCTTGGAAAAAAACCCCATCATTTTGGACATGCTTATAAGGCATGATTGGAGAGAAGAGGATAAATGTGCATGAAGACACATGAAGACAGCATGGTCAGAGATTAAGATATGTGACAACGGGGAAAAAACTAGCATATTAATCTCCGAAGTCACACTCCCTCTGTCTTAGTAAATTGAAAATTAGTTGCACTAGTGTTGAAACACATAGAGGACTAAATGGTATGTGTTTGAGTGGCAATGATCTTTTGCTCAGCACAAGTCACTGATGTCTATAAATTACAGCAGATGGTATTCACAGAGGACTAACAGATAACAGTAACGTGTTTTAAAAAGCTGATAGAATTCCTGAATGGTTCCTTAGCTAATCGGCATATATAAGACTTTTTAGCACGTATGTATTTGGTTAGGTTTTAAGGTTATGCAGCCCTTGAAGTATGTTGTGTGCCATCGTTTTATTTTTAGCAATGTGCTTTCCCAGGAATACACTTTAATACATTTTCTTGCATCCACCTATATTTATTAGGTGTAAATTGTAACAGCCTCATTTTAATTTGGCAGGTTGCTTCCCAGTGATTGTCATTAATGTAACAGTTGTCAGTCACAAGGATATGCAGAGCTAGCATAGCAACGAAATAAGGCATCCTAACCTGTTTTTAAAGTGTCTGTAACCAAAGAGACTGCAAGAACACTCCAGTACAATACTCTAAAGTGGCACAAAGGATCCAGTTTTCTATAAAATTGGTTACTTGCACTGTTCTGTAAAAGAACTGCTTAGGACCCTGGGCTATATTTGACATTCATGGAGGGGTGGGATTAGCTGCTGGCACCAAGCTTGTGTGTGGGAACCCCTGGTTATAGCCTGGTCATGACTCCTTATTGTCCATCTGACTCCACTTCTTCTAGGTGAGGTGGATTCTCCCGGGGAAATACTTTTCAGCCTGTATCGTGGGACATACCTGAGGTGTCCCAAGGTAAAATGTGGATGAAGGCATCTTATATTTGGAGTTTGCAAAGGGATCCTCCTCCAACCCAGGTTCTGTGAAAGGAGGTCACAGCAACACAGCTGCAGAGCTTGGAAATTCTCTTTCTAAGATAATTGTTGGGTCTTTAAATTAATTTATAGGAAAGTTTTAAATCTAACACCACTTAGTAAATCTTCAAAGTTGGATTTTAATCCAGGCTCTGGATCAAAGGCACTTCTGCTTTGCAAAGGAGAGCAAATTATGTCTCTACATGACAGGCAGTCTGGTAGGTTGCACTCTGCTGGGGCAGGAAATGTAGCCCCAGGAGATGACCAGCCTGCCTGTTAACTGAGGATGAATAGCTTTTTTTGTCATGAGACTCCCATGCAGCAGCAGGGACTCGAGCTCTGGGAGTGGTCTGTGGCTCCTGCAGCTGTGTCACCTCTTCGGGAAGGCTGGTTGTCACTGCCACTTCCCTCTTCACACCCCAGAAGTGCTCTGCCTCGAGGCACATGCAGTTTCTTTCTCCTAAAGAGATCAGATGGGGATGTAAGTGATGTAAGCCCAAATCAGGGTTAATTCCTTCAGTCTTTACTTCAGCTTTTTTGTGTTAGCAGGTTGCAGATGTTGCTCAAAAGAGCTACCTGGAGACCTCTGTAGCATGAAAAAGTCTGTGCCTCTTGGGGTGGGGGTCCCAAGGACATGGGGCACCCTGAGAGGCACCTGTCCTTGTGGTTTTGCTCTAACTATACAGAGTTAGACTCGCTCACAAGCGATACTGAGGGTTAAATTGGCCACCGGGAAGCCTAGGATAAAGGAACCAGGAAAGTGGCTGCTACCCATTTTCCACACCTGTATCTCCCCTGTACCAAATATGACCATTGTACAGTCCAGTTTTACAAATGTAAGACACACTCACTCTTCATCTCAAGATTGGACTTCAGCGAATGTTATGGACACAGCCCACAAAACCTTGTGGTTGGGGTTTGTTTGGGTTTTTTGTTTGTTCATTTTTTTTTTCATAATGGACAGTTGTGCCTGCAAGTAATACCTCAATAATTTATTTTCTTCCAAAGATTGCATTTTTGGTCACAGAGGTGCCAGTCACTCAGTGGCCATAACTTCTCTCAGTTATTCTTCTGGGACAGCAGCATAACTAGCAGCAAAACAAATGCAAAATGAGAGCACAGAGCTTTCACTTGGTGGCTAGCTGAGGAGAGGAGAATGTACTTATCCCAGAAGCGTAACCTGAGAGGCAAGTAGGGCAAATTAACAAAAAATGTTGATTCCTTTTAATGTGGATTAAAGTTGACATCCAAAGAGTTAAGTATCATACAGCTAACTATTTTACTATTGCATCTTCTTGTGTAAAAGCTTCTCAGAGAAAAAAAAATGCAATAAATGTTCATTTAAAAACCTGTTTTCTTTATCCTTTGCCTTTGTGCTAGTTTTCAGGGCATAATGAAGATATCCTTTAAAGTCTGAGGTTTTAAAATTAAGTAATTTTTAAAATTATGCACACAAAAAGTCGAGCACTTTAAAACATGTGAAACCAGATGACATTTTTATTTGCATCTCACTTGGTTTGATGGTTTTTCATCAGATGGGGCTGGGAAAAAATCTTTAAAGACTTTTTCTGCATGCTGGCATCAAACAAGGAATAAAAAGACTGTGCGGGGGAAAGGAGGTCTGAAAGAAAAAAAACTGAAAAGCTAAAAGAGGGAAACCTCATTTAAGTCTGAACTTTGATTCTGCAAATGTTGATGCAGATGCCCAATTTCTTCTAATTCAGGGCTTCGGGATTGAGTCTTTTATAGACGCCTTGCTAAACTCTTAAGAAGGATTATTTTTTCCTGCCTGGACTGCAGAGACGAAGTTAACATTCATTATATTTTTCATTACACCTTATCTTTTTGTCATTATACTTCAAAGATTCTTTATTAATTGCATCTCTCTTTGTTACAAGATTTTATACCTGGTGACAGGACTTGAGTCTGTGGTAGTTCACTAAGACATACGAAATCTATCTATATAAACCTGATCACTGAATAGCATCATTTGGATCTGTTTCCCAAAAGGAAGATGAAATTGTAGGACATCATGATCTAAGAAAAGGTAACACTAAGCTATGTACAAAAATATTAAAAAAAATTGTGAAAGAATCTTGGAAATCCAAACTTCAAGTCTTTGTGCCACCATGGTCAAGATGTGGGACTCCTCAGGTGCATGGAGAAGCCACCTCAGGGGCTGGAGCTGGTTTCTTCTGTTCCCCGCATACTAACAGGGAAGAGAGGAGCATGTGGAAATGGTCTGTGAAGCCTGGAGAACAGGCTTTGTCAAGAAAAGTTGAAAACTGGGTGCTTTATGCACCACAGTCTGCTGCAGATGACCCATTTTCTGCAAAAAAAAAAAATTGTGAGGGTTAGAAAAATAATAATTGGATTTCCCTTCAGAAAGTAAGCAATGCACATTCCCTAGGAGAAATCTGTGTCAAGACCACAGGAGTTTATTCTTCCCTGGCCTGAGTTTTCTCTAGCTCTCACTAAGTTTGTCCTACAATATTCTCTTTATTATAGTAAATATGAAATTATCAAGAAATCTCTGGCATATTTTTTGGTGCTGTCAATTGTCAGCCTAATTTTGGTTAAAATAATTTATGCATGAATTTTGCACCACCTTCTAGTAAATGAACTTGTTTCCAGATGTCAAAGGCGGCTATTTTGCCCCACTATTTAATGTGTCCACAAAATGATCAAGATATTAATCTTTATTAAAACATGTAACTACCGTTCTGGGAAAATATTCAGCTCCCTTTCACCACCTTGTTAACAAGTTATAAATGGTTTTGAGTGATAGTTGTACATGACAGTTTGGAGAGTGTCACATAACATAGAGAAATAGCCATGTATCCAAGACGGAGATTGAATTCAGCTCTCAGGAATTTTTGCTGCTGTTTCTATTCTAGTTCAAAAGAGTATAATAAGAGACTAAGGGCTAAAACTAATCTTCGTAGTGTTTGTGCTTGGTACTATTTACTTTCCGTGTCCTCAAGTTCTGCTTTGTAGTCAGAACTACAATGTCTCATGTTAGAGTGGCACCTGAGTCCTCAAGTGCATAAACTGCAGCTTTATTTTTGTTTCTTTTCATCCTACTCTTGCCTGGCACCTGGTGGTGCAATAATAAAATGAGTAATATAGAAAAAAAGAAAAATGTGGAGAAAACAAACAAACAAAAAGATGTTTCAGTATATTTTCTAGGTTTGGCTCCCATTGCTTCTTATGAGGAATGCATTGTCTGCATTTTTGATCAGTTTTAAGGTCTGCAACAGGGAAATCATGTGAAGATACCAGATCTAGGTTTTTGTAGACATTATATTCAGTTTATAATTTATGCTTTCCCCTGCCCTAAAAGTGGAAGAGACATCCTTTCCCCACTTCACCTCTGCTGACCCGTGAGATTGAAATTGCACCTACTTGTGCCAACACGGGCCAAGTGAACCCTGTAGAGATTCACTTGAGTCCAGCACAGAGAAAACTTCTGGATGAGTGGAACAGCAGTATTTGCTGAAAGCTCCTCAACATCCCTTCTCTGAATAAAGAGCGGGGAAAGGGCTAAGCCTCTTGCTTTCCACCCACACCATTTATGCCCTCGTCACAGCCAGCCCTGCCGTTGTAGAGGATCTCACAAGAGATGGTTGTCCTCCAGCAAGGGTGAGCCAGGCCTCCCTAAGCAGGAGAAATTTAGGCAGAGAATCAGAGAGCTGTAAATAGTTTCCTAAAGTCCCCTATTCTGTTTCACTGATGGTAGATGAAGCAGTAAGTCCAGTGCAATATGCCTGTTCTAGCTTTTAATCCTTTTGAAAAATGGGGTAATCTAATCCAAGATTCCGATGAAATTCAAACAACTATTTTTTAATAAAGGGGCATCCATATACACTTTTGGTACTGATCATGGAAACACCTCACTCACCAGATGTGCAGTCTGAGGGTAAGGCTTCTCCTGTGAGATGAGTGTGTTCAAATGCCCTCGGGCTGGCAGAGACGTGAAGATGTGTCTCACACTTCCTAAGGAGTGCATCAGTAGTTTTATTACATGATACAAAACCATTAAAAAATGGACATAAGAGCAGCATTTACATAAAGTGTAAATACCTTAACATTTTATTTTGCAAAAGCTGTGTATCATCACCCATGGGGTTTTTTTGCTAAAGTCGTTACTCTGTGGGAGACTTGGGTCTCTCTGCTCTTCAGCAGAGGTGTACACTGTACTCCAAAATTGTGAGACAGGGCAATGGGGCAAAGGAACATACTTAAATAATACCAGACAGAAAAAAGGAATCAAAAAGCTCTCCTACTTTCTGGAGGAGTGCTCTGGTGTACTGTTATTGTGCAGAAGGCTTTCTTTGGTGGATTTTTTTTGAGGTTTCACGGTGATTTTGAGATGGCACATCAAGGAGAGATTTAAGGCTGTGCTGGCTGGGTCTGAGTCGGAGCTAGCTATGAGGAGATCCTGCAGCGGGGTACTGCAGGGAAGACCCTGGGACCTGTCCTTCTCTCCACTTTTCCAGCTTGTTTGTGTATTTGGTTGCAAAGTTGGTGCACTGCCATGTAAAGATCCCATTTGTAGATGCTTCATACTTCACCAGGTAGTGATAGACACTTCAATGTCTACTTTTGAGTTATGAATTTGATTTGTGCCCCAGCACCTAAACGTTTGTGTGGCATCACCCCACATAGGTGCTCCAAACATTTTGCTCTTCTATGGAGTTTGACATTCATGGAGATTAAAATGACATAGTCACAAAAGAAGTGCAGAAGATCCTAATGAAGTGTATTATAAACAGTCTTGCACAGCTGAGTTAGTGCCCTTGCCAATATGATTTTTCAGTTAAGTCAGTTATTGATATTGCTTTGAGTTACACTGGACTGATGTTCTTCTCACAGCTGTGGACTCCTTTTACATCAAGAATAGGGGCTGTATATTAATCACAGTAACAAAACCATAAACTGAGAAGCCTAATACTGTAATTAGAGATATCGTATTTGATTTTGTATTTTATTTTTCAAAAGACCTGTATTTAAAATTTTTAAAGCCTGAGGGCTGAATCACAATATAGAGTATCTGGTTTCATGAATCAGATAAGTGCTTAGAAAAGATTAAAATCAATTATGCTATTGTAAAATTTTAAAGTTCAAAGGGTTTGAGATCTGTAAAAAATGTTTAGATGTAATCTTAATGCAAAGACTTGGGCACTTATGCTTTCATTTCGAAATGTGCTCCACAAACACAAGTAATTTCGTTCCATCAGTCTTAGCTTGAGACCCAGTATGGTAGCGTATTAACAGTGGATCTGATAAAACTCCTTAGCACTGAATTGAAGGAACCTCATAGCTGAAGTGGTGTTGCAGCAAACACCCTTTTTACTTCCATTTATTCAGCTTAATCCATGAAGAGATCAATATATTATGTCCTAAAAGCTCTCAATAACTGGGGTTTTTTTTGGTCTTGTAAGCTGCTTCTCCCATGAGTGGCATTACTGAAGCCCAAGGAACAATGTGTCAGGGAGCACACAGATGGCAAATTTTACTGCAGCAATATTAGAGGTACAGCACAGAGAGTTTAGGGGAGAGCAGCTTACAATTTACCATTTGCAGGCTTAGACCATCACATCTGCTGCTTCAGTCTGCCAGGCAAGCTGCGTAGCTGTGGGGATCCCTGGCTTCACAGAAACAGGCACCCCAAAGGCTGCTGCTTGGGGCTGTAGCACCATGCAGCAAGCTAAGCAATGCAGCAGAGACCTTTCTAGTAAGTCTGTGAGCTGCTTTGAACACAAGATCCTGCAGCCCCGTTTCCTTCAATCTTTTAATCTAGTACAGGATGATACCTACAGCCATCTGCACCAGAACTGTATTTAATCCAGAAAGACTAGAGAAAGAAATAATGGTTTGCAGGTTTGTATCCATATTAATCATGAGGGAATTTGTTTTAATGAAAAAGAAAAAGGCTAAGGCTTTATCTTTTTCATTGGAAAAATAGTTCTGAGAGACTGAGGAGGAATGTATCTACATATATATGGAGAACAGAAAAATACAGACCTTTATGCTGTGTCTATATGGGGTAAGCGTGGGCACTTACATCTCTGAGCTTGAAAGACAAAGGCCAGCTCAGGACTAGCATTCCTGCAAACATACTAGGGTAGGATGAGCTACTTAATACTGCTTCCCAGCAACATTTATTACCTTAAACTCAGGGCTCTTGTTAATACAGATGACTTCATGGTTTGCCAGTTTTGGGAAATGGGTACAGAAGATGTGCAACCATGGCACCAAAGTACGTAGACATGCCCACAAACCTCTGTACAGCTGTAGGAAGAGTGATGGAATCTTTTGACAAAAGCTTTCTTTTGACTTCTTCATGGCTACTTTAAAAAAAAATAAATCATTTCACCCCTCATTATTATATCTGTATTCCTGGTTCATACCTCAGAGGATGCTCCCAGCCCTGTGGGTGCTGGGAAGCACGATGTCCAGAGGCAGAGAAAGCCTTGAGCCGTTAGACAGCTGGGTTGCATGCATGGTTTGAGAGAGCTCAGAGGAGAGGTGCTTATGGCTGAGCACAGCATGTGCTGCAAAGCCCAGCACCCTTTTGTCTTCCTTCCCCAGAACCAGCTGAAGTCATAAGGAGTAGAGTTTATCCTGGGAATCAAAGCATAACTACAAAAAAAGTACAAATGAAACAATAAACTTTGTTTTGTCTTTTATAACCATTCTTAAAACCCATTTGTTATAGCAGCCTTCCTCCCAGTACTTTTAATCTTCACTCTTCTTTCCCATAGCAGTTGCCTGGTTTCTTGTCTTGCTTGTATTCTCTTGTTTGGGGCATAAGAAAAGCTCATGCTGTTCTCCTGAGCCTTCCAGTCTTAGAAGGTAAACTTGTCAGGGCATACTCATACGTTTCTCATTTCATGTGAGTATGCTTTGCTTCTGTGTTTGCAAAGTAGTAGTTAAGAGAGTATATTATTAATAACAGTAAATTATTCTACATTTTCTTATCAGATAATATGAGATGAAGCAGCTGTCAAGACATGTTGGGCAGATATCTACAAAAACAATGATATCTAAAGATCCACAACAAAAAAGAAAAAATTTGGAAGGTGTTCAGTCAGCTCCTAGCAGCTGCAAATTTTGCTTTGGATGAAATAATGAACCCATCTAAGGGTGTCCCTCTGGAAACAGTCTCGCCAAGTTATACTTGTCAGAAATTGTATTTAGCTTCTCACTTTGATATATTCCCAAAAAAGGAATTGGAACAGGAGCCTAGGACTGGTAAGTCAGCAAGACATCTAGGTAAGATTAGGGTGTATAAACAAAAAAAAATAGTGGCTTTATATGCAGCTGATTTGCAAAAATAAGACACTTGAGATGCCACTGAATTTGCTTTGCTATTACTTACCTAAATCTCTTGCTCATTATATATATTCAAATTTTACACTATATAATGTGATGTGCAAGATAAACCTCCAATCTAAAATCAGCCAGTGCCCTTAAGGCCATGGTACAAGTGCTTCTATTTGTATAGTATTTGATTAACTATTATATGCCTCTTGTTTCATAGTTTAGATTTCTATAATGAAAATGAGTGGCTGTACCAGCAATTAATGCAGAACCTAGTGAGGAAACAAAGGATTAGTGTAGTTGCAAAAACAGTGAAACAGAGTCAAATTGTTAGTACAGAATGTTTTATATTTGCCATTTGCACTCCTGTTTCTTTTTGTTTATTTGAGGATATTTTTGTGCATGAGCAGAATTAATGTTTTCTGCACAAATGCAACTATTTATGGAAATACATATTTAATTGCATAAAGATGGATTTGCCTTGTTTTCATTTTTATTTTTTGGAGACAATTGTGTCATCTTGTATGACAATTATTTTTTATTATTGTAACCCTTTGCTAAAAAAATCATTACACAGTGATGTAGCAATCATTATATTCTGCTTCTCTGCTGTTGTTTTAAGAATGTAATTTATTATATTGTTGGGCAAAACTGGTATTAATTTGGAAATATTTATATATGTATTTACTTATTTTTGCCAAGCTTACCGTTTGAAGGCATATTCATCAGCCATAAATTAGAGACATCAGCATAATAGAGATGCTGTATGTTAGCTGAAGGAAATAACTATGGGCTGTTCGTATAGTGAAAGACAGGAAATTGTCACACACTTTTGTGCATGTGTGCACATTATATGTGCATGTGTACACGTATGAGTGTGGTAACCTGGTATGCACTCTTTGAATCTTCTTTTATATGGGCCGCATTGCTTCAGTTGTAATAAAGCCTTTCTGAACGCAGAGCCTCGTGGGCTCTATTAGGCTAGCAGATAAGGTGTTTCCCAAAGTTAAAGACTCTCATGCTGTATTTTGTATATATTCCAAATCCTCATTTATCATCATGAAAGGAGCTCATGCCCTGTATACCCCTTACATATGGTAAGTGATCAAAGAGGTCTCATCTGGCCCTGGCCAGCACACAGTTCAGTTATCTTTTCCATCTTGAGGAAGCAAATGACATACTGAGTGATGCTGCAAGAGCCACCAAGTGAGAGAATTTGCAGGTAGAAAAGATTTTATACCTTAGATGACCACAGAGTCCTACTATTTAGAGCATTAAAACCCACCATGTTTTGTCCTTTTTCTTTCTGGCCCAGTAAGTATTAAGGTTTGAAATCAATATTCCCATATTAACTGGGAGGCTACTACCAGTTCAGTCAGGGCTCCTGTATTCGAAAGGGTGCTGAGATGTGTTGTCTAAATTAATAAACATCAGTTTGCATTGTGGAATGGATGGCAGGCCAAGTTAATCAATAATTTAATTACCAGTGACCCATTTTGCTTACTTCTAGTTGAAAGGGAATTTCTGCATTCTTGCATAAGTTATCATTTATTCAGCTTCACACAGATGGATTTTGATGATGCTTTTCCTGCCTTGAGGATGAGATTAATTTAATCCAATATTATAAATGAAAAGCAGGTGTCCAGATAGATACGCATTCTTTTCCTCATAGCTTGCATTACATTTATTTATCTAAAATACTTCCTAACTCAAAATTTGCTGGCAAAAGTTTAACTTACCTTCACTTAAGGTGAGTGTGGCTGTGGATGCGATCACTGCAGCAACAGAAAATGACTGTTAGCAATATTTTTTTAAAGTTGCAAGCCCTTGTGAGAAGGCCAATGTTCACATGTTGTAGCTATTATTATTCTTCATTTTTATTGTGGGGGCAGCTGGCTGGAGCTCCAGAAATAGAACAGGTTTAAAGTGAAGCAGAAATTCTCATTTGTCTCTAAAAATAGGTCATCCTCCAGTATGGAATTTGAAACTGCCAGTTTTTATGCTTTTGAATTCCCAAAGTTATTCCTTTTGGATTTATCTTCATACAATTTTAATATAAACCCTTTGAAACTGGACACTGTCTGAAGTGTTTCTTTGGCTTGAAAGTCTGTGTTTCACTTGCACTTGTTTTAGTTAAAAAAGGAAAATAAGCTGGATGAGAACAGGTGCTGTGACATATTTTTAATAAGCATTCTGGATTTATGTGGTGTGTGGCATCACAGTCATCACCATGGTCAGGTGCGTAGCAGAGAAGCACGCATTACATGTCCTTGAGAGATTAAACTTGTATTTTATCTGCTCTTTTGATTTCTGATAGTGTGGTGTGCTCTATATGGACGCCGTAACACTTTGCAACAAATTGTGCATGTATGGATTATAATACTGGCTAGACATCTAAACAGAAATTAGGACATTCATGTCTTAACTCTCAACAAGGAAGTCAGGAGACTATTCTTACTCCAAACTGATAGCAAGCAACATGGACAGCACAATGGTAGCATTAATACCTCCACTATGCAGACAAGAAACCTATGTGCAGGAAAATGTAAATTATTGTCCCAGAAGCACTAAGCCTATGTCTAGACACCATAACCTGGGAAACATCTGAGTTCCTAACTCAGGATGTGCACAAGTGCCATGTCTGGATCACATTTTGGGGTAAAATCCTTGTGCATGCCAGCCATCCCTCCCCAGATCCCTGGTTTCCATAAGACGAACACCTGGGGATGTGAGCCAGGCTGCAGCGACCATGAACCCCAAGAGATGCCCAGCCTAGCCAGTCAGGGTGCAGACAATGGAGCACCTTGGCAGTTAGGTGTGCTTCAGGCAGAGCCACAAAAAATAAAACTCCAACCTTTACAACACTAACTCCGGTGCTTAGGTGCAAATCTGTCCTCTAAGGTCCCAAACATTTAGCAGGATTAAAATGTTCGAATGGTTCTCAGTGCGTAGGAACAGTTTTTAAATAGGGTGATGGGGAAATGGTTGGAATAGTTCCACTATTGTCCAGAGCCATTTGCTGGATCCTGGGAACAGCACTTCTGTGCAGCCCCCCTTTTCAATGTGTGGAGGCACAGAGTAGATTCATTAGGCATTGTGGAATGTGTGATGTTTATTTAAAAAAATAAGTTGTCTACTACATCATGGGGGGGTTACTGATGAACTGCTAGATGTTTTCAAACTTCTTGAGTGTATTAAAGAAGAAAATGAAGGGAGTCATCCAACTGAGAATCCTGCCTGTGAGCAGTGTCTTCCTGTAGTGCTACAATAACAGTGACCATTTAAGGACACAAGTAGGATAAAGTTTATGAATAGAGGTAATATGGTCTTTATTACCTCGTCCTACAAATACCATCTTTGTGTATTTATTTTTTTCTATGATTTCTGATCTGTACTACTTTTAGCATAATGATCTGTAGCTTTTCCTAAAAGTTTTTATGATAAAACTACTACCCGATGTAGAATATTTAATGAAAAGTCTTGTGAGCATTTGAAGTCAAAGCTTTACTGTTATTTGCACTTCAGACTTCAATATAGCTGTAGGATTTATGCCTACTCAGCTAATCACATCTTCAGAGAGTACATTAATTTAAAAATGCGCCTCGAAATGTATAAATTCACAGATGTTAATGATTATGCACATGTTTTCACTTAATACTTCAAAGCCAGAAAAGGCCAAATTGTGCTGTAATTTGTACTGCAGTGATGAGATTTGGTTTAATATCAATGAAATGAAAAACCCTATTCAGGGACTTGTTGCTTTTTGCAGATAATGGGGCATTTCTGGACACATCTGTTTTGAAGAAGGAAATCTTCCACTTTAGGTAATAAGGCAGCAGGAGGGTCACTCCTGAATGTAAAGTCAAAGGTGTGCAGAAGGTGAAGAGAGAGGACAGAAGGCACCTGGCATGGTGGCACAAGGACATGGCAGCACCTGGGTGTTGGAATCGCTGTCTGCATGTTACGGAAGAGCAAGAAAAAAGAGCAAATAAAGTGGCAGGTGAAAAACACATTGATACACAAGAGCAGTGGTGATGTCTGCATACTACATACATTCTGCATCTGAGATTTCAGCCATGCCCTCTGTATCTATTTACATTTCATGTATTTCCATGCGTGGATTTTTGCTGTTATACACATTTTGATAGAATCACAGAATCATAGAATGGTTTCAGTTGGAAAGGTTGGACCTTAAAGTTCATCTAGTTCCAACCCCCTCACATGGGCGGGGACACCTCCCACTAGACCAGGTTGCTCAAGGCCCCATCCAGCCTGGCCTTGAACACTTCCAGGGATGGAGCATCCACAACTTCCCTGGACAACCTGTTCCAGTGCTCACCACACTCAAAACACATTTTAAACAATATCATTTCCCCATTCCTATAGAAATGCTGGTACCAACCATGTAATGTAAGACACTGAAATATAAAAAAAATAAGAAAAAGACCCTCTATACAAATATATATGATCATAAATAGTTTAATAAAAAGTAGAAATAGTGCCCCATGATGAAAGTTTTCATATGCTTTTCTTTCTTTGAAGCCGCTGTAAACATATGGGTTTGTTCAAGTTCTTTCTACATGATTGCTAAGATTTTTAGAAAGGGCTAGGCTTCAAAACCCCAATTTGTGGTTGCATATAAGCCCTCTGTTGCACTTTTCATTCACATTAGAAAGACCTACTAGACACTAACAATTTTCAAAACTTTAAATTGTTTAAGTACAAAGCAGCCAGACTCAAGGCATCTGCTGCTGAAATTTTTGCTCTAATCTCTGCAATAGCCTTTTTTAAGGGTAATTTTCTGTTTTCCATAAGTGGAATTTATGCATGTAGGAATACACATGCAATAAAATTTTTCCTGTCTCTTTGATATCAAAACAAAAAGCCAGTGCCATGGTTAAAGGCAGTACCGTAAGGCATCAAGCTGGCATTTCATACAGCTTACAACTTACTGTGTGACTAAGCTCCAACATGAGTCCACGCAACCAGCATGCTAGTGCCTTTTTGGAAAGGCACTCCTCTCCCACTCCTCCGTGGTGACAGTTACATGATGAACATGACTCCTGGCTCACCACAGGGTAGTTTTGCAGTGATGGCCACTGTCCAAGTGCCTGATATACTTAGCATCAGAAAGTAACTCAAATTCTTTTCATTCATGCCTTTGGTCTGGAAATTTATTCCCCTCTTCAGTTGCTCTTTAGTGACAGGACAACATTTTCCCCCTCTAATCAGCCACTTACAAGGTTCCTTCATTTCCCCCCCTAGGTCATCTACTGCTAAAGCATAAGCGTTTATGACTAGCTGCATGCAAATACATGAACTGTGCTTTGTGTACTGCAGTACATCGCCAAGGTATGTTACTGAAGCATTGTATCTTCATATTCAGGCTAATTCAGTAGTTTCCCCTGGTAACAATGATATATACTTGCTATATACTCCCTTTCTATCTGGGTATTAAGCAAGATTTTTAGAAAGCTTAGGAAAACAAATGTTCAAGTCTACTGGACTGTATTCTTACAGTGTCCTAATCAGAAGTCACTTGCACAATTTTGGAGGCTGTAAATAAATGGCATTTTGTCACAACAAGGCACTGCGCAAATTTTATGCAAGCTAAAGCTGTTTCCTGATGCAGCAATGATCTAGAGTTACCAGGCTGAAGCTGTGTTGCCATAGTTTGAGACTTGGTTTGATGGGGAAAGAATGCAACAAGCACCTGTATTCATCACTGCAATTGGTGCAAACAAACTTTATGAGGCTTGGGCTACAGAGGCTCTTTACAGCTTTGACATCTGCCTAAGTGGAACTCACAGCAGGACTGAGCCCAAAATGACCTGCCTCTCATATTATGCAGCATCACTGCAGGCAAGGGAAGCTGAGGATCCAGATTTTCAGACACTACAAAGGGCACAATTGTGTGAATGCTCTGAGGGTATTGAAGGGAGAGGTCCAATCCTGTATGGTATTTTTACAGGTGCTTAATTTCAAACAAGAGAATAGCCATACTGATGTCAACGAATCGCTTATGAACTTAAAATCAAACATGCTTTGTTGGATTAAGGTTAGGGCACAGTCTTACCAAATTTAGCCCTTGATACTTTCTAACCGTACAACTAGGCCAACCTGTTCCTCACCATTCTCTTCTGCAACGGCGAATTTGCAATGAGCTGTCTGTCGCACGGCTTTAAAATTTTTTTTGAAACAAGATGTGTGACAACCGTTGAGATGCAGCATTGACCAGAACTACCAGGGTGGCTAATATACTGCCACCTGCACCAGTCTTTCATGTTGATGAATATTGCACAGGTATGTGTCGCTTTCACTACTGTGAATCATTATTCATATTAACAGTTTGGCTGGAGCACACCCACGCCTGGAGTCACCTGGATGCCTACCAAAAGGCAGCTCAGAATATGCTTCACTGAAAGCACATGGAGAGCACTGCGTGAAGAGAAGGTACAATGCACGTCTCTTTGCTCGGGGCCCCCGCTGGCACCAAGACATTTGGACTTCCATTATAATTTTAAAAGAAACTTTGAAGAGAAGCGATGGCAGTCGGGTTTATTTGAGGTCTCATCAGACAGAGAATATTTTTCTGAATTATTCTGAATGATCAACGCCATTTTTTCTAGTTCTAGTTTTGTTAGTTCTTTTAACTTATTTGCTATTAAAAGAACATATCTAACTTCAGTCCTTGAAACACAGGGACGTACAACTGCAAAGATGAGACTATGAGGCAGAAGTCTGCAAATACCATTATTTCAAATAACTCCTCAAGTAAAAGAACTCCAGACACAACTAGACACTTTGGTGGGCGAGCTGCGAGCAGAGTCTGCTCTCTGCTGGAGGCTGTCCCGCAGCCTGTTCTCATTCCCAGTGTAAATGCTTTCGCTGAGGGGGAAAACAATAAAAAGTCTCATAGTTGGGCGCTTGGGAGAGAAGCCGTGCCCAGGGCAGCCGGCCCGGCTCAGCCGGCCCCGCTGGCGGGGCTGGGGGGACCTCTCGTGGTGGAGATGGAGGGAACAGCGTTTGGTCCGCCGGGGAAGCCGAGTGGAAGGAGAAAGGTGAGTGAGTGCAAGTGCGAATTGACAAGAGGAAATTAAACGGTGCTGCGGCTATTGCTCTATACCAGTGCTGGTATGGACGTGGGTACCTGGCTGTATTTTGAAAACATACTGAATAAAAATTCATATTTTTCTAATCGGTGCCTATATTCATTGTGCATAGATCATGTTTCAGTCCTTTCAGTGACACACAGTCCCAACAGAAGAGATTTTCCATCCCAGTTTGAGGGACATGTTCTTTCATACTTCCTCAGCCAGTAATGCTGCAATTCCTTATCTCTTCCTGCTGTACCTCATGGTGGCCCTCCAGTGTCTGAAGGGGGTCTACAAGAAGGCTGGGGAGGGACTTTTCACAAAGGCCTGTAGGGCTAAGAGGAGGGGCAATGGGTTCAAACTGGAAGACGGGAGATTCAGATTGGAAATTAGAAGGAAATTCTACACTCTGGGGGTGGTGAGACACTGGAACAGGTTGTGCAGGGGGGTTGTGGATGCTCCATCCCCGGATGTGTTCAAGGCGAGGTTGGCTGGGACCTTAGGCAACCTGGTCTAGTGGGAGGTGTCCCTGCTATGGCAGGGGGGTTGGAAGTAGATGATCTCTGAGGTCCCTTCCAATCAAAGCCATTCTATGATCCCATGATTCATTCTATACTAGTTTTGCGGAATAAAAAAAATCAAACAACAACACAACAGAAAAGGTGGATTTATGCTTATGTAATGTCATATTTCTTGTTTTCTTCACTGCTTTCTGAATTTTTTTTTCCCTCAAAAATACCTCAACTATGAGTTTGAAGAACAACACTTGAAGTGTTTAGAATAGTTCAGTTGGAAGGGACCCTACAATGACCATGTAGTCCAACTGCCAACTATTTGACTCTAGATTTTTTTTTTTTAAATTATGAGCAATACAGTTAATCTGGGGAAAAAATTCCTTAGCCATGGCCAGAACTATCTTTGAGGCAATCTGGGAACAATGTCACATACAAATGTACACTCACATACAACTCATAGAGAGTTAATTTTCTTCTAGAATATCTTCTTGAAATGCAGCTACACGTGGTTCTTCAGACAGTCCAGATTCCCATTTACGGTTCCCAATGGAGAGATAAAGGGGCTCTCATTCTTTTTTATTATGTGCAAGTAAGATAAAGGTGCAGTGCTTTTTTTTAAATCAAGAACTACTCATAATGAGAGGTGAAGATTCTTCTCCTACTCCGCTTCCAACAAAAGCTATTGCAGCCATCTTGCTGAAGCACCATGGCAGTGCTGAGGTTGGCCTGAAGGCAGTTATGAGGTAAAGCAAGAGGTGGCTCTGAATGCATGGTGGGACTGAAGTGGAGCTGTTGCTGTGATGTCTGGCCCAAATTTTAAAGGACTGAAGGGACAGATTTTCAAGAGGATGGACATTGAGGATCATGGGATCACAGGACTGCAGGATAATTTAAGTAGGGGAGACTGCAGGAGGTCTCTGGTCCAGCTTTCTCTCACAGCACAGTCAGCTCTGAGGTCAGAACAGGCCCATAATGGCTTCCTTCAGTCAGGGATTGAAAACCATCAAAAATGGAAAGTGCATCACCTATCTGGACAACCTGTGCCTCTGCCTGGTTGTCCTCATGAGGTAAAAAACTTCCATTCAGTTGTCATTTTTTAACGCTGAGTGGCAACTAAGCACCACACAGTCTCTTGCTTACTCTCTGCAGGTGAGAAAGAGACTTGTGAGTTGAGTGTTAAAGAATTTCTCAAAGATTCATGATGGGTTTACACTAGGTTTGCCTTTTATTCTATGCAACTCAGAGCTGGATCACCATCTTAGTGAGTGACAAAGGAATCACAGAGAATCAGATATATATATACCTATTCAAAACAATTACACAATCTACGTAATTTTTCTAAAAGTTCTTGGTGTTTTTCCACAAACTCATGACTCTTCATTTTTCATTAATTCAACAGTCCATAAAAGTCCAGTCGATATGTCAGTTCATCCTATCATCTCATTTCAGTTCCTCTTCAGAAGATACGCATCTTCATAGGTCACTTCAGTCATTAGGGTCTTTTATCTTCCTTCACCTTTCAAAACTCTAAGAACTGTACTTAATCTATGTCTAAACCTATTTTAAAACATGCTTACTCTAAGTTAATCACTTACCTGTAATCTATTATCTAGCCTTTTCCTAAATATGATTCTGTTGGTTCAGCTGGACTGGGCTTTAAACCAGCCATGGTAGGGGCTATACAGGGGACAACTGAGAAGCAGCTTCCATTGTTCTATTATATGAAATTCTATTACATAGTCCTTTACACCTGTTCAAACAAACCTATTGCCTATCCTAGATCAAGAGTATAGTATGTTTCTAACCTAAATTCCCTAAAAGGCCTAAGTCTTAAAATCCTAAAACCCTAAGGCCTAAAAATATCTTTACATTGAGATAAAAACAGTTTAAAATTACAAAGATTTAAAAGAAACAAAAACCTGTAAGGAAAAAACCCCACCAAAAGGAGAATGAGAGAGGAAAACAAAACCCAAGGATAAAAAACAAGTGATGTGAATGAAAATGATTGCTCACCGCCAACTGACTAATGCCCAGACAGTCCCTGAGCAACAGCCTCCCTGCCAACCTCCATCCCCAGTTTTATGGGTGAGCATGATGTCATACAGTCTAGGCCATCCCTTTGGTCAGTTGGGGTCAGCTATTCCAGCTGTGCTCCCTCCCAACTTCTTGTTCACTCCCAACTTACTTGCTGGTAGGGCGGCCTGAGCAGCACAAAAGGCTTTGACACTGTGCAAGCGCTGCTCAGTGGTAACTAAAACATCCCTGTGTTATCAACACTGTTTTCAGCACAAAAATATAGCCCCATGCAAGCAACTATGAAGAAATTTAACTCTATCCCAGCCAAAACCAGCACACTGTTTTTAAGCTCTCTTCTTTAAACGTATACTTGCTGTTTCTCATCTTCCTGTCCTGCGCTTCTGCGAAGAGCCCAGCTTCTTCTCCTCAGTGACCTCCATGTAGGCACTGGGGAGCTACTTAGGTCCCCTAAAGCTATATCTACCCAGGCTGAACAAGCCCACTCCTCAAACCTGTACTCACAGTGCTTCAGTTCCCACCACCTTGGTGGCTTCTGCTGAACTCGATCCAGTTAGTCAAGGTTTCTTCTGTATTCAGGGACTCAAATTTGGATGCAGTAATCTAGATGTGGTCTAACTAGTGCTGAGTAGAAGGGTAAACCTTCTGCCCCCATTTAAGCAGCAATATATTGTTGGCCTTCTTTGCAGGTCTTCTGGAGAAACTGGCTGCTCATGGCTTGGATGTGTGTACACTTCACTGGACCAAAAATTGGCTGGATGGCTGTTCCCAGAGAGTGAATGGAAGTGGTGAATGGAATTAAATCCTGTTGGTGGCTGGTCACAAGTGGTGTTCCCAAGGTCACAATACTGGGGCCTGTTCTCTTTAACATCTTTATCAATGATCTGGATGTGGGGATCAGGGCATCCTCAGCAAGTTTGCAGTTGACAAAAAGTTCAGGCAGATGTGTTGATCTGCTTGAAGGTAGAGAGCCTCTACAGAGGAATCTGGACTGGCTAGATCAATGGGCCAAAGCCAATGGTATGAGGTTCAACAAAGCCAAAGGCTGGGTCCTGCACTTGGGTCACAACAACCCCATGCAACAGTACAGGCTTGGGCAAGAGTGGCTGGAAAGCTGTCCAGTGGAAAGGGACCTGGGGATGTTGGTCAAGAGGTAGCTGAATATGAGCCAGCAGTGTGCCCAGGTGACCAAGAAGGCCAACAGAATCCTGACTTGCAGCAGAAATAGTGTGGCCACCAGGACTAGGGATGAGATTGTCCATCTGTACTTAGCACTGGTGGGGCTGCACCTCAAATACTGGGTTCAGTTTTGGGCCTCTCACTACAAGAAAGACATTGAGGAGCTGGAGCATCTTCAAAGAAGGGCAATGAAGTTGGTGAAGGTTCTGGAGCACAAGCCTTATGAGGAGTGGCTGATGGAACTGGGGTTGTTTAGCCTGGATAAAAGAAGGCTCAGAGGACACCTTACCACTCTCTACAACTACCTGAAAGGTGGTTGTAGCAAGATGGGAGTCAGTCTGTTCCCCCATATAACAAATGATATAAGAATAGGAAATGGCCTCAAGTTTGTGCCAGAGAAGGTTTTGGTTGGATATTGGGAAAAATTTCTTCGCTGAAAGGGCTGTAAAGCACTGGAACAGGCTGCTCAGGGAAGTAGTGGGGTCACCATCCCTGAAGGTATTTAAAAGATGTGTAGACGTGGTGCTTAGGAACATGGTTTAGTGGTGACCTGGCAGGTCACTAGTGCTGGGTTAACAGTGGCCTTGATAATCTTAAAATTCTCTTCCAACTAGAACAATTCGATGATTCTGTGCTGCCCAGTCACTGCTGGCTCATGCTCAGCTTGCTGCCCACCAATCCCCAGGGCTTTCTCCATAAAGCTGCCCCCACCAGGCAAAATCAGCCTGTGCTCTTCCTTTGCAGCAGCAGGACTTTGTGTTTGTCCTTGCATTTTGTAAGGTTGGACGAGTCCTCTAGCCTGTCTAGGTCCCTCTAAATGGCTTGCTCTCAAGTGTATTCAATAATCCCCCCAAACTGGTGTCATCTGCAAAGTTTAATTAGAAATAGATCCATGCATGTTGGCAATGAATATGGCTACATGATTTTTTGCAGACCGACAGGAGCTCGCTCTTTCCCTGCTCCAAGTGTTTATGTGACATCCAGCCTAAGCTAATATACTTTGCCTCTCAGCAGAGCTTAATAGCTCGGGATCAGGATTGTGCTAATCACAGCTAAATAGCTTTTGGTTCAGAGCACATGGAAATTGAGCTGCGTCTGCTTCAACGTCCTGTGTGAGTGTAACACGTAAGTCCACCAAAATGCATGTTTCATTAGCTCTGGTGGAGCTCCTGAATGAGGAACTGGCAAGCCTGAAAGGTGCAGTGTTGTGATAAAGTGGATCCAGACCGAGTGACGGCAAGAAAACTGAAAGTGAGAGAATTAATTAATCTGAAGCCACTTACAAGAATGCTGAAAAGAAATCATTATCTACCACCAAACCTGATGGTATGTTATCCTAGCTGTTTAATAGAACAGCATCACTATTCGTGATTTTCAGCATGATTTTTGGCATATTGAATTATATGCCTCACGGCCACCCAGCAACAATTCCCCTTGCTTTTGGCAGGCTATGGGTTGTGTGAGCGCTTATGGGCATTAACAGAGCTCTGCATGAAAGAGCTTCCACTGGTGTTGCAGCTGGTGGCAGTCTTGCTTCAGGAAGGAATATGCCAAGGAAAGGTATGTCAGGCTCCTGATGCCAGTCTGCGATACCTAAACAGATGTTGAAAGAGCAATGTTGAGAGTGTCCTGGTTTGGGTTAGAACCGAACTAATTCTGTTCAGTGATTTTACTTTGCAGCTCAGTCTCTTCTAACTAACTGCACTTTCTGAAGTTAACAGCATATTTTTGCAGGCAGTGTCTGTTTCTAGCAGTGGTAACGCTGGATGTTTAGAGTTACTACCAAGGATTGGTATGCAGACCAAGGTCCTTGCTAAATCTTCTGTACCACATTGGAGGGTGCAAAAGTAAGAGGCTGCACCTGTGAGGAGGAGCAGCCAGGACAGCCGACCCTAAACTAACCAGCGAGGTATTCCATCCCATATACGTCATATTCACTATAAAGCTGAGGGACCAGGAGGGTCAAGTTTCTCTCTTCCTCATCTTCAATGGCTGGTATCTGAGGAGGACTCTGTCCATTCTGCCTTCTGTCCTGATTCGTCTGTTCCTGAATCCAGTTCCAGAATCCAGCTCCTGCATCTGGTTCCCATCTGCTGCTGAGCCCGGTCTGGGACTTTGCCCAGTGGCTGCTCCACAGCCTCAATGGTGACAATAACGTAATTGCCATCAGGGTGGTTGGGTTCAGTACTGGTTTTGTATCCATTTGTATATATTCCATTTTATTATTATAATCTTCATAAAAGCTGTTTCAGTTTTCTTTTCTAATCTGTGTCTCTCTCATTCCTTTTCTCTCCCATTTGGAAGGGCAGCCAACAGAGATCCATAAGTCTCTCTCCCTTATTCCCTTTTTCTTCGCCCTTTTTTTTTTTTGGAGGGGGAGAGGGAGGAAGAGAAGTTAATGGAGAGTGTCTGTTATAGGTCTAGCAGACTGACCCTAAACCTTGACAGGGAGTCTGATGTTACTCAGGGCAGAGAGAAGCTGAGGCTTAGGTGATTCGGTACTCCCTGAAGAGATGCCTGTTGGCTTCCAGAGGACTCCAGTTAGACCCAGAAAAGTAGGGTGGCTAACAAAATGCACAGACATGAAGGGAATCTGTATATTTATAGGCATGACCAGGTTAACGATATAACTTATGCTCACCCTTACATTGCAACCACAGCAGTTTATAATAAAGAGTGAGCATTCTAAAAAAGTCAGTAGCTAATGTTGTAAAACAGTCAAAAATCTAAGCAAATAAAGAAAGCACCAGCCTAAAGTCTCATATTCTTGTGGAGCAGCTGGAAACGCAATGCAGCACCACTAGAGGAGACCTAGAAACAACTCTGGTACAAACCCCTCAGGCGATCACTGCTTGAGACACATAGGAGCGAGAAGTGTCTTTGAAGGAAAAAATATGGGAGCACCTATTAGAGAGGGCAGCCTGTGAAATAAGTTTTTGCTTGTGCACCTGTCTTAGGTAACTAACAGAAAGGAAACTATTGGGTCTGACAGTTTTGATGGGATGTATCTGCTAGGCTCACTTTGGGTCAAATCACAGGCTGTTAGGAAGCATCATGGAGCAGCTGTAGAATGCACCTGAGCACAGTGCTACCATAGAACCTGAGGACCGTGACAGCATCAGAGGTAGGGATGCTGCTATGGTAATTGTTTTATTTATTTTTTATTTCTTACTTTCTTTCTTATTGTATTATTTCTTTATTTGAGGACTCCATCTAACATCTAATCCCTTAAGAGAGTCTTCACTTCCTGGTAAATAAAAATATTCCTTGACAAAGAAAAGGAGACAGATAGCATCACTGTAAGATTATCACAGAAAACTGTTTGCTAATCAGAATCCCCCCATTACAGCTGTTCTTGTTTTGACACGCTTTGCAGTGTTGCATGGTTCCTGCTCGTTTGTAGATAGGCACCTGAGAGGTAGACTGAATGTAGTGTAGGTGCAGAGGCATCTGGGGCAGCTCCATTTTAGGAGCAGCAATGCTACGGCCAGGCTGTGGTGTACTCCTGGCAGAGGTCAGAGCTCTCTGTGGCCCATGGCCATTGTGACCGTTGATGGTTCCTTTCTGTTTTGCCTCCTACATGCTTGTGTAGCCAGGTGATAGGTAGAAGAAGAGAAAAGGCAAGGCCGATTAGCAGCAAAATACTAAGAGAAATCCTGCTTGGGGCTAAGACATTTCTGCAGATCATGGAGAAAAATGGTCTTCACGTCCTTGGAAACAACCTCCTGAAATGATTGCTTTGGATCCTCTAACTGATTTCAGGGGACAGGAGAAGAGAGATGGAGGAGGAAGGGTGAAAGAGCTCCATTTATACTTAACTGGTATGAAATACTAGAGTTCTAAAATAAAAGGTGACAAACTTGTAGGTAGAGCCTAAACACAGTAAAACATGAAAGAAACTAAAAAATGACAGTAAGTGGCTCTTGAGCCAGACAAAAAGCAGATAAGGGAAGATGAACAAGATTTTCCCCATGAGTGAGTTGTCTGATAGTGAGACCAATACACTTATGCACAACCGAGATGATACAGGAGGCAAAAGGCAAAGCTGATTATCAAGAAGGTTGTGAAAATTCATTTAGGAAGACTGTTTGAGAAGGAAATATTTCTTAACTTTATACTCAAGGCTCAATTTCTGCTAAAAATGTGAAAATGAAATGTGGGATAGCCACACAACAAAGAGAAAAAATGCATGAAAAAAAGAAGTAGAGCATTTCTGAACAAGAAATTGCTATCCAGTACCTTAAAAATATCTTCTGCTTCCTGACTATCTGTGGGTATTGCTGATGATCAGTCATAGTTTTTCTTCACCTTCCTTTGATAAACAAATTAAGCAGATTTAATATCTTCTTTCAAGGTGAACATTGTTTTTCTAATTGTATTGCTAGAGCTTCTCTGAATCTGTTTGCTGCATCTGCTCGGCATCCTGCTTAACTGTCATTAAATCAGAATCACATAGAATCTTGCAAATAGCTTTTACTCACTAATAACTTCCCATTTTCTGTCTCCTGTAGATCACACTTCCCTTCTTCATGGCTGTACCACATCAGCAGTTGATGGTTATCAACAACCTTTATGACAATGATTATGATTATAAAACTATTTAATAGATTTTTGAAAGAAACATATTTATAAATAAAATACATAAAATTACATTTTATATATTTATATGTAGGCTATATACATAATCTAGAATATATGCATTGTTTATACATTATTTTATTATTATTCATTGTAATAATTAATAATCTTTTCTCTGGCTGCAGGATGGAGGCAGGGTGCAGGCTTGTTGACACTGCAGTCTGACTCATGCTACCAGTCTGTCTTCAAAACACCCCTCATTTCACACAGCCAGCTCTTCTCTTCTCTCATGATCCCCAGTGAGCAGGTATAAGAGAGAAAGATGCAAGATCCGTGAAATGTTTTCCATAGCTTTACTTATATCTGTTGAGGTGTCTCGAAATTGTTACATGCGGGTCTTTTCACCTTTCTCTCCTGAGCATAATTCTTTGGCATTTAAACCGTGGCAAATAATGTGTTAAACATGACTCTGCTCTGACTGTTGGACAAAATGATTAATGCTACCTCATGCCTATCTTACACTCCCTGTGATATCATGTTTAAGAAGGTATTAGCTACCATTGCTTAGGTGAAACATCTTCTCATGTGTTGCGACGAGCAGAGATGGACTTCAAAGAACTCTATGAGAGTTATAACTGAAGACGTTTATTTGCAAAAATGGCTGCGTTTTATACACTCCAAGCCTCAAAGCACGCCCCCCTAGCGCTGTTCATCAGAAAGCTGCTAAAGCGATTCGCTCAGTGCTCTGTCCATACGCCTCTCTTTACATGCTAATTGGCTGGGGCTCCTGCTGTGTCTCCCGCCTTGTCTGCTGATTTCTTGCCAGGTTTCTGCTGGGTGGTGTTTGCTCGTTCAGTCTCTTATCTCCTTCTCTCCTTGGGACTTTTCAGCCTCATGGCTTCTCAGGCTCTTCAGGGATACATCATTACCTGTTCAATGTCAACATCCATCGTTCTCACCTCTGAGTCCCCAGACCAGCTGTGGACTCCCACACTCATGTACGAAAATATCCTTTCATAAATAAAGCAAGACTGGAAGTGACACAGCTCTGAGCTAATTACTGAGGAGCAACCTGCAAAAAGTGCAAAACTAAATGTACATACTTTTTCAAACACTTCCAATAAAGCTCTTCCATAGTAAACAAAGAAAATAAGCCCATAGCAGGAAAAGCTGAATCAGTCATTCGCATCTATGTTCACCACAACAGAGCACAGGGAAATAATCCATGCTGGCATCCTTCCAGACGGATACTACACAGAGTAGCTGCCTTGAAGTGAAGTATGTGTAGAACAGTAATAAAATTAAGAGTAACAAATTACCAGGGCCAGATATTTCACCTAGACATTTTCAAAAAGAAGTTTGTTTAAGAATTCAGGAATTAAATACCTGAATTACTGTCAACCCTTTTAATTTTTGCTTCAAACCTCTTTGGTTCCCACAGGGCTGGAAAGCAACTGATGAGATCCTTTTTCAGAAAGGGTTCCAAGAGCAAGCTGAGGAACTACAGACCGGTATGTTCAATATCTCTACAGGACACCTTAACAAGATTTCTAATAAGGAATTAAGTGAGAGGGCATGTGAATAACTATGACATTGGGCAAAAGTCAATATGAATTTTATAAATGCAAATCATACCTTGCATACCTACTTGAATTGAGAGAATCAGCATACAGGGATATTGCAAATCCTGTCTACCTAGATTTCCAAGGGTATTTGAGTTCACCGCCAAAGGATTTTAAGGAATTTTAAGTGGTCACAGGATAAGACCACATGGATAGTTGGTTAAAAGACAGGAAACAAAAAGTACCAGCAAATGAGCCCTACACTGTTCCTAAGAAGTGTAGATGCAATACTGAGTTTTACACTGACGACTGACAGTTTGAGGATTGCAGCCCAACTCCCTACTATGACATGGCTTCAGCCTCCTGTAAGTATCTGCTTCTACAAAGCTGGTTCTTCATGGTCTCACCTTACTGGAGAGCTCTTAATGTAGAGTTTTGCCCTTCCATCAGTGTTGCCAGTACTAATCATAGTAAAAACCCATTTTCTGAATTTGAACACTTGATGTCAAAGCCAGCTCTTCACGTCAGCTGTTCCCTTCCTGCCTCAAGGAAGCAGAGAGGGCTGCAGTGCACTGCAGTAGTTACTACATCTCCTGCCTTGGGCAAATGAGGTCAGTCAGGCTGCACAGCTCTGGCCGGGCTGCATGCCATGGACTGACAGAGCTGGCATTTACATTTTAGTTAGAGGGTGAATATATCTCATCATTGTTTAAATTTCCCTGCTTGGAATTCTTACTTGAAAATCCATGACTCCTCCTACCCAGACAATATGTTAAATTTTCCATTAACTGGTGGTACAAATGCACCAAAATATATTTTTCTTATGATTACATGAATATTTGCAATATGCATATATATATTTCAATGATGAAAAGCATAGTTAATGAAAATGCATCATGTCAAGCTTATCTGAACCCAAATCAAATTCTTAAAGGACTACAAATTCCACACTGTTGGTGGTGCTAATACTAACAGCCTGGGCTGGCAACATACTAATCACTCTGTCTCTAGACGTCCAGGCTGGTATTTTAATCACCCAAACACTAATAGCCTGGCCTTGCTGGCATTATAATTGTTATGGCACTAACGGCCTGGGCAAGATGGTATTTTAATGATCCTGGATCACAGCCTATAAATGTTAATTTTTAACATTTCTGTCTTTTTATCAAGGTTAACAAGATGTCTACCACAGATATGATCAATTACAATATTCAGAAATCACTATTTTAACTTAAAAGAAGAATCAAACTTTGGAGTCTTGGCACTCACAATACTGGACACTTTTCAACTGGAACATCTTTGTCCCATCCTTCTTTTCCTGGCAGCACCTTTAAACCACATGTGAGTTACCTGAGACAGCTGGAGTGGGCTGTGCTGATGTTTGCCACTCTAAGTATCAGAATGATCTTACTAAAATATCCAATGAATGCTGTCCCAGATATTTAACAACGTAGGATAAAACCCCTCTCTCTGTTGTTGATATTTTAAGAAATTAACTCAGATTGTCAACAATTCGGCTTATCTTCAAATGTCACTAATTAGTTATCTGTTGAGCATTCATTGACTTCAAAGAGCCCAAAGATTAAGATCTTTGCTGTTACACAGTGCAGGTCACTAACAGATGGATTTTGCAGGAAGGTTTTATGGCAAAGCTTCATTCTTATCCCCTTTAATTTGAGGTTGGAAATGCTGGGGCTGGGGAGACTGATTAAATAGGAAATTGTTGGTTTTCCTCCAACAGTTGAGAAGTGTGATCTTGCAATGCCTGGAAAAATTTAGTCAAATTGTCGAGGAGTTCGAGCTCTCTCTCTGAAACTTAACTGCAGTTAAGATTTTGAATTTTGTTTCTTATTTTTTATAATTGCTGGGTCACCTCTTCTGACATTTTCCAGAAAGTTAAAGCAGTTAAAGCCTTCTTAGGACTTCTGAAGAGGATCCATTACATAAATGCAATACATTGCCATTTGAGGAAGATTTCAGTGCCCCTCATTATGGGGATGACTATGAGCTGCATATGGATGATGAAAGCATTTGCTTGGCATGGAGCATTGCAGTGGCACGGTGTGTTGCAGGGCTGAGTGATGGTGTATGGTTTTGGCTGCCACCAGCCTGGTGCTGCTTGATGGCTGCCACAGCCACTGTGCTGCATGGTGATAAGCTCCAGAAGGGTGGCAGGCTGCACGGTGACAAGTTCCAGAAGGGTCCTCCAGGATGGCCATCCTCCAGGATGTGGTTTTGTGGCCATCATGCAGAGGACGCTCACACTTGCAATGTTATGTGAAAGGAGGTGTCCCATTTGTGGAGGAGGGAGGTGAAATAAAAGAGTCAGAGAAGAAAGAAGAATGGTTCTGGCTGAAGGAGGAGGCAGGTGAACTTTATAAGGCATCAGCCCCATGGGCAACTCATTTGAGTAGCTGGCTGCACTTCACCCATGTCAGTGCAAATCAAATTCATACCACACTCAGCAGCGGCAATGAGCCTTCTAATTTTACTTGATTTTCACAGCTGGGATGAGGAATTCATCAATCAAATATTTATTTTTGCCTTTGCTTTAAAATGTCCCTAGAGGGGAAATTTGCCCTTCACCTGCTTCCCATGCGGGAAGCCCAGCTGCTTTTTCAGGATCGTTCCAGACACAGGGCTGCCATCAGCTGACATTCTTCCATAAGAAGATTGTGAATAATGTTAGCAGTTCCCAATCTATTTTTTCAATCTAGGGAGGGAATTTCAGAGGAGGACTCTTCATGTCCTCTGCCTTAAAAGGATCTGAACACTTTTTTGGTTTTTTTAATACTTTTTTAAAAAATACTTTTAAAGATTTCTCTTTTCAATGTCCCGTCCCCCATTGCTTCCTATCCTTGTGAAGCCTCCTGCATCATCCCTGGCTTCATTCCCACTCCCCTAAATGGATTTTTTTCTGCTTTCAGGGTATGACATTGATAAAGCAGGGCTGATGCCACCCAACTGACCTATGTGGCCAACACAGCCCTGGGCAGTTGCTGCTGACACACGTGCCCTGCTTGGGAAGCGAGGTGTTGTTCTCAGCGTGCCACTGCGTTGGAGTCAATGCTTTCAGCAGCTAAACTTAGGAGCAACATGACAGCTGTGTGAGGTCATTGTGCTGCAGCAGCTTATCTAGCGGGGCAATGTTTTGGAGACTGGCACTGCATGTTTTCCTGGCAAAACAGTCTGCTCTGCTTGGTAACAATGCCCTTTTGTTTACTTGAACTCAGGGAGGATTTCTTACTGTGACCGTGGTGAACTTTGGTAAAGCTAAGACGTGATGACCAGAAAAGTGTGTTTTCCCTGATGTCTATGCTACAAAAAGCAATATTGTAGGGCCAGTTTTGTTGCTTACTTATGTTCAGTACCTCTTGACCTTTCTTCATCAGGACCCTAAATACAATGATGTTGGCCTCCTCTGGTAGATCACTTGTGATAACACAAATAATTTCAGTTACTATCAGATGTACTTTAACGTGAAACAGGCTTCTTTTCCTTCGAAGATTAATAAATCCTTCTATAAAATGCTTCTTAGTGTTTGCAGTGTTACTTTAACCTTCAACACGAGAGAAGTCATCCTCAGTTTCTTGTCAGAAAAGCAGTTTTTTAACCAAAAGCAGTAGAGTCATAGTAAAGTCTAGGAGTTCTCTAAGGAGTCCTCAGTCTGTACAAAGCTGCAGTAGCACTGTGGTTTTTGCCTGTCAGTATTTGTTTTCTCTGCCTCTGCAGGCATTACCCTGTAGGCAGGATGTTTCTAGTGCATCTTCTATGCAGGCAAGGCCTGCAGAGGAAAAAGAGCTCCGGCCTCCCTAGAGATCCCCAATCTCACACTTTCAGCCAGTTCTGAAGCTCTTGTGAAGTGCTATATTACCAGAGCATTTTAAATAAGGACTGACAGGGGCTGGAAGGATGTGTTTCTGGCTGTGGGTTCCTGGACCATGGGTAGCGACAGGACTCTCCATTGACATGTGAGAGTCAAAGCAGCAGCACTAGCAAGATTAGAAGAGCTCTCAATGGAAATCTTGATTTCCAGTGGAGGGCAACCTGACAAGTTAACATGGGTGACTAAGGTGAAAGAATGAAAAATCTTATAAATGCCTTAAATGGTCCAATCTTTGTTTGTTTTAAAGGTTGTATCTGAGATCCTTGATTCTCTGAGATCCTCGATTCTTCTGAGGTCTGCTTTATGCAGAGTTGATGACATGAAAAGGAATATGCATGTGAAGTACATAAGAAGATAAATTTTAAACTGTGTTAAGTGCTAACAGCTACTTGTGCCAACAAAGAGAAACCAAACTCAGGATGCTACTGGTAGCACATGGACTTGTAATCAGCACCGACAAAGTTAGTCTAAGGCAGTCCTAAAGAGCGTGAGCATAGCACACTGTTGGTAAAGGAGAGAGGCAGAAGAACAGTGACAGTATTTATTAAAGCTCCTATACAGACAGAAGTTTTCAGAGGAGACTTTTTGAAATCATAGTAATCTTAAATGTAAACATTCTTTGACACAGAAAGACAGTTGAAGCATGAAATAAATAGGTAGAAAATCTGTTATTTCTATTGTATAAGCTGAAAGAAATGCACAAAGTGAAGAAATAATGCAGCAAAATGTCAGGAAGTAAATCTGAATTATACAGAACAAACCACAAAATTGGATCTGTTACAGGAAATATTTACTTCAAGTTATGCCCTGAGTAACATCTCTTCAAAGTGTGTTATTTTTGCCTTCTGTCTTGGAATCCTGCTCCATCTGATGACTACCCTGTGTCTGTAGCTTGTATTGTCTTCCTGAAACCTGAGGTTAGTCAGGACCATATCTCTTTAAAAAAAAAATATACACACACACACAAAGAAAGAAAAAACCCAGGCTGGGAAGGGGGAGCTAAAGCCTCTGCTGCATTGGGCTGTTGGGCTCCACCGCGGCTGTGGCAGCGGCCACGCATCCCTCTGCAGCCTGCTGATTTTGCAAAAGAAGGGGAAAAGGATCGTTTTGCGGTCCAGATGCTGTCAAACACAAGCAACCAATGGAAGAAATGGCCCAAGGAGCAGACGAGCATGTGGAAGCAGTTTGTGAAGAAATAGTTAAATACCGAGCTTTGTCCCGGCGGATGCTGTAAGTACGAGCTCGATAGCAGATGCCGTGGTTGCTGCAGTTGTTTGTGGGAGATGTTTTATGGGTATCCTGATGCTTTTAGCACTCACAGGTCGAGACAACATTGGCTGTGACATATTTAATAGTGTATTTAGGCAAATAACTGTGTTGTCTGTGGCTCTGCTGGGTTTTTGGGTGACTCAAAAGCTGCAATGCGCTGGCAGGGCGGGTGAGACACCGGACTTTGCACATGTTCTCCTTTCCTGATGCCTTGTCTGGGCTCTGCTGTATAGACGTGCTAGCAGATTGCTGCAGTACCACCCTCCCCATGCAAAGGCCTCTCTCTCTGAATTTCAGCGTTGCCTTCAAGCGTTGGGATACGCCATACATTTTTTTCACGCTACAATGGCTGACTCAATTAAAAAAACCCCTAGAACTACTTGTTACACAAATTTGCTTCATGCCAAGTGCTCTATTCTTAATTTCTCTTGTGTATGCAGTTGTAGAAAGCTTACGAAATTCCAAGAGCTTTGTGTGTTACCACTGGGAGACTGGTTTCTTAACATAGCTCTCCCAAAGAGAGTGCCAAGAATGATTTGTTACTCAAAGGAATGAATATTTTCCTATCTTTGATCTGACTGTAGCTGAAGTAGATGTGTGTATTTTTAAATATAAATATTTGTTCGCATGGAAATCCAATGTCTTGTTCTTTAGCAAATGTTTTCATGCTTTTTATTCTGCATATGGCCTAATGATTTAGTACAGATTTAAAAACAAGTGAAAAAGCAGTGCTGGAACAAGTTTACTGCATTGTGTTTCTCAGCAAATTTTTTTGTAATCAGGCAAAATTTTTTATTGTGACTAAAACTATGCATGTCAGCAGGGTAAAAAGCTAAGTAATGAGTATTTGCCTTGTTATTTTATAAGAATATTAATTTTGCCTTCATCTAAGTACTGCATAAGGCCGTGGTGATTTGCTTTAAAACAATGAATACACTCTGATGGACTCTGTGGTGGTACCTAGGTACTTACCCAAGTAAGTACCTGCAGAAACCGCTGGGAGATCCTGCTCCAGTAGCAGGGGAGGTAACAGCAGGGCAGTTGTGATGAGCTGCCTGTGCTGGTGTGTTAAGGAGGATGAGTAGTTGATGCAAGGGAGGAGTCTTCTTTTGTGCATCTCTTTTGTGACCTGGCAGAAGTGCAGCTGATGGCTGCAAGTAACTACACACTTCTGTCACCATCACGTTGATCACCTCAGTGGGGATATAAAGCAGAGCCTTCCTTACCGTGAGGAACCCACAGGGAAGTTTCCTCATCACTGCTTTTTGAGTTGCCTTCACCTCATATTCTCAGAGGTATTACAGCTTTGTCAGCCTTTTATTTACAAAACAGCTTCTTACTGCTTGCCACCAGAAACTGAATTATAAGAGGCCTAATTTAGCCCTTAATGAGCTTATAACAAAATAATGGTACCTAGGGAGTGCTGCAGCAGTGAATGTGAATGCTGAGGCTGTGTTATTGTCAGTGTTCATTCTTGTCCCTTCTTCTCCTGTGTCAGGATTTTCACCCTCCCAACACCAAGCAGCATCTCTGGTTGGAAACAGGATTTCCAAAGATTAAGAAAGTAATCATTTGCATTGTCATGTAAGTGTTGTAAGAACACAAAAAGAATACAAAAACCCAGTCCCACATAGAGAATTTCAGTTCCCATACAGAAAATGTGCAGAACCATGACATAATTTAATTAGATGGAATTGTTTTATAGGCTGCTTACTGTTGTGTGAAGACAGTGGGAAAAGTTCAGCTCCTGTGTACTTCCATTGTTTTCAGCAGAATCACACCAGGGTAAATTTGGCATTTTTGGGGCCAGCTGGAAAACCTTTTCTTTCTCCATCTGCCTTGCTTAATTGTTTCCCTGTTTCTCAGACATGACTTTTCATGGCCTCAAGGGCAACGGGCCCAGATTCATAGAATAATAATATGAAGGACCTAAGGTGCCCAAGTTGCTGTCATGCTTGCCAGAAGCTCCTTGTAAAGTCAGGTGAAACACAGGAACACTTCCAGGAAAACAGATATACCACATACCTAGAACTAGCCAGTGGTCATTGTGCTTCACCGTGTTTGGGGGCTGCTTGGACTCTGCTCTCAGAAGCATGGGGTTTCTGAAATACTGACTGAGTTTTTATGTCAAAATATATAAAAATGTAGGTTTTCTTAATCCAAAAGAGCATTTTCTTGAAGCACTTAAACAGTGTCTAGCTGCCTAGTTCATATGAACCATTGGAATAAAACATGGAATTGAAGAACCGCGTGTCAGAATTTGAAGTATTTGATCTTTTGGAAGATTTAATCTTTTTGGAAATAAGTTTTAATTAGTTCAGCAATATTTTTTGTTATACACACAATTATTCAGCAATTATTTCTGCCTCAGCTAAGAAATACAACAAGTTGCACATTAATTTGGTGCAGTAGGTTTTCTCTGTAGATCATATTCAGATTTTTCTAATAAGTGTGTATTTAATGGATATATTTGCATTTTAGCAGTCTTGAGCTAAGTCTTTAAATTTAGTGATCTAGTTTATTGGCATTTTTCTTCTTTTATACCAGCTTAATAGAAGACAGTAATTGCCTGGAATTCTTAGCATGTATGTTGTCAGTTGTGGTGGAGCTACACCAGAGCTTTGTGAAGAAGGAAGGCTTCACGCTGCCTGTGAAGACATACATGGGTTTATGCACAAAGAAATGTGCTGCCACCAAGGTTGGACTAGAAATAAATGAGGCTTAGTTGTCTTCCCTAAACTTACCTTTAGAAAATGTCTCCACCCAGGTCAAACAAAAATAAAGCAGCATTTCTAGTAGGTGATGATTACACTCAGGACACAGTGAGGCAGGTGTTTTGCGTTCCTCTGGTGACCTCCCAGGAGGGCATGAACATGCCTCAGGGTCTCTCAGCAGTAGGGTTTACCATCTTTTTTTCTTACAGGAGAATGATACAGCTGGTTGCATATCCCAATCACCACCTATTGGAGATAAGACAGCTGGTGGAAAATAGTAAAGGCCAGAGGTTTAACACTCTGGTCTTCCATGAAGAAGGAAATAATAATGTTAGGATTTAAATTACCAGTTTTAGTTAAAGCTTCCATGAAGCAAAAGGAGCAGCTTGTACCTTGTTTTAGGACAGGCTAGTTTTACCTGGCTGCCTCTTTGTTAGTTATGTGTGGTACACAGTGGAGCTTTTCAGCATTAACAGCAAAATTATTGTCAGATTTTAACTAATGTAAGCAGAGATCCTGGAGAACATGATAGTAGCTACAGAGTGGTCTGATATGCTTAATAAGCAGGCACCAGCTGTCACTGAGTCCTGTTCGATAAAATCATTTGAACTATGAAAGAAATTGCTAGTGTCAGGAGATGCCTGGAAACCCGTTGGGAGAGAAGGGGAATTGCAGTACTGTGCTCTCAATCTTTCCTTATGTTACCTGTGCTCTAACCATAGAACTGGCCCCTGTAAAACTTCCCCTTTCTTCTCAAATTTCTCCTTCCATATTGTTCTTTTTCTCTGTCCTAGGCCATCATGTGATAACATCAGTTATCACTTCTGATCAACACTTAAGGCAGTTTCTTGTAACAGCATGTCACCGGCCTGCGCCAATCCTTCAGCAGCATCTCACATGTCTCCTAATCCTCAAAGGTGACACTGGAGGCCCTGGCCATGTCTGTGCTGCTAAATAAGAGGCCTAAGGAAGAAAAATCTGCTCAGATCCTTAGCTGTCTCTCTTGTGCTCAGAGATGCAGCCAAGCTCAAGCCAGCGTGGGACCAGGACAAGCCTGTGCTGAGCCAGGCTCTCTGTCTAGAGCAGTCCATGGATAAGAGACGGTGGAGGCTGTGCACTGTAGGGTGATGTGGAGTCACTTTCCAGTCACTAACAAGTAATTTTCACCTCATTACCTTCATGTTCATATTGAACTGCCATTGGAGGCATTTTTCTGACTCTTGGCGTAAGCTCATGTTACCCCAGCAGTCCTGTGCCATGCAGAATCTCAGCCTAACAGTGTTGATCCACCACAGCAAATTAGATTTAAGAGTTGAAGAACTTCAAGTGCTTTCTCGTTTCCTGTGGTTACTTCTGCCAATGCTAAACACATCTCTTTAAATCATTTTGGTTATTTGATGTTTATGCAATGTATGTATGTGTACATGGAGACTTCCCCTAAACAGCAGTAGTGGTGTGGAAAGCTCATCACTTTGGGAACTATGCAACCAAATAATTGATTGTATACAATTCCATATGTTAAAGAGCACTCCCCTACTGCAGAAAAATGGATTGTTAGACCTGAAAGAGCTTTTTCATCTCTTCTGTGATGCCACAAATATAGATTTATTTCAGTTTCTCATTAGCTGTGACAAGGATGATGTCAGACAAGTTGTGCATGCCCTGTCTTATAAGTAATAAATGAGAAGGACCATGTCTCCTTTTTCTCTAATGGATTGGTGTTATAGCTGCATGGAAAAGGCACCAGCTTGCTTTATGGAACATAATGGAGTAACAAAATTGCTCAGACTCCGATGAGTGTATTGATCTCAGGGGCTCCTGCTTGTCCCTTTATGTTAATCTCTGGCATCTCTCTCATCATGTTGGAAAATACTACTTTGATTAAGGGGAATAACAATAAGCTCTGAAAGTTGTATAAAGAACTAGAAATAATAGAACAAAGTGCATGTTCTTTTTGGTCAACCTGAACTAGAGTATAAAAATCTTCCAAATACCCTTTCAGTGAAAGTTTATTTTTTAATTATTGATTTAGGAACTCCAATTTGAAATGCGCTTGTCATTTCTTTCTTTCTATTGCAGTACTTGCAGAGAGAGTTGTTATAAGCTTCTCATTAATCATAATTTTCACTAATAAGGTGCTGTTTAATCAAGTAGTTCAAAACACTCTGCAAACACTCATGAGTGCAGCTTTATGATACTCCTGTTGCTTAACATGGCTCTTTGTGAATAACGTCATTTCTGTTTCATACGCTGCAATTTCCATATTCAGTCCCTTAGTCATTTTCTTTCAGTGTTAGGTGACCTTTTTAGCATTTTTAATTAGGAAAAAAAGAGCACTGAAATACCAGTTTAGAATGTAATACCTAGAATTTGTTATGTTGTGAAGGAATAGAAGAAAAGGAAGAGGTGTCAAATCACAGGCCCACCAAATCTTGGCAGACTTCTTTTTTTCCACAACAGTTGCTCTTGTGAATGGCACCTGCTAAAGAAACAGGCTACGTTTCAATGCCTTCACACTGGTTTGCAGCATCAGCAAAGGAGCTAAATATTCTCAGCTTTTAAAAGATTTTCTCCCCACTGTCTTGGCATGCTATGTTGAGCCAAATCTCTATGTTAATCTTGCTTCTCCAACATTTGGCATTCCTAGATGAAAATTTTCAGCATAGTGTGTCCCAATTTAGAGACAAGCCCTCCTACTTATGAAAAAGAAGTTCATACAGATAAATTCCCTGCTTAAAAGCATACTAGTCATAGACAGAAAATGCCATACCATTTGTCATCAATTTTGGCTGACAAATGGCATAGAGATGAAACTACTTCTGGTCATGTCTGTCAAACTCTATCCATACTTGTATTAAGGATGTAGTGATCATAAGAGCCTCTTCCTGGTGCTTTTATAAAAAATAAGGCTTGGATGAGCAGAAAAGAAAGAAATATATTTTTAAAATTAGTATCAGTATCTGAAAATAAAATTTGGCCTTGGAACAAACACTTCAGAAGGATTTATCTGTTGGTCTGAACAATACCCTTTACCAAGAAAAGGAACAGCACTCTTCAGAGCTTGTCTCACTGAGTTATGGAGGCATTCAGGATAAGGTCTATAATAATGACTTTATGCGCTAAAAGCACCATTTTAAACAACCTAACTGTCATTATTTCAGGCCTTTTGACCTAAACTGAACCCTACTGTTTCCTCAAAACCTCTGCAAATCTGCCAAGACCACGGGGATGTTCCCTGAGGCACAGAGACTCACAAGCAGGGGTATGCACTGGGTGTGTGGACCACATCTAGCCTGATTCTGACCTCGAGCACAAGTGAGTCGATATGTATCCAAAGTGCTGGATTCTGCTGCTAGGACAGGGTAACGCTGGTCACAGGAGTGGCTGGAGAGCAGCCCTGCAGAAAGGGATCTGGGGCTTGCTGGTGGACAGTGGGCTTAGTAGGAGTCAGCAGCATGCCCAGGTAGCCAAGAGCAAAAACTGCATCCTGGGGTGCATCAAACACAGCATAACCAGGTGATTATTCTGCTGTATTCAGTGTTGGTGTTGACCTCATTTTGCGTACTGTGTGCAGTTCTGGGCCCCACCATTTAAGAAGGATGTGAAGGTCCTTCAGGGTCCAGAAGACGGCAACAGAGCTGGTGAAAGAGCTGCAAGAAATGTCCTACAAGGAGGTACTAAGGATTTTGGGCTTTCCTAGTTTGGAGAAAAGGAGGCTGAGGGGCAACCTCATTGCCCTCTATAGCTTCCTGAGGACGGGACATGGAGAGATAGGTGTGGAACTCTTCTTCCTGGTATCCAGTGATAGGATCATAGCATCACAGAATCATTCTGGTTGGAAGAGACTTTCCAAGATCATCAAGTCCAACTGTTAACCCAACACTTCCAGGTCACTGCTAAACCATGTTCCTAAGCATCACATCTACACATCTTGTAAATACCTCCAGGAATGCTGACTCCACTGCTTCCCTAGGCAGCCTATTCCAGTGCTTTACAACCCCTTCCAGTAAAGAAATTTTTCGTAATATCCAGTCTAAACCTCCTCTGGCACAAACTTGAGGCCATTTCCTCTTCTCCTATCACTTGCTACATGGGAGAACAGACAGACCCCCCACCTCACAACAGCTCCCTTTCAGGTAGTTGTAGAGAGCAATTAGGTCTCCCCTGAACCTCCATTTCTCCAGGCTAAACAACCCTAGATCCCTCAGCCACTCCTCCTGAGACTTGTGCTCTAGACCCTTCACCAGCTTCATTGCCCTTTGGATACGCTCTAGCACCTCAATGTCCTTCTTGTAGTGTGTGGCCCAAAACTGAACATGGTGTTTGAGGTGCAGACTCACCAATGCTGAGTACAGTGGCACGATCACTTCCCGAGTTCTGCTGGCCACACTATTTCTTCTGCAAGCCAGGATGCTGTTGGCCTTACTTGGCCACCTGAGCATACAGCTGGCTCATATTCAGCTGGTTGTTGATCAGCATCCCCAGGTCCTTTTCCATCTGGAAGCTTTCCAGCCACTCTTCCCCAAGCCTGTAGCATTGCATGGGGTTATTGTAGCCCAAGTGCAGGACTCAGCACTTGACATTGTTGAACCTCATCCCATTGGCCTTGGCCCATCAATCCAGCCTGTCCAGATTCCTCTGTAGAGCCTGACTATCTTCAAGCAGATCAACATACCTGCCTAACTTGGTGTTGTATGCAAACTTGCTGAGGGTGACCTCGATCCCCTCATCCAGATTATTGATAAAGATATTAAAGAGAACAGGTCTCAAAACTGAGCCCTTGGGAGCACCACTTGTGACTGGCTGCCAACTGGATTTAACTCCGTTCACCACAACTCTGTTCATCACAACTTGTCAATGACAATCCAGTCATTTTTTTATGCTTAACAACATGCTTAACTTTTGATCAGCCCTGAAACGGTCAGGCAGTTGGACTAGGCGGTCATTGTAAGTCCCTTCCAACTGAAGTAGTCTTTTCTATACTATTTAGACTGAAAACCAAGTCCTGCTTTTGTGGCAGAGGACTGTAGTAGTGTAGACACAGTCTAAGGGCTGTATATGTTTCCAAGATGGGAAGACAGAGAGTGTCCAACTGGTCTAAAGGCTATATAAATTTCTTTAAATGTAAATAGTCTTTTATGGGCAGGATGGGAGCTCTTCTTAGCCCTTCTGCTCTGCCATACCGCTGCCTCTGACTTTATCTTGTTCCATAAAGTGAATTTTCTGTCTGTCCTGGATCTGAAATATTACAGCCTCCTCTTCTGTGCTTTTGTATTTACAGTCCTGCCCTAAAGATACTGACCTGGATGCTGTTGTTCAAATGATTTTCCTCATTTGCTGCTAGAGTAAGGCTGCCCTGCTCTATGCTTTTCTTGATCCCTCTGTTTTCCTAAGCATCAAACTTGAGCTGCCTGTCCTTACTCTCAAAGCCTTTGCAGCGCTCATGCATGCTCCTCTTCAGTACTATGAAGATAACCTCCCTTTTTATTTGGCTAATAATGACAGTCTCTAATGTTCCCATGTTATTTTTTCAACTTAACCTCTCACTATTTTCTCCCACAAAAGTTCAGAGGTTGCTACATGCTGAACTGAGTCAACTGAGGATGATAAAGAGGCACTGTGCAGCTTGTGTCTGAAACCACATTGCATAACGTGACCACATGTCCCTACCAGCTGGTACTGATGGAAAGGAAGAACATTGTAGTTGTCTTTATATCCTCCCTGCCTTTCATTACTGTGCTTTTAAAAAAATATCTTTAAAAACTCAAGTTTGGTAATGAAATAATAAAGATGGACAATCATACAGCTACTTCAGTGTTACGGCAACACCATGTCCTGCTAACAGATACTGCAGACTCTGTTTTTAGGACTACGATTCTGGGGTTGGTGCTGGGGTGTTGCAACTCATTATTAGGGGATTGGGAACTGCTGTGAACAGAGATTTCTGAGACACTAAGCAAGTCTCCACACTTCAAGCAAGCCATTTTTTACTCAAGTACTGTAACAACTAAACATCCAGTATTACCACACATGCCAGTCAAGACTTAGGTACACGATACTGTAAATCTCATGCTGCCTGGTTGACCCTGATGGCCACAGTCTTTGATGGTTTAGTCTCAGACTCGAGAGCTCTTGAAGACAGAACTGAAGAGGGCTTCTTCTGTCTTCCCCAAGTGCCACTGGGTATTGCCGGAATTTATATACACTTTTCCATAGATCAGGTGGACCATAGTCTGGTCCGAAGTCATACTTCCTCTTCTTTTGTCATGGGTACTGATCTCTTCATTCAGGTGGCTGTTACGTATCTGCAGGCTGGTTCCCAATTATGTGATTCCTTCTAATAGCTGCAGATTGAGTACCTTTATTCTAGAATTGATATTGTGATGCAACTATACCAAACAAACAGCTATTACAAAATATTTTGCTCCCTGTCCTAAATCAGACAGGCCTGTGGTATGTCTGGGTGCAAGGCAAAATGGGTATGTTTTGCTTTTCTACCTTAAATTGGGCAGTCTTGTGGTACACCCGGGTGGATGCAAACAAAACAAAATCATCAATGTCAACATAGAAATTCCCTGCAGGCTGACTGCATGACAGAGTGAGCTTTTGTTTTAGAAGACTACACTAGAAGATGTTTTGCCTCAATGTATCCATTAGTTCTTGATTTAGACCCATACATTTAGCAAATCTGAGATGCATGAGTGAGCTTTCTTTAAAATAAAGCTTTGCTGACAGCATGTTGGCACCATGAAAATGTTCCCAAACCACATATACAAGATTATTTCATTCTATCCAGTACTGTTGGTGAAATTAGAAGTGAATACAGGGACCTGGTACCATGCCCAACAGGCCAGTGAACCCAGTTGCTCTCAGGTAAGAGGGCAAATGTGAATTTCAGAGTTGAGAGCTTCTTGCCACCCCTCCTTAGCTGCCATTTCCCACATACACGAACTTAGATGCTGTCAGCTTAGATATCCCAAGTGATTTCCAGGGCTTGGCTATGCACTGAGGAGTTCCGTAGGGTTGGAAGGAATCTCCTGGAAATGAGCAGTGCTCTGATACCATAAGCTGTGAGAGCCTTGTTTGGAAGAAAGCTGATCAGTCTCCAAAGCTGACACTTTTCTCTGCTTGCATCTCCTTTTGGAGGGCTGCCTGAGAACCTCTTTGCTTTTGTGATTAGTTTTTCCCCACTCTAAGCTCAATTTATTCTGGGAGAATTTAAACCTATATATTTTTGTGCCCACAGGATGTAATAGGTTAAATGGGATTAATTTTCCTGTGCTCATTCATCTAATAGATTTAAAAAGAATAATCTCACCTTTTCAATGCTATCTTTTCTTTCATTTGCCTTGGCTAAAGAGACTGGTTTCTCTTAGTCTCTGCATAGAGGACAAGATATTGATTGCCTTGGTTGCCCCTGTGGTTTCAAGCCATATCTTTGGGGAACTGTCATTAGTTTCTTATTATCATCTACTGTAGAGCTGGTTCTCTATCTACCCTTATTGTAATAATTTTCATCTTTTCCTGCTTAACTGATAGTTTTCATTGTGACCAGTGTTTCTAAAATTCTAGAGCTGAGATTTATGCCATTTCCTTTCTCTGGGAGATAATTTTTCAATGGAAGACATTAGGTTGACTGCATATTTTGTTGTATTTTAACTTATTTTACATTTGCTTTCCTGTCTTTATTAAGTCTTTCCTGTCTTTGCACACTATTGATGTTGCACAAATGATCTGAAGTTACCCAGATTGCTTTTCCCCAGTCATATAGTACTAACTTCTGTTCAACTTCCTGAAAATATTTCCTACTAAAACTGCAATTTTGTGTTGCAGAGTTCTTGGACAGAGATAATCCAGTTTCTTCCAACTAGAGTGAGTTAACTTTAACTCCTACCTCGGTTATAAAATTTCAGTTTCTATACTTTTCTTCCTAATTTTTTTTTTCTACATATCATATCAGTCCCCATATTGAATGCTAAAAATAAATGGGAATGCTACTCGCCTCTGTTACATTACTTCTGTTATAGGTTTTGCATGAGGCTTTCTAAGTAAAAAGGCTGTATTTGAACTTGTGCCCAGATATCATTTAGAAGCTGTTGCAGAGTAAGAGATGCATCCTTTGGTGAAGTGGTACACTGCACACAATCTGCAGTCCAAAACTTGCTGTGAAGGTCCCTGACATGATGAAGCAGAGCTTAGTTTTTTCAGATGCAGTTATGTCAGGAATACACTCTTGTCCTACTTGGAGACCCCTCAAACCAGAGCTATCTGCTTATCTTATCACTCCTGAAGGAGAGAATGACGTGGCAGGCTCATGATGTTATCCAGATTGTCTCATCAAGCTTTCCAGTAATTCAACATGAAAAAAGGTTTTTTGCAATAGTAATTGAGGGTGGGATAAGTATTAGGAGGAGGCTTGGCTTCTTGAATGCTCCTTTGAGAGCTGCTAATATGTTCACCTCTATGAAAGTATTGAGACTATTCTGCAGCTGTGGACTTGAAATCTCCTTGTCAGGCTTTTGTCAGTCAAATGCAGATTTCTAAGTTGTAGGTCTGAGATTTTATATCTACCCCAAACATTAAAGAAGGAGATACTGCAAAGCACATTGATAAACAAACAAGCAAGCAAATAAATAAATAAATCACATTTATGTATATGTGATACAGGTTAGTGTAGAAAAAAAGGGGGGACCCCCATATAATAATCAATATTTAATGAAAGGGGAAAAAAAATGAATTCAGTGCTTGAAACAGCTTTGCTTCTCAGGACTTCCAAATTGCTGTGATAAGCAATTCTTTCCAATCTTTTTGCAATCATAAGAATAATAATGACGAAGACTTTGAACTGTTCTCAGAGGACAGAAAGTCCAACTAAGAGCACAACTGCTCCTAGCAGCCAGCTAACACCCTTCCTTCTGGCCATCTGTGCTGCAAGGTGATCAAAGAGGAAGATGCTAGGCCAGCGGAGGTGGCGAGGCCAGCTATCATTCTGACAGCTGAGGTTACACAGCGTTGAAAGAATGGTAACACCTAATTCAAACATCAATTCATTTTACTAATTGAAAACAATTTTTTAAAAGATCTGAACCCATCTGCTCTTAATTTAAATGTTGAAGTAAAATCAGTAGGAAGATTTGAATATAGCTAAAGCTTCACTGGAAGGTAAAATAACAATTAGTTCAAAAATATTGTGTGAAAAGAAAACTTTCCATATATATGTATTACTTGTGATAATTATTTGGAGTTTGATTTACTTAATAGAAAAGAAATTTTCCTAAGTATATTTTTCAATGCTTTAGACATTTGAACATAGACAAAGAATTATTTGTGTCATCTAAAACAAGTAACACAGTTGTATTCTGATACTTAAGCCTGAACTGCTTTTTAGTAGTTTACAAGGTAGAAGGCAAAGCAGATAAAGAATTCAGACACCAAGATTAGGTATTGAGAATTTAGGGCATAACTGACTTTATGGTAAGTAAATATTCTTCCTAAGTTCATCTTTAAAATAAGTTCATTTAACATTTCATCTTAAGTGCTTATCTCGAAAATGCACTTCAGGTGCATTCTTAGAGTTCATGTATCCATTATAATGGTCTTCTATGTACAGCACTGTAAAGTGCCTTTATGTAACCACAAAGGGTATTTCATTTTCCTTGTATTTCAGCCACTAGTCATGCTGCAAAACAATAATTGAGGTGTGAGTTTTCCAGGTTACTCTTGAAGAAAAGTCCTCAAGGGAGATATTTGTAGCTGAAGGAATCACTTTAGCCGTCCAAACAAAATCTAATTAAAACAAAAACAAAAACAAAAACAAAAACAAAGAGAAGGAAACTTGCTAAAGTACTCGGCTCTCCTCGGGAATCATATTTTCAAAACACTTGACCAACTTCTAGCCCTGCATCACTTACAGAGACTGACTTAACCAAAAACTACTGCTGGCATAATTATTTGTAATTTTAGTATTTTCAGTACAAGGGCTCAGTTTCTATTCTGTCCTTCATCTGGTTTCTCATCAGGAACTCACGAGACTGACATCCCACTGTTAGATAGTTCATAAACTCATGTATTGGCAAGTCTATACATAACAGCGTGCTGCTATGGTTGCAGACTCGTTCATAAACAGAGAAATAGTTCAGATAGATAGCAATTATATAGCTGCATTAGTGTTCAGCTCTGACCAGTGTACTGGGCTTTAGAGCAACCAGAGCTTATCAGTTAAGCTGGGTATCTCTAAGTGGCATTGTACCGTGCAGTCAAGTCATAACCCATACTCCTGTTGTTTTTTTCTGTGCTTACCAGCCCCATTGTTCATATGTTTGTGACTGCAGAGCTCTTCAGGTTTCTGTATTGTGGTTTATAGACAGCCTCAGCTTCCCATTTCATTGGAAAACCCATTAAATAGTTCAGCACTAACTCTAAGCACAAATGGTTCTCATTCTGCTTGTCCTGTTTTGTGGCACCCACTGCTTTCAGTTTCAGACGAGAGGTGTTAAAATCCAAGTTTCTGGAGAACAGCAGTGAAGTTTTAACCACATGGTTCTTTCCCTCAGTTGTATTTTTTTTTTTAGCTTTTTTCTCAGCTGCCACGTGTTGCTGACAAATCACTTTAAGACATTTTCATTGAGCATTTAAGTTTAGTTCATCAGAATTTGATGAAAGGATTCTTTATGCATAACTCAACTGCACAGACCCAGATGTTACTGTAAGATCATTTGAATACCAGAGAATCAATCTGTTAATTAGTCATATTATTACAAATAGTTTTTAGAGCTTTCATATTATTGCATGGAGTCACACTTCCTCAGTCACTATTTCCAAAAGTGAAGTATTGCAAATCTTGTCTTAAGCTCATTTACTTGGGAATTATGTTTCCTTTGTTCCTTTGAGAAAGAGACAGATGTAGTTGGCACAGGACCTATTTTTTGTTCCAATTAACTTCGTCTTATTCTTGACGATAAGCACGGTATATTATTTTGGCCCCTCAGACAAATTTCCTCTACTCCATGGCTTAGGGTAGCAGTCATCTTAGCTGATGTATCCATGCAGCATTAAGCTGTGAGGAGACAGCTGACTTCATCTTGAGAACCATAGGGCTGTCAGCTCTGCTTACTGCAGTGCTGGATTGTTACTGCTCTGCAGCTTCTGGTTTTGGAGCTAGCAGCTTCCCAGTTTGCTCAGGTAACTCTGAGCTGTTTTCCAGTATGTGGTACGGATGTATCCATACTGAATCTACTACTTACTGTTATGGCCTGACTTCACTGTCTACTGCTGGAAGCTGTCTCTCCTTTAACTGTGAAAACTTCTTTATTATTAATGAATTCGAGTGACTGTCAGGTGACCACCACACTATGAGGCAAAGAGCAGGAGAAGGGCTTCACTCAGCTTGAGGGCACTACATAACCTTGCTGCAGGTAACAGACCTTAATGTTGCTTTGAACTTGCCCTGGACTCTGGTTTGTGTTTTGATGAGCAACATGTCTGTGCTCTCACCTACACTCTTGCTGGTGCTTTTTTCTCTTCCAGGTCTTGTGGTTTGAGTAGGTGTTAAAAGTTCCTAAATGTAAACCGGATATAATTAATTCCTAGAACACCTTCATGAATCAGACTTTCCTCAAATACCTGGTTGGGTACCTGGTTCATGCAGTCAAGGTTAATACATTCCCAGACTTGTGATCAGCTCAGCAGTCTTCTGTGGTTTTCGCCCTCCTCGCTCCCCGTGTGACGTATAGTCATCAACTTGTTTTTACCTGAGAATTTTCTTTGTTTATCAAACTTCCTGCTATACTGAGAACCTATGGCAATTACGGAGTTGCTGGTCAGTGAGTATAATGCCTTATGAGATATAGAAGGGATTGCTGCTCTTTCTATTGCTGGTGTGGCCTTGGAAGAAGTAGGTAGGAACAACAATATTTGGTCCAAAATCCCCAATGGCTACAAAATTTGCTCCATTTTTCAGCTGTAAAATATTTTTATTCTTGTACTTATGCCTCATGTTTCATCCAAAAAAGGACCAATGCCTGCTGTGCCAAATGCATCAAAATCATCACACTCTAGAAAAAGAATCACTTTTGTACAACTAATATCAATCCTCTATATAAAAAGCAACAAGAGTGCAGCATTTTTATTCATGATAATTGCATTAAAAATACTGTTTTTATAGTATTAATACTATGAATAGTGTAAATAGTATTAAAGTGTTGGCATTTTTTAAAGCTTTTTTTTCATCACATACAATTTTAAGATTAAAAATAAAGCACGAAAGCTCATATAGTACATAATAGTATAAATGCAGAGCCATTTACTTCGCTGATGGCACTGATTTATATCTGCTGATGGCCTGGACTACTCATTTCAGTTGAATTTACTACACCAAAACTGTCTAGACTGAACATATTAAGGACATACCTACCTTACTTCCAGCATTTCCAGCTTCCTGGCACATTATTATATTACATTGTGTCACTCCATCTTGGACTGCAGAACAGCTATCTCTGAGAAGCAACTCTATATATTTGTGTGGTACCTGCAGTTGAGTGATAGCCTTGAATTTTATTTAACCTTTGATAGAAATGCATTTTGATTCCAGCTAGTATACTTGTGCATTAACAGGAACAAGTTGTGCTTAAGAAGTGTCTGTCTCCTCAAAATGTTGATACCTGGATGGTCTTTTTTTCAAGGTTTAGCTGTTTCCTCTGGACTGTGCATGAGCCCTTGTTATATTTGTAGTGAGTGTGGTCTAGGTTCGTTCAGACCTGCTGCTGCTATTCCATGGAGTGGGATTCTAATTAAGAATTAAACCTGTCATACGCTCCTGTCTAGTAAGTCCAGGAGAAAGCAGAATTTATTGAAACAGTGGAGCCATTCTGTATGTATAATGGCATACAGGAGATTACAAATTAACCCTGAGATGACCCCATACTACTTGAGATCCGAGATTAGACTTTGGGCATATTTCTTGTTCTGCATCTCTTGGCTCTCATTCGTCAGCCTTCAGTGTTGCTAGGTATCCTTGCCTTTTGCCTTTTAAAGGGATGGTTCTCTCATGCTAACAGGTTTAGAAGAATGTGAGTTTTTCGTTTGTGTCACAAGGCGCCTCTCCCTGTATTTCCTGGTAAAATCATTATTGGTAGAACCAAAATGATGTCATACGCATGAGATACAAGTTGTACATTTTCATTCACTTCACAGTTCACTAGAAAAGCATTTTGAGTGAAATGTCCTAAAACAAAAAAGTGCTTTTCTGTCTTCCTGTTTACATATGAACTGTTTGTATGTGTGATGCTGAAAGGAGCTGTGATTACCACGAGGTGATTGTGCCACAGCATATCCTTGAAGACAAATGCTGGGTACAGCAAAGATTACCCTTGAATGCAGCAAATGGACGGGGTACCTTTGGCTGTACAAATCCCACTAGTGACCCAGCCATGCCGCAGCCCTGGTCATCTCAGCTTGCTCTTGTGCTTGAGGATATATACCTCCTGTTGTTGTGCTCTTGTTCATTCCAACAGAAGTCAGCAGAAGCAATAATGGTTTTGTGATCAAATTGTGCTTTTAAACTGTATAAAACATAAATTAAGGATTAGCTGCTGCTGTGCTTTGTCCACAATGTTTTCTCCTCTAAACTTTGGATTGTGTTCAGTAATTGATGCTCTTGCATGCTTCGCATGCTGCTGGATGGAGTATTAAGTTTTCATTTTGTTGTTGTTGTTGAGGAAAGAAACTTAGTGTATGTGTAGTTTAGACTGTGTGAAGTAGTTTAGTAGTAGTAAAGTTTATGCTGATCCCAATATTAAACAGATGGATGAGGAGTGAACAGACAGGCAGTCAGATAACCACTAATGGTTTTCACACCAGAAATTTCTGGAACAGTATTAATATATATGTATATATCTACCTGATTTGCAGCCAAAATTAGGTATTTGCATAGCTATGCCTGTGGCTTCATACCTGCGACTAATCACAGGCATCCACAAAACTGATGATTGTTTTTACAGATTGACTGCTAAACCTCCTCCACCAAAATTCAATTAAAGGCAGACATAAAGTCCTCTAGCAAAGGTGTTTCCTTTAAAAACTAACAAATCTCACAGTAGAAAATTGGCATAGGCGATGGTTGTAACTGCTTTTTTTCCCAGGAGAGACATTTATGATTATGTCTATACTAATAAATTCTATGACAGAATGTTCTCAGACGCTGCAGCTCAATATCATATGAAGCATCAGGTAACCTGTATGACCACCTCAGGTGCTGAAGAAGTGTAAGGTCACAGGACGTTAGTGTGCCAGGGTCAGTCTGTATGTGGTATCTGACAGCCAAGTTGGCTCTCTTTCTTGCCATGGAAGACAATATAGAGATGATCGTGTCAAAATCTTTTCAGGATTGTAATGTGATCTGGTAGCAAACTGACTACACCATTTGGTCACATCCATGCTGGCAAGACCACGCTCCTTCGAGGACTATCAGATGATTTGCTAGTGTAGAGATGTCAGTTCATGCTGTGATACAACTTGCTCTTCTGCTAGGCAAACTATTTATTGAACTAATGATTTTTAGGCAGCTTTCAGGTACTTTGGACCTATCCATTTTCTGGACAAGGTGTCCTTGTTAAAAATCCTGGAAGATACTGTTTTTCTAGGTGTGTTGGTTCCAAGACCATGTAACATACAAATCCTTTTCAAAAAAGGGACTTTTCAGTGTCCTGGGAGACATACGGCAATTACTGACTTACTAAGATAATGGATTTAGCTAGAGTCTCGTCAGCATGCAAGTCATGCACAGTCCTGTGTGCGAAATCATGCACAAAATTGCAATGAATTAAGAAGCTTCCCCACAGCAACATAATAAAGGACAATCTTTGAAAGGCTAAACCTAGAAATAGAATGCAGTCTGAGAAAGTGTGTCACTCACTAATTATGGAGACGCTGTCTCTTAAAGTCATAATTAGCTTTCTATTATAAACCCATTTTTTTCTTTTTCCTTCCCCAAGACAATTGAAGTTGCTCAAATAACTTTAAACATTTTTCTTGTGTGATTTTACTAATGATGTTTTAGGGGAAACAGTATCAGCCAGCCTGGTCTTCCAGCTATGGCTGCACCACAGAGTGCCAAACCTCCCTTGAGCCTGGCATTCCACTGCAGCCAAAATGCCCTTCCTTGGTGCTCCCCTCCCAGCTGCAACCCATTGTGCAGCAGGGCTGCAATGGCTTTACTCTCTATGGAATCATTCATTCCTGGGCAACAGAAGTTGCATTTCCACGGCTGTTTGATTAAGTCTGTATTACTTTGGGGACTGGAGCATTTCTCTTACAAGGACAGGCTGAGAGACCCGGGGCTGTTTAGCCTGGAGAAGCGGAGACTGAGAGGGGATCTGATCAATATTTATAAATCTCAAATGGACAGGGGTCAAGAGGATGGGGCCAGTCTCTTTTCAGTGGTGCCCTGTGGTAGGACAAGGGGCAACAGGCACAAACTAGAACCCAGGAAGTTCCACCTAAACCTAAGGAGAAACTTCTTTACTGTGAGGGTGAGGGTCCTCCGGAACAGGCTGCCCAGAGAGGTTGTGGAGTCTTTTTCTCTGGAGACTTGCAAAACCCACCTGGACGTGTTCCTGTGCAACCTGCTCTAGGTGAGCTGCTTTAGCAGGGGAGTTGAACTAGATGATGTCCAGAGGTCCCTTCCCACCTCTACCATTCTGTGATTCTGTGATACTTAAGTATGACTTAAGTGTGGAACTTTTCTTCGGATTACATTCAAGATACATATCTCAGCATCTGTAGAAATAAAAATTTATATTGAAGCCATTTAGTAACACATTATGCTAAATTAAATGTTCCATGAAGCTTTTAATACTAAATTGGCATTCACAATTCATCTTCAGTCTATATACTTTGATATTTCATTTACCGAGTAGGTAAATTTCTAAGTACTAAAAAATGAAAGGAAAACCAAAAATAATTCAAGCCAAAAATTCTAACCTCACTTCTTTCATACCATTTGCATTTCAATATCGTACTTACATAGTAAACTATTTCACCTTTTGCAATTCAGCCACAGTTGTTTCCCTTTCTGGGTCAGGAAAGAATGTCTCTGCATTACTATTTGAAGGGGGACATACGCAACTGCATGTTATGAAAAGCGTTGCCAACGCTGTCAGATGCCTAGAGAAGGATTTATATTTGCACAGATGCAGAACAATAATGGAATACCACTGTCGTTCTCCCAGCACTCTCAAACATAACTTCCTTGGGTAACAACATTTATATTGAATGAAATGTTGAAGAGTGCCTTGCCTCACTTACACACTATTCTGGTGCTATAAAAATTCTGTGTGTCAGCTTGAAGGAAATAGTTCCCAAAGGTATGTACAGTGTAGGCTAGATGACCTATATATCTGGGAGTGGGGATTAGCTGGGAAGACTTTGAATCCTTCCTATGGAAAGTCATTGCAAGCTAGTTTATCTCTTCCCCTAGCTGCAAGCCATTTGAATGTAATGGCAGAATCCATCTCCATAAATATTCTGCCCAGCTTCTTATTTTCTTTGATGGCATAATTTTATGTCAAGGCTGTAACATATATTCTAGAGCCTTTTTTTTAAGCAGATACTGATGCAAAAGAAGAAATTGAAATCTTGCCCATTTACTCAGCATACTTACAGCTACATATTCGTTATTGTACTGATTTTATGTACTGGAGGAAAAGCAGGAAACCTCACTGCTCTCTTTCAGTTCTCCATGTGCTTACAAGTACTGTAATGCATAAGGCAGTTTATAATTAGTGTCATGACTCACTTAATACTAGTAACCTCAACTATGCCCTCAGAGGAAATGACTTTTCCATACCGTTCAGTTCAATTCTGTTTTGTATTAACAGCTCACCCCTTTTCTCTTGTATCTCTTCTTCTAGAACTCCTGAGCTGCTGTTAGGAAGTGTCTTCTAGCTGGTGTGAGGGAGAAGACAAGTCAGACTTTGGCCTCACAAATACTCTTCCCACTGTGCCTCCTTTCAGAAAAAAAGGAAGACAGAGCAGAAACAGCAGCTTACAAATTTCCACTCCTCCTCCAGAAGATAAATATAAATCAATTGTGCAAGAACATAGCCTGAATTCAGTTAAAGAAACTAAACAAGACCTTGCTTTCTGAGACCTGTCCTATTAAGTCAGTTTCTGATTATAAGAGAATGAACTTCTGTGGACAATAAAGCAAGTGACTTTGAAAGAAAACTGGAGAAGTAGCAGATGATGAGGCACACAGACATCTTTGGTAGTTCAGGGATGGAGTGAACATTGTGTTGAGTTTCACGTGCTTGGGCTTTCTAGTGTGCACTGAAGAGATGATGAACCACCAAGCAAAGAAGATAAAAAACTGATTTGCTAATTTATAAATCCAATATCTGCTTCATGTTCCTATTGGGAAGATATCAAAGAAAAAGAGACAATGGAGATCCAATATAAGAACAGGTAAAAAAAATAACTCCTAAAAAAATTTTCTATTAGGCTGACATGTACTTGTTCAAACCCCCATGGTCAGTATGTTAAAGACTGAGTCTGAAACTTGCTCTGTGTTTGTACAAAATTGCTACTTCTAAAGGTGAAATTAATTTCTTAAGTTACAAAATCATACACAGGTGCCAAGTTCTGCTGCACTTACTTATTAATTGTCTCTGTGAAATTAATGAGAACTGCTTGAAAAAATTAATCACTCCTGTAAGTAATGGATTCGTAGTATAACTTCCAATTTATGTATACAGCCTACATTCACCATAGCATTTTTTGAAAACAAATGAAAGTTTCCTTCCTGTACTTGCCTAACTTTGAATTCAACAGGTTGTTTTACTGGGAAGAATGTATAAATTCGCTCATAGCTAAAAAGCAAAGCAAGTTCCTCGTGTGAACAGTGTCTACACAAATCTTATGAGTTAATTGCCTATTTGGATGTTAAGTGTAATTAGAAGTGTTCTTACTTGCTATCAATGGGTCTGCAGGAAGATGACAGCCTCCACCCTCAGCCTTGCAAAGTGCAGAATCCGCACAGATGAGCAACTCTGTAATGTACAGCCTCCGCTTTTTCTGTGTGTTAAGAAGGTGGGGGCTTAGAAAGTTAACAACAGCTGATTATTGTTTCAGGGTCTGTTTCACTGGCTTCCTTGGTGATTGTGTGAAAATTCATGGGAGTTACGTGTTTCTATTGCAAGGTAACTGTGGGATAGAAAACTCTGGGGTTTGAGTCACTCTCTTTTTCTTCTAGACTAATTAACCAGGCTCTTCTAATGCAAATTTTGTACATCTGGGAATCTCTAAGGTTTAGAATTTCAAAAATTACCCATGCAGCAGTCTTTGCTATAATCGGGTAAGGCATGAAGGTCTCTTGTAAAGACCTAGCCTGATAGTCAACTTGGTTGGCACCAAGGACTGAAACGGGACCAGAGATGAAACTACAGAACTTCCACGAACAAGATATGGAAAATATGGATTGTCCTAGATTGAGCTGCAGGGCCAATATTCAAGGTGCGGCTGCATTGGACAGAGGTCAGACTGTGTCGCGGTCAGGCTTCAGAGCTGTAGCCAGGGAGAGGCAAGCAGACTTGACACATACTTGACTTTTACATGTGGACAGCTCAATCTGTTCTGCTAGAAGCAGATTTCTTGTGGTGAGCATTATTCATGCTGTTAACAATTAAAATTCTGTATTTCAATATTGACATTCTTGGATGCTATTAAATGACAGGCTTTGTCCCACCAAGATCATAAATGACAAATATCCTGTCATGTCAGTTATGTAGTGCTTTTTGCTCATTTGTTTCCGTGCAGTTTGGTTTTTTATGCAAGTCTCAGTTAAACTGAATTTTCATTAGAGCAGTGATTTTTCAGAACCCTGCACTCTAAGCAGTTAGGATATCTTTATGTCTTATCCTTGCTGAAGCTAGAGGCTAGCACACCCTCCATGCTGAAAATATCACACCTGCCTTGTGCTTTGTGTCTCAGCTCTGCCAAAATAAGCCAAATTAGCCTAAACATTTCAAATAGTAAGAATTCGTTAAACTGGGTACCTGAATCAGGGTAAGGGACAATTATGTAAGAAATTCCACCAGTAAATTGGAAGAAAGAGTGAAATGCATTGGGAATGTAGGAGGCTGGAAGTACTTTTTGTCCATGCTACTTTTTGTAGGACAGGACATGTAAATGCAGCTTTTGATTCCCAGTGAACCATTCTGCAGCTCCTGTGTGTATGAGCTAGTGTTTGGAGCAGCACTCACTCTCCTCTCCTCTCCTCTCCTCTCCTCTCCTCTCCTCTCCTCTCCATTTATCCCAGAAGATGATGCCCTGTGTTATGTCTTCCCTTTTTCTTGCCATCCTCTCACTTGGCCTCACATATAGCTCATGCTTCTTCCTCTGTGCCACCCATCCTTCTGTTGTCTAAAAGATAAATTTTTGCTTATATTTCTGTATGAAACCCTGTTATGAAGGAGGCAGAATTGATGCAGAGCTGGTAAGGAGCTAACATTTTCTGAAAGGATGTTCCTGGGGATCATCTACTGTCTGATTTAGAGGTACTTACAGAGGTGCAAGAGAGGTGCAAGAGTTGAGGCTTTTCATAATTTAAGAAAATTACAGGTCTTGTATTTCCTCTGTTTGATATTCTGATTTTCTCAACATACATAGGAGTCTGTTCACTGACGCCTAGAAGATATTTTGAAACTTTGGAGCATGACTAGATGCAGTACTATAAAGCAATAGAGATGGAGAAATACTTCTTAAAATGTTTAATGCATGTGTGATTCAGGGCCAGTGATGTCACTTTAGTTTTGAGCGCATTTTCCTCAGCTATGTAGAAAGATAATGGCGCCATTAAGTACTCTGGAATGAAAATAAGAAAAATGTCTTAAGGCAGTATGGAAACAATTACCTTTGGTAAGCGGATTACCATGTGTCCTAAATGGAGGCAGAAAACCTATGCCTGGATTCATTATGGTATTGAGGAACCTACATTAAGCAAGGAAATCAATTTTGCAAATTTAGGCTCTGCTTTTTTGATGTTTCAAGGTTAAAGTGGGTGTTCTAAATCTGGCCCTTTTATTGGCACCAAAGGCCAAAAGAAAACACCACCAGTAATTTAACGCATTGCTTATTAAAAAATGTATGCTAACAGAAGTTCTTGCAACACTGTAGTCCCTCCTAATGCAATTCTCTGAAAAGCAATTGAGGAGTTTATTTTTATCACTCCTTTGGCTTAATCTTTTTCATAAGTTAAAGTGCCAAGCATCTTGTGTCGGTATTTTGTTATTTGTACCATCTAGAATAGAAAACCCTGTGACTCTTGGCAATTCAGATTTGTGGCATAATGGTTACTGTAGTACAGTTAAGAGTAAGATTAGGTGCTCTCTTTGATAACTTAATTTAAAACAGTCTTTTCTTAGAGGTAGATTTAAGAGGAAATATTACTTCAGCATTTGGGAAGATTTTGGAATTTTATTATTTATTTGTGCCTTCTTGCTCAGCTCAGCTTTGGATAGAATAAACTGAAACAAGTTTTTATAAGTCTTTTAAGTACTTCCCATTAGCACTTGCTTAGTGCCGTCAAGGAACTGGCTTGAAGATTAAAGCAAGTAACTGAGAGATCAAAATCATTAGATGGAAATAAATGGCTGATCCTGGCCTTTGTGTCATATAATCTTTTGTATGTTTTTAGAAGCATTTCAAAACTATAATGTTCTTTTGATATTTGGCATTTAGAAAGACATCAGCTTGCAAAAGGAATAAGATAAGACTTTCCTCCAGTTCCTTAATATTTGGCTAAGCCATGATGATACAGTTTGCTTAAAAGCTGCCTGTAATGGTTTCAGAGGAGGAGCGCAGAGCAGGAGAATTGGTTTAAACTCACTGCATCAATATGTAATAAAATAGTTTCTGCATATTACTTAAATTGTGTGAGATATTTTAGGGCAAAACTAGGTCATTTGTTTGAATCAAGTGCTTCTCAGCCCAGAGGAGGTTTTTTTCTGTAATTTGTATTAGATAGGACTATAACAATTTCAGTGATTTATTTTAAGAAAAAAAAAAAAAGTACTTGTTTTCTGTTAATGGAGCTGCTCATATAGAATAGACACTTCTCAGTAAGGGGTGGCTTTCCAATGACTAGCATGTGTCATCAGCAAATGGTAGGTTTATTCTCAAACTCCTTGAAAGGCATTAGTCAGCAAGGATGACGCAAGCTCCTGGCAGTGACTCCAGACCAAGGCAGTCTGTACTCTGTATATCTGTGAGATATATACAATGTAATGTTCAAGGCATCTGTCAGAAACACTGAAGGAACTGACTGAAGAATGAAGGTAAGTGCTTAGTGTGTCACAGGAAGTTTTGATTTTGTTTGGCATGCACCGTCTCAAACTTAGGCTTTGTTTGTTGAGTCACTGCTACTTGCCTGCCAGCGCTGCAGAATGTCATTTGCTGCACTGGGAACTCCTGTACTGCAGCAGGTTTCCTCTGGCAGTAGTGACCTAATCAGGTTCGTTTCTTATCACACCACATGCTCCTTTTGCAGACTCCATTCCATCCTTCTAAGATCACTGATAGGGAAGGGAGGAGCTTGCATCCATCTCCTTCTGCCACTGCACACTTACTTCAAATTACGAGAAATATAAGGTGATTCCACAACAAGGAGTTTTCTGTTTTCAAGGAAATGTCACTATGAAAATCCCTTTAATTAATTTTAAAAAAATACTTGAATGCTGCAGAGACTTTCAATTTTTTTTTTTTCTTTTTTAATTGCATGTCACTTCTTGTAAGGGTTATATGACCTTGTTCTGAACCAAACAGAACACTTGTTTATAGTCACAGGAAAAATGCCTATATGTTGTTCTGCTTGGAAAAATAGTTATAAAAATGCTATCATAGGAATTTCTATATGTAGTATTTAAAAATTCTCAAATGAGTCCTAATAATTTCAGACTTAAATGGTATTCTTTTTTCCAACTTCCATATCTACAAAATTCCCACCTGGTCAGGTCAAATGGATTTTATTTTATTTAATAGCAGTTCTGCATAACAAATATGTTTGTGATACCTTTAACTTCAGTACGATTACACAGCTCCCATAGTTCTGTTTTCCAAAGGGATAAGCAAGATTAAAAATAAAAAAGGTTGGGTTTTTTTTTGTTGCAAAAATCTGCAGACTGGAACATGTACTCCTTTTTGGCCAGACAGTATGATTTCTATATAGTCACTCTTCTAGGATATTTAGATATCAGAAAAAAAAAAAAAGGTTTACAAAGGTCACTGTTGTAAGTTGTAAAAAAGACAGAGTTTGATAATGGATAACAGGATATGCAAAAATCACTTTGTAATAAAAAGGAGATTTATATTCTACATTCCTTGCCAGATAAATGGCCAGGATGTTCCTGATAGAAATCAGCATTCTAATTAATGCTGTAGGAGTGGCTTTAAATTCCAATGAAGTTTCTACAAATAGGTTTCTACGGAAACTGTACTTGGAATACTTTTACTCTTTACTTCTCTTGTAGGCTTTGAGAAGAGCTCATTTTTCCTCATTCTGTGGATCTGGTACCTTTGTTACTGAAATCAGTGCCTTATCTTTGATTCCTTATCTTTGTTGCTGAAATCAACCTCCTCTTGTTAGGAGGCTATGACATTAAATTGGTAATTTGAAATTTTGGCATCACCAAAATCAGTGGCAGTCTTGCTTATTATCATCAATAGCAACATCTAGCCAACAAATAAAATGGGTGGAGGCCCCAAGGAAGGGGCTCGAACTGTAAGGGTGAGTGGCATAGCACAGCTCATGTCTAAAAAACCTCAACAATCTTTGGCCCTAAACCAAAATGGCCTTGTCCACTCTGCCTGTGGAGAGTCGTCCCTGTATCACCAGTTCTTCCCAACTCATCCCCCTCTACTACAGAGTTCACATACTAGACAGAATCCATGGTACAAGGTACTCCAATATTAATGTGAAATCATCACAAGACATAATTTGGGATTATTGTCTTATTATGTGATGTGATATGGGTTGGCGAACTTCAGCCAATCACTGACAGCAGGCTGTTAGTTGAGAGTGTGATTTTTCTCCAGGTTCCCATTTAAACAAGTTGTGCATACTTCATAAAATGCTAAATCACTCCTGTGATCCCAGCTGCAGAAGAAGAATTTGATTTTGCTAGGGTGGCTTGGAGATTCAACTGATCTGGAGACTACTTTAACAGCTGGTGTGGATGGGACTGCACCAGGTTTCAACTCCTTCCATCTTGTCCAGTCATCCACATTTGTGACCCTCATGCCACACCCTTCTGCAGATAGTGTACTCCCTTGGTATCAAGACATAAAAAGATAAACGTAAGAGATTGAAAGGCAACCTTCTCATTCCTTTGGACACAGTATGAAAAATTCTGTGATGACAAACTGTGAAGGTGCTGTAACAAAATGGGAAGTTAAAAATATGAAATGACAGGAAAAAGAACAAAGTCCTAAACTAAAGGGTTAGATCCATCTTGTTTTAAAGTATTTTTATTATTTCTGATGAAAGCAGGGTCAGACCCACAAAATTTCCAACATTTTCTTGTAATCCTGTAGTATCCAATGTACAAATACTGCTGATGAAGTAGGATGTTGCAGCACTGGCAGAACTGTCTACCTAGGTACTGTGTTGGATACTGATCCACCTGACCTTTGTGGTTTTTAAGCTTCCCTCCATCTTAGTAAGATCATATTTTCTTAGCTTGATACACTTTCTGCAAACGGGTTCATTGTGTCTTTTCTTCCTTGTTGTGGTTTAACCCAGCAGGCAGCTGAACACTGCACAGTCACTTGCTCCCTCCCTCCCAGGGGAATGGGGGAGAGAATCAGAAAAAAGGGTAAAAGTTGTGAGTTGAGATAAACCCAGTAAACTGTCCTACTAAAACAGGACAGAAAAGGAGGGGAAAATAATAATAATAATAATAATAATAATAATAATAATAATAATAATAATAATAATATAGAACATACCGAACAGGTGATGCACAATGCAGTTGTTCACCACCTGCTGACCGATGCCTGGCCAGTCCCTGAGCAGTGGGCCGCAACCCCCCAGTGAACTCCCTCAGCTTTATATTGCAAGCATGATGTCACATGGTATGGAACATCCCTTGGCCAGTTTGGCTCAGCTGTCCTGGCTGTGTCCCCTCCAAGCTTCTCGTGCACCCCCAGCCCACTTGCTGGCAGGGCGGTATGAGATTGCTGAAAAGTCCTTGACAGCATAAGCATTGCTTAGCCACAACTAAAACATCAATGTGTTAAACAACATTATTTTCACCCTAAACCCACAACACGGCACTGTACCAGCTACTAGGAAGAAAATGAACTCTATCCCAGCCAAACCCAGGATACCCCTTCCACAGAAGCTGTCCTATCTGTTGCTGCCAAGTAGCAATTTTATCTCCCTGTCTCTGATAAAAGTCATAAATGTTTTAGTTTAGTTAAGGACTGGAACTGAGGAACTGTTGGAATGAAATTGAATTGTTAGCTGGAGGTCTGTAGTCTATCTTCTTGCTCAGAGTAGAAGGATCACCAATAATGGATCAGGTCAGTCATGGCTAAGCCTTGAAAATATCCCAATATGAAGAATGCCTCTAGACAACCCATGCCAGTGCTGCACCACTCTCCTAGTGACAGGTATTTTCCCACTGTCCAGTGTGAACCGCTCAAGCTGCAGTTTGTTGCCATTGCCTCTTGTTAGTTCTGCATTGCTAGGAAGAGTTCAGTTCATCACCTTTGTAACTTCCCTTCAGTCAGCTGTGGGATGTTACTATGTTGCACCTTAGACTCCCCATCAGTCTAAACAAGCCCAGCTCCTTTGGGCCCCTGATACCTTATAGTCCTCTCCTGGGCTCTGGAACTGAGGAAGCCCAAAACATTATTCTGGTCCCAATGTCCTGGATCCAGCTTCACCAGTACTGAGCTGAGATTTGTGTCCCTCAATCTGCTGGTCATCCTCCTTCTAGAGAGAGCACATTGTCACCTCATATTCAGCATGGTGTCCTCTAGCTCCTTTGAGGCAGGGCTGCTATTCAGCCCATCACTGATCCACAGCCTGTGGCCCCAGGTGCAGAACTGCACACAATGAACCTTGGAGGTTTCTGTGGGCCCCCTCCATGGGTTTCTCAAGCTCCCCTTAGACCGCTGAGATCACAGAAGAGACTAGAGCTCTGGTTTCAGAGAGAGCACTTTCCCATAGTCTTCAGTGGCACAAGGACTCACCATGCACCCTATGAGACAAAGTCGATCGATACCAATACATATTCATGATCAATCTAGTGACTGACAGAAGAGCAGAAAGATGTTTCCTTCAGTGATCTGCGTCCTTGAGCAGCATGAGGTTTATTAGCTGTGTGTGCCAGGCGCGGTGGTGCCGGAATATTGGGAATTGCAACGAGGAGCACCAGGGTGAGGGTGCTTCCCTGCCGGCCTGCCCTGCTGAAGGCGGACTTGGCGTGCGGGAACTCCCCTGGATCGCAGCGTTACCCGCGGCTCTGGCAGCCTCACGCCAGGCCTGCGCCAGCTGCACCCTTTCCCTCGGCCGAGGGCGCTGGCCAGAACCGGGCACAGGGCCGCTGGAAGCCGCCCCCGGCTCCGGAGAGCCCCGTCTGGGGCCCCCCTGCGCGGAAGCAGAGCCGGTGGCGGCAGCCGGGCCGGG
>VZZY01023466.1:0-15414 GCA_013400335.1 Eurystomus gularis | reverse complement strand
CCGGGAGCGCTGGAAGCACCCCCCGGCTGCTTTTCGCGCCTTGCCAGGTCTCCTGGTGCGCGGGCAGCAGAGCGGGTGCGTGTCCTTAGGCGTGGGTCTCTCCTGGGAAGCAAGGAGGTCGTTTGGACAAGCAGCTGACCTTCGGACATCTCGCGAAGGTGGCAGCTTTTATCGTTCGAGGTTTTGTGCCTTTTTCTGACATAATCCATACGCTTTATCCGCATTTCTTTGGGAGGAAGCAGAAGGTTCACCTGAGGGTGCTGATGTGCTTGTTCTGGCTCCCTTTCCAGCTCTGAGTTGATTGATTTTATACCTGCCAGTCAGTTTCAAGAGCAGAGTTGACATCACTGTGACAGGAAGCTCTTACAAGTTAAAAAATTGAGGTCTGGGTACAGGAAAGAGAGTCGAATGAATGACCTTGTTCTGTTACAGGCATCAGCCTGGAGTCACTGTTTCAGTACTGCGTGGCTAGCTTCTAGCCATGCTCTTGGGAAGCAGGAACCTGGAGATATTGGTGGCATGAGATGAGTAGAGCCAAAAAGGGGAGAGGGAGGAGGTTGGAAATGAGGGTTAAATAGGGCAAGGGGACTTGCAAATGCAAAAAGGAGAACAGAAGGCTTCTGCGAGACCTCACTGTGGCCTTTCAATATATAAAGGGGGCTTACAAGAAAGATGGGGAGACACTCTATATCAAGGCCTGTAGTGACAGGACAAGGGGCATTGGTTTGAAACTGAAAGAGGGTGGATTTAGATTGGACATCAGGAAGAAGTTTTTTAGGATGAAGATGGTGGGACTCTGCAGCAGGTTGCCCAGAGAAGTTGTGGATGCCCAATCATTAGAAGTGTTCAAAGTCTGATTGGATGAAGCTTTGAGCGACCTGACTGATCTAGTGAAAGATGTCTCTGCCCATGGCAGGAAGTGTTGGAACTAGATGATCTTTAAAGGTCCCATTCTACAATGCTAGGAAATAACTAGATGATAGTAGTTGCATTGCTCAAGAAGCTTTTAAGAACCTACATGCTGAACACAAGTAGTCTTAGAACACTTGGGTTTGAAGCCAACTACCCATGTGGTTTTTTACCTTTTATTTTCTTGCCTAGGTTTGTGCATCCTTTATTGTGTTCTCTCCAGGCCTTCCTGTTCTGGGAGGAAGGAGATCTTTGTATGACTTCATGACTTGTCTGGAAGCCAAGATCTGAGCAGCGTTCTATCTGACACAGAAAACTATATTTTGGCAGGGAACAGTCAGTAAGCAGACTTGTAATAGCTATCCTATTTTTCCTATTTTTTTTTTAATATTTAACTAGAATACATATTGGGACGTTCATTCTGTGCTGTAGCAATTTTGAAAATAGTTTATAAACTTTTGAACTCCTGTTTATTGGGTTCAGACTAGTTTTTAATTTACTAAAGTAGTAGAATATTCATCAGTAAATCTTTTTTTCCAGTAAAGCTGCTACATGCACTTTACAGATGTTAAGTAAAATCCATTATCTCTCTCATAGTGCATTACAGTGTTAAAATATTAATTTGAATCTATTAGATCTCCTAGTTTCTGCTAGTGTTTCGGTAAAAAATTCCCACTTGAGAAAATTTGGTTATCCTATCCCATTAATATTTGGTGATCAGTTACAGCATTCTGTGGATTCTTTTTATTTTAGTGAGTCCTAAGTAGGTGGTACACCCAGTATAAGCTATTTCACATCTTGAGACAAGTTCAAGTATAACATTTCTTTAGGAACTTAAATAAACACACTGTTGTTGTAAGTACTATTTAAAACTGGTGCAAGGAATATATTTGGTTTTCTTATCAAAATTTTAAAATTATGACTACATACTGTTGGCTAGGACTGTCTTTTGCTTATTAAATATAGTTAGATTGTAAGCATCTATGTCTGTATAAGCAGCAACCGATTTGATTTTACCCACTGAAGTGAGGAATTAGTCCTGAACTTTGGTGTAGACTGGGACTAATGTAATTTCACATCTGAATTGGTTAGATTTCTAATTAGCACACAACAACTTCTAATTCTGTATTTATTATCATGGTATACAGGATAACATGTCAAATATGATTGTTTTAGCATCACTGTATATGACTGGGACGCACACATAGTATGAAACTAGAATGCAGCAAAAGTATGGTTTGCTGGGATTACTAAATAGTTTTCCCAATGCCTGCTAAGGAATTTGTTGCTTAGATTGCCCCAGTTCCTCTGCGATGTTCCCAGTGAGTCCCTAGGTCTGCATGTAGAGGTGTATTGGGGAGATGAGGCTGTCAAATTCTTCAGGAGTGTTTCTGTGACATGCTTTTGTCTCTCCACGTTCTGTATTAGTAGCTGCTTTGAGCTGATACTGCTTAGTTTAAAACTCCTAAGAAATTGCATACCCGTATGTACTTTTTGGAGTACAGAGATCATGTACTTCCCATATATTATTAGTACATTAGGCTTATTTTCTTTATGGGCCTTCACCTTAGAACAACGGCTGCTTCAGTTGCGTGCTTCCAGAAGTTCCCAGAATGTGGAACTTTTCAGATTTAAAAACAGGAGGCCATGGCTTGCTCTCAATATGCTTCTGTACACGTTTTTTCCACCGGATTTGTTTGCGGCCATTTTTTTGGTTCTGTTACTAACAAACTGATAGTTCATCTGAGGTTTGTCATTAGGCAGAGGAGGCTATCTTAGACCTTGGGGGCTGTTCAGACTGAGTACTTGATGTTTCAGAGTATTTGTATACTTAAACCAGCCTTCATAGAATAAATATGTAGGAAATGAAGCTACAGTAAATTATTTATGCTGCAGAATGTTCTGATCAAGACCTGTCTTATTTTTTTATTTCAGTTATCTGATGGTATCAAGATTGCGGATCTTCAGAAGTCTCAAAATCAAGTTTTTCTGGAGCTTCAGTCAAAAGGGTTGAAAGGAGGAGGTATGAAAAATAGTTGTCTTGAATTGAAGAGTATTGAACCCTTCACTCTGTGACAGATTCTCTTAGAGAAGAACTTCATAATGCTGGGTATTACATTTCTGGAATTCTTTTCCCTGCAGGGCCGAGCCCAGGTAACACCAAAGCTAGCACCAGGCCCAGCAACATGATATGCCAGAGCAGGAAATGTGCACTAGAGCCAAAGCTATGTTGCCTGTGTGTAGCTGTCAGTAGGAAACACCACTGGCTGTGAAAAAGAGCCGCTACTGCCCTAGAATACTGTCCTGCTACTTAAAGAGTAGTAGTCCTTTAGAAGTTGCTGCATTTGAACATCAATTAGTTAGAGTTAGGGTATAACAGATACAAAGACTTAGCCCCCAAATTTATTTAATCTGGATGTGAAACAGCATGTTTACCTTAACATTAAGACTGCTATTTTAACTTATTTTTAATAACAAGATTTATAACGCAGTACTTTTAGAGCTGTTTTGGGAAATACAAGATTTTACAGTATCAGGCCTTGATTTAATTAAAATTTTCTAAATTCCCAGTAATTGTTTAATGAGCATTTTTTTTATTTGTGTCTGAAATTAAGTACATAGTAGCATAATACACAAATTATTTGTTTGTTTGTTTTTAGGCCGTTTTGGACAAACGACTCCACCACTTGTTGATTTTCTTAAGGATATTTTAAGAAGATACCCAGAAGGAGGACAGATTCTTAAGGTATACAACAAATGGTATTTTTAGCAGTCATGTAGCAAGCATAACATAATACGATTAGTTTAACACTTTCCAGCAAATCTTGCAGTTGTTGTACCTCATTAGATATTCACAGAATCATAGAATAGTTTGGGTTGGAAGGGACCTCAAAGATCAGTTAGTTCCAACCCCCCTGCCATGGTAGGGACACCTCCCACTAGACCAGGTTGCTCAAGGCCGCATCCAGCCTGGCCTTGAACACCACCAGGGACAAAGCATCCACAACCCCCCTGGGCAACCTGTTCCAGTGTCTCACCACCCTCAGAGTGTAGAATTTCCTTCTAATTTCCAATCTAAATCTACCCTCTTCTAGTTTGAACCCATTACCCCTCATCAGACTTTTACCCCTCATCACAGACTTTTCACTATAGACCTTTGTGAAAAGTTCCTCCCCAGCCTTCTTGTAGGCCCCCTTTGGATACTGGAAGGCCGCAATAAGGTCTTCCCAGAGCCTTCTCTTCTCCAGGCTGAATAAGCCCAATTCTTTCAGCCTGTCTTTGTAGGAAAGGTGCTCCAGCCCTCTAATCATCTTTATAGCCCTCCTCTGGACCCTCTCCAACACGACCATGTCCTTTTTGTGTTGAGGGCTCTAGTACAGGAGGTACATGTTTCCATTTCTGTGGAGAAGACTAAGTGAATTGTGAGTTTGTATTTTTTTGTGTGTGTGTTTAACGTCTCTGAGTTTGCTTGGCACAGATGCCATTGTAATTTATTAAAAAATAGTGATAAAATACAGATGTTATAATTAAATCAGACGCTTCATGATGTACTTTATGTGAAGATGTTTCTTTTGCTGATTACTTTATTGTTCATCTCTGTTATAAGCTATGGTAAAACCAAATAATAGTATTTAAAATTTGTGGAAGGGATTATTTTAGTATAAAATTGAGATAAACTGAGACTTTAATACAACATTTTGCTGTGGAATGTTTCATCATTAGATTAAGAACGCTTTTAAGATGGGAATCTTTGGGTGGGTTTTTGGAGACTTGCTCTAGAGTAGTAAGAGTAATAATGAACCCGTCAGTTTTGTGTGAGCTGAAAATAATTTTTTGGTTCTCTTAACAAAAGAATGTCACAGGATTTTCTGAACTGAGGTTAGTGTTCTTTATGGTGTTTTATCACTGGTCCAGGAGACTTCAAAGTATGCAACAGTAGGGCATGTTGTGTTGTGATGATCCACATTTGAATGTTATGTGTACAAGCCTAACAATAGAAATGACAACATTGATTTAAGCACTAAAAGTTTTTCCAGTAAATAGGATGGTGAACTGGTAGAGTGGAGTTCTTCTCACCTTACTTTAGACATGGCTGGGATGTCTCTACTTTGAAGAAGGGTTGAGAGGGTTGAGGTTGTTCAGCCTGGGGAAGAGAAGGCTACAGGGAGAACTTAGTGTGGCCTTTCAATGTATAAAGGGGACTTACAAGAAAGATAGAGAGACCCTGTACCAGGGGTTGTAGTGACAGGACAAGGGGCAGTGGTTTGAAACTGAAAGAGGGTGGATTTAGATGGGACATCAGGAAGAAATTTTTTAGGATGAGGATGGTGAGACTCTGCAGGAGGTTGCCCAGAGAAGTTGGGGATGTCCCATCACTGGAAGTGTTCGAAGTCAGGTTGGATGGAACTTTGAGCAACCTGATTTTGTCGTGTCCCTGCCCATGGTGGGGGGGTTGGATGAGTTGATCTTTATAAAGGTCCCTTCCAATCCAAACCACTCTATGTTTCTGTGATGTGAAAAAATTATCAAGTCCTACAAGGGGAAGGACAGGTACCTGTAGAAGATGATTTGTTGGATTTATTGTGGCTTCCTATGGTATGGTCTAGAAGTGCCAGTTTGATTTTGTGTGGTTTTTAAAATCTTTTTTTTCTTAAGACCATCTGGGGTGAGTAGTTTATAATTGGATGTTAAACTTCTAATTCAGAATGCTTCATCGTGTGGATGTTAGGAGATCAATTTCCTTAGTAATACTTGGTAATACTAGATTCTAACTAAAGGGGTTTGGTACAGATATATGTATATATCCATATATAGATATATATGTCACAAATATAAATGGTGACAGACGATGACAGTTCCTACTGCCTTGGAAGGTTTTCTTTGCAACTGTGGAAGTAGAAGTTAATTATTTCTAGGGTGATTGCTTAAGATGAGCATATAAATTGGTTTTGCAAACTGCATCCTGCATATGTTCTAAGCAGTGTCTGTTCGTAGGAAGGGTGCTTACATTTTTACTGTTTCCCAGTACTAGTTGAATCTGTAAGACGCATTTGAATCATGAAGGATTCAGACCTTCTTAATAGTTGAAAGAAAAATTGTCATTCTAACATGAAGAAATAAGGTAATATCCTTAGAAATCAGATAGCTAAATCTAAAAGTAGAAATGACCCTCTTCCCATGGTTTACAATTTAGAGTTAACAGACTGTTAGGGAGGGATTACTAGCAGGAATTTTGATCTGTTAAAATTGATTTCACTGTTTGGATTCTTCAAATACAATGCTTTTACAGCTGAATGTAGCAGATGCTCAGTGTGCCACAGCGTGAATACAAGTCTCTGACTACATGTTGGTTTCCATGCTCCTTACTTAGTATTTCTAGAGGCTTTGACTATCTTTCTGTGTCTTCTTGAATGATTGCTGTGATTATTCTTTCAGAAGAAGAGTTGCGTGGTTTTTGTAATTAAATACATCATGGAGATGCTGTAAAAAATTTATCATTTATGCTGAACTGTGGGTATATTTCTTGCTATCTTGTTGTGCTTCAAAATTACATGAAGTGACAATATAAACAATATAACTTGATTACTTGCGTGATATGTCTTGTAGACTGAACATATTGTCACAAAGTCAAAAATCAAGGGGTTATAATTTTAAAACCATATAATAATAATAAGCTGAATATAATATATATTAATCATAATAAGCTCATAATAATGAGCTTATTTTACTGCCAACAGTAATATATCAACAACAAATGTCAACAATAATAATAATAAGCTCATAATAATGAGCTTATTTTACTGTCAATAGTATTTTGGAATGCAACCAAATCTGAAATATCTGCTGCTAGTTCATGCATCTTTTAAGTAAAGATTCATTTTGCTAACAAGTCTTTAATTTTTTTGCATAGTTGAATGAAATTTATGTTGTATGAATACATTGGGGTTGATACATTGTACCTACATAGCTTTTCAATTCAGCTGAGATACTTCCTTATGCCAAACTTACATACACCTCAACAAACGTGTGTGTACGGTGTTTCTACATGTAGGTATGAGTGTGTGTCTTTGGAGCCCTGATACATTTTGGTGAAAATAGAGTATTGTGTGAAGCTCTAATCCTGTAGGTATGCTATTGATGGAAATGGGACTGGATAGGCATATTTTATTAATGGTAGTGTTTATGGAACTCGTTTATTGACATTTTAGTTATTAGAGTTTTTCATAGCTCTCACCACTACTAATACTATTTAACAAATAACATAAGCCTCTTCCTACTCTATGGGCTTCATTCAACAGGTGAGCTATGTTGGTTCGTGGTTTATAGAGTTACTGGTCAGAACTGTCTTGCATTGTTGAAGGAGTGTTAGAAGTGAGAATCATGGCTTTTGAGCAGTTGGTTATAATGTGAAGTGTTAACTTGAACAGAATGGAGATGATGTATAGAAGAGTGCTATGTATTGCCCTTTTATGATTTGTTGCCTCGCTGTTGTCTTACAGCTGTTGTATGGGCTTAACAATAACTTTTTTTTTCTTTTCTTTTTTTTTCTTCTGCCATCTTGCATTGTTTTGAGACTTGTACAACTCTGATTTGGGATAATATAGTTATAATAGTAGCAGTTTAGAAGCTCATTTCTCAACTTTGTAATGGCCTGTTTTTGGTATTTGAACTCCAAATTCAAATCACATTTATGGTATTTGTTTGAATATTCCTTTTATAATGATGCCTATTTTTTTCAGGTAAACTGGAGAAAATTATTTTGCTTGAAAAGTATGAAAACAGTTACAGTTGCTTATTATTTTCTACTGTTTAAGTTGGAAAGCCATTGCTAGAATATATACCACATTACTGCATTATACTTTGGTTTTGTGTGGTTTTTTGCACCCTCAGGAACTGATACAGAATGCAGAAGATGCCGGTGCCACTGAGGTTAGGTTTTTGTATGATGAAACTCAGTATGGAACAGAAACTCTGTGGTCAAAGGACATGGCACAATATCAGGGTAATCAATTTTTATTAATTTTTGGCCATTATTCTTCCATATGCACGTGGTTATGTGTTTTTCTCCTTGCTGTATGGAGATGACCACCTTACTAGGTGCATATTTTTTACTATATTCTGATGTTGATAATTCTTTTCCAAAGCTGTGGTTTGTTATTAAAGGCCTTACACTGTCAGTAGTAGTTTTCCAGCTGCTTCCAGTTACTACTGTTTGAGAGAGCCTTCATGTTCTGCTTTATTCTAAGTCACTTCTCCCAGGATGACTGTGTATCCTGTGGCTTATTTCCCTGGGTTCACTTGGTATCCCAAAACAGAAGAAAGGATTTGTAGTAGAGTAAGTAATCAAGATTTAGTGAGTAAGATCTAGCGTAAAAGAAAGCTTCAGGTATTAGTAATTCTCAGATTTTCTACATATTAACCTTTACATTTTGAGACCTGTCTCCAGTTCTTCATGTGAAGATGATCCTAGCCCATTACATTTCAGCATTCTCCAGGCAGTTCTGTTTTCTTCCCCATCTCTTACTCTTTTGCCCTTACACCAAGCTTTGCCCCGTGTTGCCTGTTTACTGCAAATGTAGTTTCTTGTAACTTTAAGGTTTCTGTATCATCTAATAGAGCTTTGTGTGATAGAGATGAGTTATGTATTTATCAAACAAATTAGTTTGCATAATAATCCCAAAAGGCAAACAATCATGATTTGAAGATTTCAGTGATGATCCACTACTTGTTTCTAGCTTTTTTTTTTTTCCAGTTGTTAATCAGCCTCATTATGTCTTATAATTTGAATTTGGTGGTCTTAGGCTGTAGACACAGGTTACTGATATATCTCGCCATGTATTCCCTTCTAGTGGAGGTATTAATAGCCTGTAATTAATTCATCTTTGAAAGATCTTTTTGATAGCCTGAGCAGGTTGAATTTAAGCCTTGTGCCCCACGACAGTTCTTTCAGAAGTTTTGTTGTTTTCTGCTTTCTGCTCAGTTTTTCAGAATAATTTTTTTAAAATGTGGACACCAGAACTAGATACCACATGAGAATATAAATCTCTTAAGTATCACATATGGAGGTAAATCCATCTCCTTGCTTCTGCTTTTGCTGCTACTCTATACCCTGCTTTAATCACCAAGCATAATGTAATGTCAGCTGGAGTCATAGCTTCTCCATTAAATTTGCACATGCATATTTTAAACAAATACTTTCTCAGTTTTGTAAGTTAATTTCCTAGACATTTTTAACACTAAGTAGTTTTATTCTGTCGTCTTTTTAACTTTTGCCTCTTTCTTATAGGACCAGCATTTTATGCATACAATGACGCAATTTTCACCCCCGAGGACTGGCATGGTATACAGGAAATAGCAAGAAGCAGGAAGAAAGATGATCCCCTGAAAGTTGGAAGATTTGGAATTGGCTTTAATTCAGTTTATCATATAACAGGTACTCTCAATAGATACTTAAAAATGAAAATGTTGAAGTTTTAAGTTATTTAATTATTTCAGATATTCATCAGACTTTAAATATTTTTGCTATAGTGTATTTTTAAATTAGATCCCTGACTAAGTTTCCTTAAGAAGCGTTCACATTTTTCTAAAACTCTGTAAAGTATCCTTTGGATTTTGAATGTTTTCAGAGGAGATTTGTTTCTTCTAGTAACATCGTTATGTACTTAGTCCCTTATATTGAAATGAACATTCCTTTACACTGTTATTTCAGTTATGCACTGCTGTTCATCCTATAGAGACCTATAATGTAGGGTACATATGTAGGTAGAAGTGTGAAAGTTTAGACTAGACTGAAACTTGTATGCATGTTCTTTGCATAATGAGCAGTGATTTTTATTTCATGCCAAAAAGGATATTCTGTACTAGAGGTAATATACACATTTACATTTGAGAGAGTGAGTACATACTCTTTCACAAGCTGGTAATATTCAATCTTGGAACCTGTTATTCTGACAAAATGTTTTACTCCTGTACAGAAGAAGCATGTAACGTAAATACTGCTTACAGTCTGCATAGTTATAGTACAGAATAAGAGACAATTTTTTTCTGAAATAACATTTTTAGCTTGTGAAGTCAGTTTGCAAGACACAGGATGTGTTTCATAAAATTTTACCTTATAGAGCATGAATAAAAGCCTAGTTACTAGTTCAGTCATTTGATAATTCTGGGAATTTATGCTTTTAAATGTACAAGATTACTGTTTGCAAGCCTTCAAGATCTGTGAAGTATGAATGTAATAGAATACATCTTTAGTAATTTTTTTTCTAAAAATACTGGAAACTAAAAGTATATAGCTGAAAAAAATTGTACTTTCTGTTGTTCACTCTTTTCTAGAATTCAAATACTTGAATGACTGTTTATATGTTTAATTGCAGAATAGGGATGTACTTATTTCTTCCTGTCAATAAGCCCTGAATTATATGTTATCAGAATCATAGGATCATTTACATTGGAAAAGTCCTTTAAGATCATTAAGTCCAACCGTAAGCCTAACACTTCCAAGTCCACCACAAAACCATGTCCCTAAGCACTGAATCTATACATCTTTTAAATACCTTCAGGGATGGTGACTCATCCAGTTCCCTGGATATTATACTAATTTTATCGCAATTTTGTAACATTTGTTTTTCCTGCGCTTTTACAATTTGTTCCTTAAGACTGTATTTTAAAAATATATCGGTTTAGAATTATTAATAGTTGTTTTTAATATATACAGATGTCCCTAGTATTTTCAGTGGTGACCAGATTGGAATGCTTGATCCCCATCAAACGCTTTTTGGACCTCATGAATCAGGCCAGTGTTGGAATCTAAAAGAAGATAGCAAGGAAATCAATGAACTTACAGACCAGTTTGCACCATTCATTGGTGTATTTGGCAGCACTAAGGAAACCTTTAAGAATGGAAACTTTCCTGGTACCTTTTTTCGTTTCCCACTTCGTCTGCAGCCTTCCCAGCTGAGCAGCAATGTTTATGACAAACAGAAGGTGTTGGAGCTGTTTGAATCCTTCAGAGCAGATGCAGACACAGTATTGCTCTTCTTGAAGAGTGTTCAGGATGTTTCATTACATGTTAGGGAAGCTGATGGAACTGAGAGGCTGATTTTTAGAGTAACTGCTAGTGAAAACAAGGCCCTGAAACATGAACGACCCAATTCTATCAAAATCTTAGGAACTGCAATAAATCAGTATTGTAAGGGAGTTCCAAGCAATAGCATAACATGTGTGACATACCATGTAAACATAGTTGTGGAAGATGAGAGTGTTAAGGACGCACAGAAAACATCTTGGTTAGTATGTAATTGTGTAGGTGGTCGTGGAATGTGTACTGAACTGGATTCTTTAGCTGATGACTTGAAATTTGTTCCTACTATTGGAATAGCCATGTCTTTATCAATGAATGGAGAGGAGAAAGAAGCTGTTGCAGACTTTTCAGGAAGAGCATTTTGTTTTCTGCCTTTGCCTCCGGGTGAAGAAAGCAAAACTGGACTCCCAGTTCATGTTAGTGGTTTCTTTGGTCTCACAGACAATAGGAGGAGTATCAAGTGGCGGGAGCTCGATCAATGGAGAGATCCAGCAGCTTTGTGGAATGATCTTCTTGTGGTAAATATAGTGCCAAAGGCATATACCACCCTTATTTTGGAAGCTATCAAACGAATGGAGACTGAGAAGAATTCGGATTTTCCGTTGTCAGCTGAAAGAATTTATAGGTTGTGGCCTGATGAGAACAAAATCAGGGTACCCTGGAAACCAATTGTAGTACCTCTCTTTAAAGAGCTGCTCCAGCATACAGTTATTTACTCAGTGAGTAATCAGTGGATAAAGGTGGAACAGGTGCACTTTTCTGAAGTGGATGAGAATTTGGAGTACACACAATCTGTTCTCAACTACCTCCAGAATTCAGGGAAGCAGATTGCCAAGGTACCAGCAAATATTGCTAGTGCAGTGCATCTTACTCTTTCTACTACTAAAGCTGTGAAAAAAGTGACTCCTGCTGTTGTACGGCAAGTACTAAGGAAATCTGGGCACAATGGACCTGCTGAAGAAAAGCTTCATCTTCTAGAATTTGTGCTTTCTGATGGAGTCTACAGTGAACTGATTGGACTGGAGCTTTTGCCATTGCAGAATGGAAATTTTATTCCTTTTTCCTCATCTGTATCAGAACAGGATGTAGTTTACATAACCTCAGAAGAATATCCCAGGTATACTTAATATTTTAAATACTGGTTTTAAAAGTTTAAATATTAAAACAGAGCTTCAGACTGTTATTTGCTTATCAGCAAACAAGATGATATGCAGGAGACTAATATAATGAAATAATGCATAGCTAGAACTCAGTTTTCTGCGTATACGTTACATATATACTTACATATATACATGTATACTGTATATACATATATGTTACATATATACGTACTGGTTTCAAAAAGTAAGCAGATACTACCATGGGAAGAAGCGGGCTTGTCTTTTACGTCTGGTCTCCCTTTGTTTTTTCCAGTCCCTATCCAATTAATTTTTTTTCCTTGCTTATTTCCCAGCTGCATGAACATTCCAGTTTGGCTCAGATTTCACCAGCTGTAAAAGAAAGCTTGCACTAGCAGTGGGGAGGGTATAGCACCGAGGAGGCGAGCTGGAATAAGTGGCCTTGGGATCACTGGGGAGAAAGCAAGACTGCTGCTTTCTATGTCAGTACTGGATTATGCTTGTATAAAAGATCTGTTAAATCTGGACCCTTCTCCAAGTAACCTCTTAGGAGGTACTGCTTGAAGTCACTCAGACATACCAGATGTCTTACCCGTAGCTGTTCCTTTCATGAAGTGCTACCTATATGTATGTTCACACTCACCCCTCCTTCACCTTTCCCTCAGAGTTCCACTGCTTTTAGAGACATGCTTTGTCACATGCTTTGATGCTTTACTGCCCTGTGGTTTGTTTATAAGGGAAGTAGAGGTGGAGTGTGCCAACATAGATATTACCAAAAAGTGCTCCAAGTAAGGTCCTCATGTAAATTATGGTTTGGATATATGTATAGACAACACATCTTTAAGAGAAGCAGTTGCACGCAGGTAACTGGTCTTCCAGTTTTGCTTGAGAGGAGTTTGCTTTTTTCAAGTCTGCTGCTCTTTTTCTGTTATATTCTAAACCCCCGTAATCTGTCTTGTTCTAGATAATTCAAGTTATTTATCAGGGGATTAACACTACTCAGAACCTGTAATTCTAGTGTCTTCTTTAAAAAGTAATAATAAAAAAATTTGTCTAGCATTTGTTGTGAGATGATTTATCTTTTGCTATTCTTTCACTTTGTTTCTCCTTCCAAAAGTGAAGCCAGTGCCCTAGTAATACAGAAAACATTCACATGATGAGACTTCACAAGTTACAGCAGTGCTTCAGACTAGCTGCTTGGAAACTTAATGATACCGCTATATCTTTCTTACTTCATGCTCTGTTGGCAATGGACTTATTTTGGTTATTCTTGTAAAACTGATACAAAAACATGTTATGTGAGGCATAGAATCATTTAGGTTGGAAAAGACCTTTAAGATCATTGAGTCCAACTGTTAACATGGCACAGTCAAGTCCACCACTAAACCAGTTCAGTAAGCACTGCATCTACACGTCTTTTAAATACCTCCAGGGATAGTGACTCCACCACTTCCCTGGGTAGCCTATTCCAGGGTTTTATCACCATTTCAGTGAATAAATTTTTCCTAATATCAAATATAAACCTCTCTAGGCACAACTTGAGGTTGTTTCCTCTTATCCTAGTGCTTCTTACTTGGGAGAACAGACCAACCCTCATCCCCCACCTCACTACACCCTCCTTTAAAGTAGTTGTAGCAAGAAATAAGGTCTCCCCTCAGCCTCCTTACCCCTGGGCTAAACAACCCCAGTTACCGCAGCAACTCCTTGTAAGTGTGGAGCTTATGCTTGTACTCTAGACCCCTCACCAACTTTGTTGGCCTTTTTTGGATATGCTTCATCACCTCAATGTCCTTGTAGTGAGAGGCCTAAAACTGAACCCAGTATTTGAGGTGTGGCCTCAGAAGTGCTGGGTACAGGGGCACGATCACTTCCCTAGCCCTGCTGGCCACATCATTTCTGATACAAGCCAGGACGAAGTGTGGCTTCTTGGCCACCTGGGCACAGTGCTGGCTCATGTTCAGCTGGATGCTGAGTGACACTCCCAGATCTTTTTCTGCCTTCCAGCCACTATTCCTCAAGCCTGTAGCATTGCATGGGGTTGTTGTGACCCAGGTGCCAGACCCAGCACTTGGCCTTGCTGAACCTCATACCATTGGCTTTGGCCCATCAATCCAGCCTGTCCAGATCTCTCTTTAGAGCCATCCTACCCTTGAGCAGATCAACACACCTGCCTAACTTAGTGTCTGCAAACTTAACTGATCCACTCATTCAGAACTGGCCCCACTAATGAGCCCTGGGGAACACAAGTCTACTTGCTAGCTATAACAATACAGAAATTTAAAATATTAATCCTTTATTTGTCTCTATTCTTGCCTACAGTAATTATTTTAAATGTTATTTATGTTGGATTCTGTTAGATTTATGCTACATGGTTTAAAAGACTTTCAACTTAAGAGTTTGGCTTTTCAGATATTCAAAAAATACCTGCTTAAAAATGCCAAAAACCTGCCAAAAATTTGCCTGCTTAAAAAGCTCAAATACGCTCTTACAGATTTATTTCTGTTAAAACCTGTTGAAGAACAAGATTCTCTGTTGGTTTATGTATAATTATCAAACCTACTGTCAGAATTAAACTGGGTAGTTATTTTTTATTTCAGGAAGTCCAAAGCCCTAAAAAACTACTTAGTTTTAAGTGCTAGCATAAAGAACGGGAAGGGCAGGATAAGACTGACTCTTGGCTACAATAATCTTAACCACTGTCTGCAGATCTCTTGAAATCCACAGATCTGTGTGAAGTCCTAGAATTACATGTTGTGTTTTTGTATGCTTTCAAACAGAATCTTCAAGAGACCTAGAATAGGAGAACACAAATCGATGAAAATAATTTTCTAATCACAGTTTTTCTGTCAAAAGAAAATTTGCCTAGACCTACTTTGACAAGAGTAGTTGGACAAATTAGTTTCTTACTACTCTCTGCTTCTAAATGTATGATTTTCTCATTTATAAGCAAACACCCACTGAGAACCCTATTCTTCATATGTAGGCAAGTGCTTTTCATGTGACTGTTTTACGATGAAGATTACCATGCTGGTAATGTCTGTGCAGCAACAAAAATAAATTAGAGGTTTGCTAAAGTGTTGCTTGCTTTTTTTTTATGGTGTGCTAGATCACTGTTTCCTGGCCTGGAAGGAAGGTTACTTTCTGATGACCTGAATCCTGAGGTTCTAGCTGCTTTGAAAGAAGCTGCTAAAAGCCGAGGTAATGTGTCTTTTGTATTCTCATATAGTGAAACATATTTCTAATGGTTGAACAGACTAGTTCTAAACCCAAGTTTAACATAATGTCTCTTTATTATTATTATTATTA
>VZZY01023465.1:20954-31370 GCA_013400335.1 Eurystomus gularis | reverse complement strand
GATTCTATGATTCTAAGATCTCCCTGTCAACCACGAGATTAAAGAAACATGTATGTACACAAAAGAACAGGTCCACTATTAGTTATTAAATCCGTCTGTATGCAAGCTCTGCCCTAGAGTCTGTACTGTCTCATTTATTTTATCCTATCCCTAACCACCTCCTCCTGGCTGGGGATGGCATACCCACCTGGATAAATTTAAGTTTATACAGCTCTTATACTGTTTTGAACCTAGGAAACAGAGGTTTATAATAAGCTATAGCAGAAAATAAAGAAGAAAGAAACTGTAATTTAGATTGACTGAGAACAAAGAAAAGACAGAATTTGTATATGCAACTGCCTGATAACAATCTACAGGCTTACCACAGTTTGGTGTGCAAACTGAAAATGGGTGAATGTTATAAAATTCGAACTTGTTGGATCACTGTCTCCTACTACTACAAGACAGACTAAGATTCGTTTTTCTGAGCTATTCATCTTACATCATAACTTCACTCCATTTCAAACTAGTGTACAGCTATTTTAAATTGCAAAATTATTTTTCATTTGAGAGCTCTGTTTATTATTGTATACTAATCTGCATTATTTGGGATGTTTTGTTACTCATAGTCAACTTTTTAACTCAGTACATCCAAAACATGGCCTTTCTAAATGTATATGGGGCAGTTCCCTAAAAGAATTATTTATGTGATCGTGTGTCAGTTCTGTGAGAACACATTATCATGCTTGAGAAGGCTGAGAGCTCCTCTCCCCATAGGTCATTGTCTAGCTCTGTCTGAAAAATAACTAATCAGAGCTACCAGCAGGACAGGATCTTCATGGGATATCCGCAAGAAGCCTGTATCTTGTTTATAAATTCTCACTTCAGCTAGAAAACTGGAAAGAAGTATAAGGCCACCAAAAAGCAGAAGGTTGAATCATAACACAAAAGCAAGTACTAGAAAAGTGATGAGACAAAGAAGTCTGTAAATAGTTTAGAAACTGAGCTAAAGGCGTCATAATGAAAAAGAAATACAGGAGCTCTTGGTGAGAATACTGCTGAAGAAATACAGGTTAGGAAATTACTTAATGATAATGGTGAGATACTTGCAACTTCATAGTATTAGATAGACCAGTATGCTGCATACATAGTATTAGATAATATTAGATATAGGTTGCAAAATGCAGCTCATGGGGTATCTATAAGTACACTGACACCTGTGAAAACATCTGCGTTGTAGTTACATCTGTAATGCTCCTGATGGACTAATTTGTTGTCAGGATTCAAACAATTTCAGAGTCCACAGGACAACTGAATGTAGTTGTTGAGGGTTCATGCCAGTTGGCAGCTAAGCACACACAGCTACTTGCTCACTTCCTCACTTCCATCCCCAGTGGGACTGAGGAATAGCAAAGGAAGAGTAAAAGCACGAAAACTTGTGGGTTGAGATAGAAATAGTTCAGTAAGTGATAAAGTGGAAGAAGAGAGAAAGAAAACAAGACAAGTAACGCAAAGGCAATTAATGCAAAACCAATAAATCAACACCTCCCACTGATGCCCAGCCAGTTCCTGAGCAAAAGCCAGCTAACGTTCCTAAGCCCTCTCCCTTTTTATTGCTAAGCATGTCACATGGTGTGAAGTATCTCTTTGGTTGGTTTAGGTCCCATGCCTGGTTGTGCCCCATCCTGGGTGCATCTCCCCCAATCTGTTCACTGAGGTGGCAGAGGCAGAAACAGAGACAGCCTTAATGCTGTGCAAACACTGTTCAGCAAGACCTAAAGCAATGGTTATCACCATTGTGTCAGTCGCAAATCTAAAACACAGCACCCTGTGAGCTGCTATGAAGAAAATTAACACTATCCCAGCCAGACCCGATACAACCTCCACTCCATATTCCGTACCATTTATGTCATGCTCCCTTCTCATCCTTTGATATATACAGATATATCATTCCCTTAGTCTATGGGCCATTCCTGTAAAATGTTCCTAAAATGTAAACTGAGGTAATTTAGTCCATGGCTTGGGTTCTGTTTGTCATGAGCTGTGGTCCCCGAGCTGGAGCTGACCTGGGAATAAGTCACAGCCTAGCAGNCGATGCTGGCACCACAGTGGACAGCAGAGGAGCTGGGCCCACAGGAACCTATGGCAGAATTGTCTGAAAGAAGACTTCTGAGGGGATGTTGCTGAGTTCAGTGTTGGCCTGTGTGATCAGGCAACTGATGGCAGCATAAAATGATGATGATGGCTGAACCAGCACAATAGGTGGTCATTCAGGACATCAAAATCAGCTCCGGCTGAGTCACTCATGCACTTGCCTGGTTTTTTTCGAGGCTTGTTTTCTGTTGGTTTAGCCAATTTCTGCTGTAGTACTTCCTAAAATCTACAACTCAAATCATGGGTTATTTTCCCCCAAGGTTAAATCTCATGAGCTACGCATGAGATTTCCCCATCCACCTGCATTACCCACCAAGTGTACCTGTGTCCTTGAGCAAAACCAGTGCCACAAAGAGGTTTGCCTTTTCCTGAGGGAGAAGCAACCCATGCTTTCTTTCCCAGTCAGTTCTCTACATGCACTACAAGGACCTTATCTCCTTTTACAGTACAGTTTTTTGTTTGGGCAGGTCCAGGTCAGTTAGCTAGTCCTCTGGTATTAATTAGCCAAGTGGCTTCTGCTAAATTTGCATCCCCCTGCTGACACATCCCAGTGCCTATTGCTTTCAGTATAGTTTTTAACAGTCCATTGTATCATTCAATCTTTCCAGAGGCTGGTGTCATCAACATCACCTTCCCTATCACATAGGTAATGTGATACACCCAATCAATGCCATATTTCTTGGTCAGGTGCTTGTGAGATTGTCTCAGAAATTAGTCCCATTATCTGACTCAGTGCTTCCTGGGGTGCCGTGTCACCACAGAACTTGCTTTTCAAGGCCCAAGACAGTGTTTTGTTTGGTAGTATGGGTACCGTACTGCAATATCTAGGGCCAGCTAGATGGCTTTCAACTTCCGCACTTCGACTCAACTCACCTCTCCCTTCAGCAGTTTCTGCAACCTGTCATGTGGGACTACACACAGCAGTTTTCCACCTCCAGTGGTTTCCCACAATATGACAGGACCCATCAGTTCTTGATAGAGAGGATTTACAAGTTGACTATAACCTGGAATATGCATTCTCCAGAATCCCACGATGCTTAGGCATGCCTGGGTTTGTTTTTTGTTAACCACTGGCGACACAGTTGTTACATTATTGATCACATCTTCTAGAATGTGATAATGCCCTTCTTGCCATTTTACTCCCCAAAACCAGATTTCTTGTAAAGGTCCTCTGAACTTGTTTTGGTTTATGGTGAAGCCAGCTTTCAGAAGAATGTGGATTTTCTTTTCCCCTTCCCAAATACAGCTGTGCTGCCCCACACAGTGATGTCATCAATGCATTGCAAGCTTTCTGGGGCTTTGCCCTGTTGCAGTGCAGTCTGGATCAGCCCACAGCAAATGGTTGGGCTATGCTTCCACCCCTCCATGGCAGCTGATTCCAGATTGGACATCTCTCCCCATTGAAGCAAACTGTGGCCTGCACTCTGATGAAAAAGGGATTGAGAAAAATGCATTGGCAATATCAGTTATGGCATATCACTTGGCTGCCTTTGACTCCAGTTCACACTGGGGTTCTAGTATGTCTGGTACAGCAGCACTTAGCGGCGGTGTGCTTTCATTCAGGCTATGATAGGCCACTGTAAACCTCCACCCTCTATCAGGCTTCCACACTAGCCATACATGACTAGTAAAGTGCAAGTGAGTCTTGCTAATCACTCATTGGCTCTTAAGTCAACAAATCAGCACCTGGATGGGAACAAGGTAGTTTCAGTTGGGATGATATTGATGCCAGTGCACCATCATGGTATTAATTGGCACTTGCTGTTCTTCAGCACATAGTAACCCCATAATAGAAGGATCATCCAAGAGGACAGGCAAGGTAGACAGCTGTTTAATCTTCTCTGAACCTGCAGTGGCTACATCAAAGGCCCCATGGTTCCTCTTTGGATCCCTGAAGTACTCTCTTTTGAGAGTCAATGGCAAGTATGTATGGGGTCTCTGGACTTGTGACAATAGGATGCTTCTGCCTTTGTTTCTGCTTGTGCTTGATTCCTGTTGGGCTCACCTCTGCTTCTAACACAGACAACAATTGGGAATCCCTTGTCACTGCGGAAATGCAGCTGTCTTTTGCTCCCTGGTATTCTGATGAAATTAGGGTATACTGTGCACTTGTGTCCACCAAAACCAAAGTAAAACCAATGGTCCTTTCCTTCGCTTGGCTGGGAGGAGGGCTCTCCTATTCCCTATCAGAGTGTTCATTACCTGACTTTTGTAATTGCAAACCACAAGTCTTTAAACCATGAAAGAAGCCCATCTCTCTCTGTTGCCTACACTATGCTATTCACAGACTATTCACCGGTGTGATCCTACTGCAAACCAGCATGATCCTTCTATGGTAGAAGGCATGGGGTTCAAACCCACATGGACGTAAGTCCATTGCATCAGGAAAAGGACAGGGGTACTCAGCCCATCTACTGCATCTCAGGAATTACTTGACAGCAATTGGAGCGGTAATCTCCTGGAAGGACCCTTTTTAATACTGTTTTTCCCAACAATTCATGGACACAGACTTCCAGGACCAACGTGGTTGCATGTTCCCCCTTCCTCATATCCTCTCCACAGTCATGCAGACAGACCTAGAGGGTGGCATATGGGTACCCATGGTTTCCTTTTCTTTGAGCAGGAAAAGGCCAAGTCATGGTAGCTGACTTGCTGGCCTTCAGGGGCAAGGAGAGAGAGGATTATCCACATTTCTGGGCACCACAGTACAAGAGGACATTGAGGTGCTGGAGCAGGTCCAGAGAAGGGCAACAAAGCTGGTGAGGGGTCTGGAAAGCATGTCTTATGAAGAGCGGCTGAGGGAACTGGGGCTGTTTAGTCTGGACCAGACTCAGAGGAGACCTTATTGCTCTCTACAGCTACCTAAAAGGAGGTTGTAGCGAGGCTGGTGTTGGTCTCTTCTCCCAAATTACTAATGATAGAATGAGAGGTAATGGCCTCAAGTTGTGTCAGGGGAGGTTTAGATTAGATATTGGAAGAAATTCTTTACTGAGAGAGTGGTTGGGCACTGGAACAGACTGCCCAGGGAGGTGGTGGAGTCACCATCCCTGGAGGTGTTTAAAAAACAAGTAGCTGTAGCACTTGAGGCTGCGGTCTAGTGGCTAGAGAGATGTTAGGATGAAGGTCAGACTTGATGATCCTGGTGGTCCTTTCCAACCATAATGATTCTATGATTCTCTTCAAGTTGCCAGACCTTGTGGAACAGTCTTTCCACAGCTGAGACCAGTGATGACAGCTGAGGGCTTGGCCTCTAGTTTAGTGTGTGTTTGTGTGGCCTCAGAGAAAGAGACCTTCTCAGTGCCTGTTTGAGGGCTCTTAGATCAGGAGATCCTCTTGCATCTCTGAGGATGCTGGACAGTGGCGGGCCAGGTCCCAACACAGCCTTAGAAGTCACTGTGTTTTGCTTCCCCTCCTTCAAATAGTGTATATGTTTGATGGTTTTACAAGCCTGTTCAGGCATGAAATCCTAAACTATCAGAGCACTTGCCCAACTCCTCCCACAGACTCTACCACTCCAGGGATCAATTGCCTTAGAGCATGTTCCTGTGTGGCACCCCCAATTCGTTGTTTAACTTTATGAACAATAATCAAAATCTGAATCACAACACATACTGGTATGAAAAATCTGAGTACATGAAAATATTGAATGAATTGAGAAGCCGTTACATCAAGGTTATAAAAACCTGTCCTGAAGGAGAGGAAGGGATAGGCACCATTCTTTACTCTCTCCACAAAACGTCCCTCAGAGGAGAAAAGGGGAAAGATAGTTGCTAGTTTTGTCCATGAGATGGTTCTTGGAGTACTGGGACATCAGCAATGTAAGACCCAAATGCAAGATTAGGCTGAAGGCCAGTGGTCTTATCATAACTCTTGGAGTCTGTTGTACAGATAGAAGAATCAACCATCAGAATACTTGAGGAAACACTAAGTCAGTATCCAAAGTGAGTATGACAGCATCATAATCTGCAACAGCCAGTCAAATAACAACTTAACTAAATGGGTATAATAGCTAGAAGTTTAATCTAGCACTAAGGAAATCTGTTATTATCTTGAAGGCCTTGAGCCGCATGTTGAGCACCAAGAAGTACTGTTGTGTGTTAACCCTCATAGGCAGTTAGCATACACAGTCACTTACTCACTCCCTCCTCCTAGTGGGAGGAGCAGAGGAAGAGCAAAAACAAGAAAACTTGTGGGTCAAGACAGAGACTGTTCGGTAAGTAAAGTAAAGTGAAGTGAAAGAAGAAAGAAAGAAAACAGAACAAAACAAATGATGCCAAGGCAATCACTCATCACCTCCTAAGGCTGACATGTCCAGCCATTTCCTGGGCAAAATATGGCTAACCTCCCTAAGCCCCCTCCTCTCCTTTTAATTGCTGAGCATGATGTTATATGGCATGAGATATCTCTTCAGTTTGTTGAGGTCGTCTGCTTGGTTGTGTGTGTCTGTCCTCAACCTTTTGTGCGCGCCCCAGTCTATTCATTGGAAAACAGAAATAGCTTTGTGCCAACACTGTTCAGCCAGACCTAAAACATTAGTGTGTTACCAGCATTGTATCAGTCACAAATCTAAAACACAGCACCCTATGAGAAGTTAGTTATGCAAACTAACTCCATGCAGCCAGACCTAGCACACTAGCATAGCTAAAACCAAAAATCTAACAGATAAAATAGTTCAGCCTCATAGAAACATCTTGAAACTGATTTGCCAAAATGCAGCATTACTTTACTTATGTCTATCATGATTAAGATGCTCATCTATTCAATCATCCACTAAAATAAAGCTAGGTCCCAGGAACTACAAAAAAAAAAAAAGATTATACAAGATTGTGAATTAAATTTAAATTGTCAAATTAAGTACAGGTAAGTGAAACAGTTTTACATGTTTTGAAACTGAGTTCAGGTTTTAGCAGACTGCTCTTTCACATAGATATTTAGCTAATCAACTTATAATTAAATACCTGGCATTTCTTTAGTTCCCTCTTTAGCTGAAGAATTGTGATGTGATGTGGCTGTTGGCTGGTCACAGTCCCTGTGTCAGCTTCTTGGAGGCTGAGAGCTTCCTTCCTTACTTCCTGTACCATAGTGATCCAGCTCTGCAGCCTGTCTTGCTGACTTCTTTTTAAGCTAACACCATCATTCAGATCAACCAGAAACTGGAAGGTTTCATCTACACAATTTCTATAACTGAAACACTGAACCTGAAGCCTGGTGAGCTGCTCCTCAAGTGAACTGATACAAGTTCTTTCTTGATTTAAGTCGTGTGAACACCGATTACTGACTTTCTGGTTCTGCAAAGCTTCTCGAAGCAATCTGATTTCAAGTTCCATTTCATCAATCCGGTCTAGATCAGGATTGTAGTTTACAACTGGTTTATTTCTAATGTTTTTGGCTCTGTTAGCATATTTGAGGGAATTTAAAGATTCATCAAAGTCTGATGAGGATGGACTTATACACGTTATCATGACAGTCTTGGCGTTTCCTCCAAGGGAGTCTTTCAGAATACGAGTGATTTTAGCATCTCTGTATGGAATATGTACACTTTTCCTTTTTGGGTCTCCAAGGGCACTGATGACATTTCCCAAGGCCAACAGACCACTATTGATCTGAATCGATTCTTTGAAGCGTTCACCAGTATTTCCAGTCTTTGTTACCCTCTCTGATCCTGCCAAATCCACAAAATGAAACTTTGACGCAATCAGCTGGACTGATTTCCAAGACGAATCCTGTGCAGCATCAGTATTTTTTTCAGACTCTGCAGACTGTTTCTGACAAATACTGATGGTAAAAATGGCATGAGATCGACTAGAGTGTTCATTCATCTGTGTTGTGCCTGTGTGACGAGCTGCATTGCCACTTTCCAACAGGCTTATCACTTCATCTGCACATTCCACTTGGAATTCCTTAGCACCGACAATCACTTAAAACATCAAGCCAAAGAAAGTAAGAATAATTCAATTAATTCTGAACAATTCAGCAGAAGTTTACAACAATTAGGAACAGTCAAACTGTAAACACATATTAGAGAAACATACAAGCCTGCATTATTATGAGGTCATAGCATATAGCTATGGAAATACAAAACATCAACATGTGAAAAGCATGAGGTACAACACATCTGAAACCTGCAGATATTTAATATAGAGGTGTATTCTGTCATCACATTTGAAAAAATGTCTTAAACAATAGACAGCTTTTGTAATTTACATCTGCATTGCCGTATGCAATATGCAATCTGCAATCTAGTGCTATCTAGAAAAAGTATGAGCAAAGCCAGTTCAAAAGATATTTTACCAATAATAATTATTTAAAAAAAAAGACTAAAGAAATTAGTAGTAGAAATTATTCCTAGCCTATAGTAAGAATTGAAGGTCTATTCTATATAGCTTGGGCAGCTGGACCTCTTGGATGGGTATCTATAAGGAATCTAATAATATGGAAGTGTACTTCTACCAAGTACTCCTACCAAGCATATTTTTTGTCCTTTGTTTTAATGAAGGATGGAAAATGTCCTACTGCAATCTACTGAAGCTGACTCAAACTGTACTGAAGAGAGAAATAGTTTAAAATGTATTGTGGGATCCTTATGAAGCAAGGATATTATCCACAAGAATTGTGTTAAATTAGTGCCTTCTTCAGCTACAAATGAAAAAACCATGACAGCTCAATACAACACTATATTATTATTAGAGCAAGCATAACAATTAGAATATAAAGAATAAAAGAAAAAAGCCCTCAAAACAGATTATAGTTTCACAATAAAATCTCGATGTGGATTCTTCTAGCATTTTCATGTAGTGGACAGGAGAACGATAGGTCAAGGGTTAATTTCAAAGTCTCCAAAAACATCAGATGCTACTCCACTCATTTAATAGTGAAATGGGGGCAGACATATACAGTGTAAGTGCCTTAAATGGAAAAGCAAAGGTTTAACTTTAAAATACTTAATGAAGTGAATAATCGCACACTATTGTGTTTCTAGACAGAATTTGCTGAAGCATTAACTGTATTTCTATTTTATCATTTGTTGCCATTTTTGATGGAACATCTATATTGTTCACAGGCATCTAAACCCAGAACTGCTTCACATCACGTAAACTGAGTTTATACTCTGAAAATTTAACCTTTTTCTAATATTAGTAATGAATAAGGACTTTCAAGAGAAGGCAAGTATAACTTGGGCACATAACTGAAAGCCAACACATTAAACTTTAGAGCCAAAATCCTACCTGTATTTCCCTTCTCATCTTCTCGGATATGCAATTCTTTCACAGAGGTCTCCAACTCCAGTAAATCTCGAAGTTCTTCCTTGTAAACCTCTATATAAGACACTTTCACATGGAAGTCAATGTTACTGTGTTCTGAAATATGCTGAAATAATTCCTGAATAGCCCGTGGGATTATGCCCTTTTCATCCTCTGCAACTGATGCTAAAATATAAGCAAAGATGTCACAGAAGTTTGCAGTCATTCCGACACATAGATTACAAAGTCTGAAGACAGAGAGAAGTCTATGATATTTGCTACTTAATATACTAAGGAACCTGAAGAGCTCAATGTTCCCAAGAACGTTTGTAAACTGTTGGGTTTTTTCTGGATTCAGAATTTTGTTTGCATCCATTAATAGAATTCAAAGTTAAGCTCTAAATTTCATAATGTTATCGTTATTAAAGTTATGAAAACTATAGACTCTACTTTAAATCTATACTCCTCAGAGTACAGTTTTCTCCTTCATTCCTACTGCTGAGACACAGAAAAAAAGTAGAGTCTGCAGCCTGTCTCTGCAGCCCCTGCAGTTAACCTTGATTTCTGGGCACATCAATCATCGGGGAAGGAGCAAAGTGAAACAATCCTTCTTGTCACATTCAGTCTGTAAATACTGAGGTTTGGGTCCAATTACTGGAGATCATCTTAATCATCTGAAAATAGGTGATTAGATTTTGTAGATACAAAACATGTTTTCCTGTGGGTTCTCTGTTGTACCTTTTAAAACATGTTCAGTAGTTTGCTAAACTGTTGAGTTTCATCTCATCTCTAACTGGGGTTGTTTAGCCTGGAGAAAAAGAGGCCTTATCACTATCTACAACTATCTGAAAGGAGGCTGTCGTAAGGTGGTGGTCAGTCTCTTCTCCCAGGTAACAAGTGATAGAACAGGAGGAAATGGCCTTGAGCTGCACCGGGGGAGGTTTAGATTGGACATTAGGAAGAATTTCTTTATTGAACGGGCGGTCAGGCACTGGAACAGGCTGCCCAGGGAAGTGGTGGAGTAACCATCCCTGGAGATACT
>VZZY01023465.1:0-12495 GCA_013400335.1 Eurystomus gularis | reverse complement strand
GCACATATGCAAGTGGTGAGGTGCACGGAACAGACTGGCACCCGCGTTTCAGTCTGACCGAATTTTGCCCCAAAGCTTTGCCCTGATTGCCGATTTCTCCCCCCTCAACTTGCCTTTCCCACCCAGGTGCCAGGGTGACGTTACCTTGGGAGGCAACCGCCTCCCCCAGACAAAAGGCAGGGACGGGCCTGCACCACCGCTCAGCTCCTTCCCTCTCCCCCCCAACACTTTCTAGAGTAGCTGCTTACTAGGACAGGAAGAGCTGTCACGGTGGAAAATGCCAAGTGAAACATTCTGCAACCCAAAGGAAAAAAAAAAACAAAAACAAAAACCCAAACGAACAACCAACCAAAACCCCAAACCCAGTAAAAGAATCCACGCTAAGTCTGGACCCGCCCTATCCATATGTGCAACACACTCTTGCATTTTTTTAAATCCGTTTTTATTCAGGAAGTGGAATTAAAACTTATAAACTATAAATACAAATGCCAAAGTATTACATGAGATATCCAGAGGCTTTATATTTTTTAATTTCTCACAAAGAATTCCTATGGAATTCAACATACAACAGGGAAACCAAACAAGTTTAAGTTTTGCATACAAGTAAAAACAAGTTACAGAGTTAGATACTGCCAATTTGCCAATTTATGAGAATTTCTACCGCATACAAATGAAAGCTCAGAAAACAACTGTAATTCATTCAGTAATGGTACAGCAACTGTCATCTCTAACAGTGTTATCTGCACTAAGCAAGCTGTCTATAACCAGGTGTACTTTACCACTGTTTATTCAGTGACATCACAAAGTTTTAAAATATTTTATTTATATATACTGTCACCAATATATATATGTACTGCAAGAGGGCCAAACACTTGCAAACATGTCAAGTTTTGCACAACATTTGCATGAATATATTTGCGGTTTTTCTTCCCAAACAGCAAAGCAGAGTCATTGTTTTCACACAACTTCTTTAATTTGTGATCCCCCACAACTCCATCGGTATCAAGGAAGCAGAAGAGCAAAGCTTAACAGCAACTGTGGCTTATATGGGGCAGGGCTGGGGGTGGGGAGGGGGGGGGAACAGGGGTATCCATTTTGGATATTACCTGACGTACATCTGAAGGAAGATGACCACCAAGGATAGGTTCACTAAATTTATTCAAAAATCATAGAACGTTTCTTATAAAAAGAGNNNNTAGAACGTTTCTTATAAAAAGAGCATTACATTCTGCACACTGCTCTCAAAGGATGCTTGGGACATGTGGACTACCAGTATTCTCCCCGCTTCAAAAAAGATACAGTGTACATGGAAAGCAGGGTGTTCACAAGGATTACAGGAAAAAAAAACCCCAAAAACATTAAAATTTACCACCAACAATGAGCAAAAATAAAATTCACTCTCTCTGCTGCTGCTTTAAAATCTCAATGTTAAGCCTCGTGCGCCCCCTCCCTCCCCCCCACGTATTTTTAAGGAACTAAAACATTACATCTGGTGGACAGCAAAGATTCCACTACACCTCAAATGCAGAACACCTATGAAGCAGAGGAATGTTGGCTTTTTAAACAGAAGCAGATTAAAAAAAAAAAAAAGGGTGCAGGACTCCTTCAGTTCTTCACTAGTCTTAGAAAAACTTTCCAGAATACTGCTTCACACTATAAAAAAGAAAAAATAATCTTGCATTAGAATCCTTCAACATCTGCATACTGCTTCACACTATAAAAGAAAAAGAAAAAAGCATGTATTAGAATGATGGACCATACATCTCGCAATCAACATTCACAATGACAGATTAAATTACAAATTCCTAATACATTTAAAAGCAAATAATTTTAAAAGATAATGGCTACTAATTATAGGTATGTTAATGCACTTCAGGCACATTTAAATATTAGTAATCTAAAGCCAAACATTCAAGCTAAAACATTAAAACCTGCTATGACAGCCAACATGCTAATAAAGCAAAACTAAGCAAATTAAATCTGAAGCTGTTAATATTTGGCAGAAAAGACAAAGTAATGTCAGCAAGGTGTGAAACGCTGCGTAACAAGCACCAAATCGATTTCAACTTGTCCTGTAGAGGCATGGTCTGTGCCATATGGCAGACTGTGATTTGTTGTCAATTTAGTTATCTAAAAACAACAAAATCACTAGTCTTCCACACAGAACTAGGCCAACATCCACTGAAATCTTCTATATTTTCTACAGGCTCTATGTAATTTATTACAAGTAGTTTTTAGCAGCAGTTTTCACTAGAGAAATGAGAGGACTGCTCGGTTAAGGTGTCTTCCAGCAAGATTAGTTTTGAGGGTGTCTTCATTTTAATTAGAATGGAGAACAGCAGAGAATCAAGCAGAACTACCACTGGAGAAGTTAGGTTCAAATAGTTACTTAAAACCTGCCTTCTAAAAACCGCATCACAGAGAAGAGCAGCTTTAGAACATACATGTCACTCGGTTTAAAATTTATGGCAAGGACAACATTAAACTTTAACTTGCCTGTTCTGCAGTAAATACTGTGCATTTTGTATCTGGTCCTGTGTTCCCGTAATAGTTATTATCCGGTCTTCCGAGCCTTCTAATGGTTCATCAATTTTGATCGAAGCTCCTGACTCATGACGTATTTGTTTGATTCTCTGGCCTCCCTTTCCAATAATAGATCCCGCCAACTAGGGGAGAGAGCAAAGCATTAGTAATATCCTGATAAAACTTTCTCTCTATAAAGTTAAAAAAAAAACAAAAAAAGAAAAAAAAAAAATCACAGCAGTGTTTGAGTAGCTTCTGCAAGTCTGGTTTTAGGAATTGCAACGGAAGCTTACTTCTTTACAGCCTCGAAACATCCCCTGCAGTTTTAATTGCATAAACACACAGGGGGTAAAACTGGCAGAAACCAATTGCTCGTTGGCAAAAAACGAGTTACACAGACCACCCCTACTACCGAATATTAAATTAGTAAAATTATTTAGTGTGCCTCTGAAGTGAAGACACAACCACTTTAAGAATAGACTTTTCACGATTTAGAAACACTTGTTTTATATTAGAAGTACTTATCAAGTGCCCCTAATTTACTTATGCAGTCTAAGAAAAGGATGTGACTTTTTTTTTTTTTTAAGAGAAAACACACGTTGAAAGCAAGTGTCAACTTTACTTACATCTTTGGGAATTGTTACTTGTGTTGTGATGATGGGTCCACCAAGATCTCCATATGAACCGCGTCCCCCTGCATAAGAATAATCTGATTTAAACGTATGCATCAAGCCCTTTAATAACTACGTAATGAAGTACATGTAAAGGTTCTATATAAACACTTACCATATCCAGAGCCACCCTCAAACTGTAAGAGAAACAGAAAAAACCTTAATAGCCATGCTTTACTAACAGATTTTCATCTTAAGTCTCATATTGCTAATTCTGAGCCTATTTTATGCTAAAATCTCATCCTCCAACCTTACTATAAATACCAGTCTTGTGCCATGAGAGGCATACTGAGGCAGAGGGTGGACCAGAAACAAAAGGGGCAGGTGGGGGAAGATCTCATTACCTCTTACCCTGCCCTGTCAAAACCTCTAGGAGTAAGACATAAAATGACAAAAAGGATCCAGCTGTACCAGATTACCACACAAGCTCCCTTATTCAGCTGCTGGTAGACAGCTCCTGATGCCGGCCTATTCCCAACCCTTGGACTAAACTAACATTCAAATGATAAGACTAGAGTACAGCTTTATCAATGTTCCCAATACAGCTCAGGAGAGACTACAGTTTTTTCCAGTTTCCGGACAAAAAGTTTACCCATTGGCTGTCAGCCCTCCTACTTCAAGCTCCTTCAGGAAAAAAACCCAAACCTCTTAAGAGTAGCTCTATAACTTGTCTCTTGATTCACACTATGCTACAACCCTTTGTGTCATGATTATCTGTTCTAAGATACGAGTTACTTCTGCTAAAACCACCATTTAAAGATTTCTAGACAAGTATTCAACATTTCAGAGGCCGCTGGGGTGGCCTCTGTAAGAAGAGGTCAGGGGCAGCCTGTGTGATCATGTTACTTAAGCAACACAGACCGTAATACAACATAATAGAGCTTGTAGCAGAGTCCAAAATACGAGACAATGAAGGACTCTGCTCAAGACTTAATGCAGAGGCTACTCAGAGCAGCATACTGCATACACACAGACTTACTCGTTGATCCCTTTTTGGGCTCATCTAAAGAGCTAAAGAACAAGCCCTTCCTTGATCAGTTCTGCCTCCGCAGACTACACAAGAGCAAATGAACTTGTCAGCAGATGAGTTAAGCAATTACGTTTTCTGTGTTTATGTAAGCTAAGAACTGATTTTTAATATTCGGCAGCACTTTGCCAAATAAACATCATGAACACCTGAGGAAGGTCACAACTTCCCTTCCCCAAAACCTATCTAATCAAATGGTGTAATTTTCAAACACATTGATAAATAAAGCATAATAGTTAATCCAGAAATATAAGTAAGAAGCTACTTTTAATACTTGCTGTTTGAAATGAGGAAACACAACATTATGAAGTTAATACAAAATATGTATCCTAAAGGCATACATCTCCAGTGCATCAGTTATGGAAAAAGTTCCAATTTACAACACAAAAATGAGGTGTGAAAGAGGCAAAAATAGGTACAGAAAAGCTCCTCTCTTTGGCTGTTGCATACAGGTATGTAAAGACAAACTACCAACAAATTTCGAATCAGAAAGACAGCTTTATGATTTTCAATAGGTGCAAGCTGCCACTGACTACACTCAAGATTGAGAAATTCGTATTACTGCTTAACCTGTTCAATAAAGCAGTTTTCAAAAAAAGGTTGAGCACTCACCAGCTCTGGTGGCTGCATGTCATCACAGGTATCCACATGACACTGCATCATCTTCCAGACACAACATAATAGGAGGAAACAAGAAGAGAAACCTAAATGAAGTCCCTGTCATGTAGACTTACATGTAACTTGGCAAGCAAATACACTACACACTGGTCCTGAGAAACGTTTACACTACAACAAAGACTTAGTGTGTGATTCAGAGGACTTTCAAGACTCCCTTCACTTTGAAGGGACTGTAGGTGGCCATACTCAATTTCTGCCCTCTGTTGGTGATGTAAACCAGATTTTTCCTCTAACGAAGGTCAGACAGCTAAAGGCATACAAAAAACTTGAACGAGGTTTTTTTTTTCTTTTAGAACACCTTCCAGTACTCCTACATATAAAAATCTTTTATTTCTGCCATGTGCTACAAAATTAAGGTTTAGTAAGACGGAAACGAAAAAAAAAACTGTCAGTGACTATCTCTATGCCAACAGCTGGTCAGGCAGGAAGGACATTGCTTCTCATGTTCTAACAATTCATTTCCATGTATCACATAAAGCCAATAACTAGACTAACAATCTACTGCTGCCTAACTGCATTAGAAATTTAATTATGTTTTTTAAACATGATATATATAATTTATTTCAGAATTCTACAATTTTGGCAATTGATCTCATTTGTGCACTCTAAAACCAGCTTCTCAAAACAGGCTATCTTAACATACATAACAGAATATTCTACACTACAGATGCATCTGTGCTAGTGACTCCTAGTACTACAAACCAGATTATACACTGGCTGGATAAGGCAAAGAGCCCAAGTTTCACATCTAATTAAAAAAACCTGCACGCAGTCCTAACTTATGTCAATTTATCATCATTTTCTCTTGTTTCACAACAGAGAGAAATTTCGCAAATTAGGAGACTAATTTTTTTTTTTCCACTTCCCTCCAGCATCTGCACAGACATTCTTCTTTTTATACGCTTGTTAGTGTCATATCTCTTAAATATGAAGTTGTTTGTATTTTGAAAGTGTTATGTGCACTCATTCAAGTGTTTATACGTCAAGAAGTGTATGTAAACACACATAACGTTAAAAAAAAAAATCAAGACTTTGGAAGCATTTGAAGGAGCAAAAGCACATTAGAATTCTGAAGACATTCGCAGAAGGGTGAAGGGACCCTCCACTTAACAGGACTTACTATGATTTGAGTCTCTATTAACCCAGAAATTAAAATTTTTAGTACTTTGAAAATTTTATTCACTGATCAGTTAATTAAAAGAGGGGATAATATTACTCTATATGCCTGTCCATTTTATCTTCCACCCCTCCCACTGGTGTTTGTGTGCATTTATGTATCTGAAAGACTCCTGAAGATGAATGTGAATGAAGAGGAATGTGATAAAAAAGAAACACTAGAAATATATTCCGGTTATTTCAGTCATCAGAACAGTCCTTAGGGTTCACAGGCATTTGATCTGGAGTACTTACACAGTGACACACGTAGCTCTGTTGACAATACAAGTCTGCCCTTCAGGAAGGAGCTTCAGAACAGAGATTATAAACCAAATGAACTCTTTCAACACCAGTGCATCATTAAACTACAACTGTAAGACAGGCTAACAGACAAGTATCTTAACTGGGTGACTCTGCATGGGCAAGGACCTATCTTTTAAAATTTAAAAAAATGGGGTTTTCTCATCTCAGAATTTAAAAGACTGTCAATACTGTTATATCTCTGGAATTCCACAAAATTTGCAGTATCCAGTTTTAGAGGTCCTGAACTACTCTTTCTGCCTTTAGCAGAAAACAGAACAGGCAGGGGGGGAGGAAACAAAAAAAAAAGGAGTTCTTTCTGTACATTCAGCATTTCCATGACTTTTGAGCTATCATCTCAGAAAAAGCATCTGTTCTTACCTTTTACTGCATCTATATAAAATAGCACAGTGACATTGGTCTACTCTAGCTCCAATCTTTTGCTACAGAATGGTTTCTATACGAAATGAAGGGTAGCATAAGAGCACAGAAAGACCTGACATTTCTGGCATGATGCTTCCAGCTCCAGCTTCACAAGCCATGTAAAGATTTCCTACCTGCTTACAGAATTTAGGGTTAGGACTTAACTAACCCTAGCTTAGTTTAACTAAAACTAGTACAGTCTTTGTTGGGAAGCAGTCTTCACTATCAGCAGGCTGTGACACTTAGTCATAAAGGAGTCAAAGCCATAAGTAACTTTATTCTGAAGAGGAAACAAAACTGCTTTTTGGAATGAGAAGAAATAAACAGAGATGACTGCGCTTACTTGTTGATACTCATGTCAAGAAAGCAAATGTCAACCTAGCAAAAGTCAGGCTAAACAGAAGTCAGAACAGATTTTCTATTCTAGCTGGAATAGAATAAAAATAGAAGACACTACTGCCCAAGAATCAAGCTAAGACTGTGCTCAGCCAGATACCCAAAGAAGGGCAGGCTGTCAGTTATATTATAAGTTATAATAAGCAAATAAAAGAACAAAAAAGCTGAGCTTTGAAAACACGTAAGTACAACTACAGAATCTTGAAGGTGTACTTCTCAATTCTTTCAGTTTCTCAACATGTAGTGTAGCATTGGTAACACTTTTGCAACTGTGTGCAATTCTGTCCTTTTAATATTGCTAGTGAGCAAGTTGATATTCTTGGAGTTATGTACTTCCATGAACTTACTCCCAAGAAGGAAATGTGTAAAGCCCATTTAGGTAGCCTAGTCCATAGCTCTTTTCCACTTCACTCACTTAAAAAGAAAAAACAAAACAAACAAAAAAACAAAAACCAAAAAACAAACTCGTCTCATTTGTAATCTTAAAGAAGGTGCCAACTAAAGCTAGAGGTGAAGAGAAGGCTGTTACTATAGAGATTTACATCCTAGACACATGATTTCTCTTCCCAGGAAAGAAGCGTCTAGTACAACAGCAGATGACTGCTGGGAAGTCACATTTCAGATTCTCTATTCTAGTTGGAATGGAATAAAAATAGAACGCACTACTGCCCAAGAGTTAAGCTAAGACAGTAACTAGTAGAGATACCCAAAGAAGGGCAGGCTACTCAGTTAATACGCTCTAGCTGCAAATACAAGAACACAAAAGGTAAGCTTTGGAAGCATGCAAATACAACTGAGGCATAAATACAACATGGAACCATAGAGTCATTTTGGCTGCAAAAGATCTTTAAGATTATCAAGTCCATTAACCAAGCAGGGCTAGGTCACCATTAAACCATGTCCCTAGGCACCACATCTATACATCTTTTAAATGCCTCCAGGAATGAGGACTCCATCATCTCCCCGGGCAGCCTGTTCCAGTGCTTCCCAACCTCTTTAGCGAATAAATTTTTCCTAATATCCAACCTAAACCTCTCCAGTGCAACTTGAAGCCATGTCCTCATCTTATCTCATTACTTGGGAAAAGAGACCGAACCACCTTGGTACAACCTCCTTTCAGACAGTTGTAGAGAGTGAAGGTCTCTTCCGAGCCTCCTTTTCTCCAGGCTAAACAACCCCAGTTCCTTCAGCCACCCTTTTTAACACTTGTTCTCCAGGCCCTTCACCAGCTTTGTTGCCCTTCTCTCGACCGACTCCAGCACATCAATGTCCTCCTTGTAGTGAGAGGCCAAAACTGAACAGTGCTTGAGCTGCAGCCTCACCAGTGCCGAGTACAGAGGGATGATCAATTCCCTAGCCCTGCTGGCCACACTATTTNCACACTATTTCTGATACAAACCAGGATGCTCTTGGCGTTCTTGGCACACTGCTGGCTCATATTCAGCTAGATGTTGACCAACGCTGCCCTTTCCAGCTACTCTTCCCAATGCCTGTAGCGTGGTGTGAGGCTGTTGTAACCCAAATGCAGGACCTGGCACTTGGTCTTGTTGAACCTCATACCATTGGCCTTGGTGCACAGATCCAGCCTGTCCAGGATGCTCCTAAGAACCTTCCTATCCTCACACATATCTATGCTCCTGCCCAGGAAAAATATCTTTAAGCCTTTTTTTTTTAAGCTTTCACATATTATGAGAGATTTTTTAAATTCCTCAGCAAGTATGAGCATTAACACGGCTGAATGTACCTAATTTAATTTAGGATTCCACTTAGTCTTAGCTTCAAAACATTTGGAATTTCAGTGGACTTTGGGCAGACAGAAACCAGCAAATAGACAAGAATTGATTCAAAAGAGCAATCACCTTCCAGATCAACTAGAGTTCTTCATACATACTATGCTACATCCTTTATTATTTCAGCTATATTCATGTTTTCTAACATTAAGAATGCTTGTATGAATCAAAGAATCTGAAAAGCCTATCAACTCGTGTTCCTGTTGCCTGATTAAAAAATACCTAAAAGTCAGCCAGTGCAAGAAAACCTGGAGGGTAGAGCACAGTCAAATCTTCTGTATCGCTTTTGATATGAGGGAGGAAAGAAAAAAAACAGTTCATGTCTCAGATATCACTTACACCCCAAACATTCCTCCATAGGAGGGACCATTTCTATGGACAAAATATTTTGGTTTTATCATCGGAAACATGCATGTCCCACACCTAAGTGCATGTGTTCCGTGACAGTATTTTTGGACAGGCAGCATGCCAATTGTGCTTATGAAACAAAATAAGGGAAATTTGAAACTCATACCATGCCATCGTAACGGTCTCCTGGTCTGCCCCTTCGGTCATAGGACATAAGATCTCTAAAAAGAAAAGAGCAGCAGCATGTGAATGGTGTTATAAACTAGTTTATCTCTTCTAATTTAATTTTTATATTCATGGTTCACACACAACTTAATTTCAAACTACTGCAGCCAAGTACTGAATGACATAGAATTTTTTTTCAAAACTACTGACTACAGTCCTAGTAGATTACTAGAGTGCACCGAATAATTAAATTCCTTTATTCTTCAAAATACTCTGGTCTAATATGCACTTAATCCTGCATAACCACTACCAACACGGAAGCACAGAAGAAACATCAGAAAGACGGATGTGATTTAGGAGATCGTACACAACACTGAGTTTTGTATAATGCATTCATGCAACAACTCACCCGCCACGAGGAGGTGGAGGAGGAGGAAGAGGAAGATTACGAGCTCTGCTGCCACCTCTACCACCACGACCTGGTGGAGGTGGTGGAGGTCCTCTGCGAGGGCTCATATCATCATAATCTCTTCTTGATGGAGGCATAGGTCGTCCACCACGACCAGGGGGCATTCGATCAAAACCTCCTCTTCCACGCATTGGGAAGCCTACTGGACGTCCCCTTCTCTCATCAAACATTGTTGTGAAGCCACCATAGTCATATGTTTCATCATAGAAGTTGGGATCATAAGGCTGGGCCCGACCTTTAATTGGAGACTGAAACGAAGAAAAAAACCAATCCCCCCAACCCAATTAGGATTATTGCAGTTGGCATGTTTAATTAAATTAATACATTAAATGTGTAAGTATGAATTTATGCATTTGGAACATGTTCTTGACTTCACAATGCTGGTTAAGAAAGGAGGAGATAGTGATGTTTTTCCTGGGGACTTACTATGACAGGAAAACCCCTGTTACTTATCGTTGTCAAATCAATTTTGTCTCCCGTTCTCTTTAGTTTTTGCACTTAGTGATATGCAAAGCATGAATAATGGCCCAATTACATAAAAAATTGCTCCACTCCTCCCTAAGGTGCACCCCTATTCTAGAAAATGGAAATAGTCTCAAAAGGTGGTAACAGCTAATCACTTTGTTAGTGGTGAAGTAGGAGGTACTGGATTCAAAACAGAAACTGAAAGATACCGTTCACCTAAATGAACCCTAACATTCATGAACGCCAATGAAGATAAAAGAAATGTAATAAACATTACCTCAGAGATAAGATCCAAGATAATCTTGATACATTCAACGACTCTATCAGGTTTCCCACCAATAAGCACCACTCTGTCAGTAGAATGAGGACAACACTCCTGGAAAAGCTTAATGGTGGTCTGAGTGTTCTGTTGAATTAAAAAAAAAATAAATCCAAGATTGTTCTATGTATGCATGTATGAAACAACTTCATAAACTCAATACAACATTTTAAAAGAAATAATCCAATAGACAATTTCCCAGCCATTTCAAGTGCATGCTTGCTTCTCAGTTCCCACACATGGTATTTTAAAGATTATATAACGATATTAACTATTAAGATAGTTATGCGTGAAGAGGAAGAAAAGTCCAATTTTCTAGTGTCTCAGTTATAACTCAACTACACCATCATTTAATGAAATACGAGCAAAAGGTCCACAGATCCATTGCAAGCTTACAGGTTGTATTAACCTTCATATGTCAAGAAAACATGCTTTGGATGCAAGACAGATGCTTCTAGGTTTATTTCTAGTTATCCTGCCTTTCTCAACCCGTTGCATCAGCTTTTATCTGAACTAACCCCTAAAACAATGCCAAGAAAGGACAGAAAACAGAGGTGTAAGTTCATAGACATAATTAGCTTTTTACAATCTCATTCCTTCACTGAAACAAAACTGGTCTTCTAGGAGGTCAAATTGAAAAAAAAAAAAAAAAAAAAAGCCCTTTTACAGTAGCATTCAGACATCTACTGAATTATAATCGTAAGAGTCTCTGAAGAAACATTTGCCCAGTCCAATTCTGGATATTCAACCACACAGATAAATGTAGCCTACGCAGGAGTTTGCTCTAGACAAAGTGACAAATGCCTTTTTTATTTAACAAAAAAAAACAACCCCAAACTTTAAGAACTTTACCACAAATATTCCTTAGAAGCTTGATAAGAAGTCCCAGGTTCTATCACCAGCAACTTTACTTCTAAGGGTTTGCAAGAAAGTTGCAACTCACTAATCCACCTCAGAACACTGTAATCATGTATATAGTATGTTCTGAAGGAAGTACTGCACAGAAAGTACTTACACTTATCTGCTATGAACACAAAACATTAAGTAGTGTCTGGAACAAACCAATCTCATAAGAATAGGAAGCAAGTACCTCTCTGAGCTCTTTAATTTTAGCACCCTTGACACCAATAATTCCTCCTGCCAAACTCTGGTGAATGAGAAGTCTTAATTCGCAGTCAAAGTCGCTGCCTTTGTAGTGTTGATACTGTAAGAAAGATGCATACAAGGAAAAGAATAAAATATTAGTCAAATAAAGTTTTAAAATATTTGAGATTTCTTCTCCAAACACAATGCTAAGACTTGATTTATTGCTAAATTGTAATCCTGTATTTCCTTTGATAAAACCACAACTATTTAAGCATCTCACCTCAACAGAAACTGATGGCAGATTAGTTTTCTGTATTCACGACAATACCTAACTTTCTACAAAGATTTAAGAATGTAACAGTGCAACACTCTTACAAAGCCAAAGCAGGATACAAGTTACAATACAACTACTTCAAAGCAGGAGTAAAAGAAGTCAGGATACAAGTATTTTTAAAGGTGGGGAGGCTGTTCAAAACATCGCCTGACTGCCCTCCACCAAAAAAAACGCCAACAAGAAGTTTGAGAACTGTTAAGTCTTCTTTAGAAAATGAAACCAAAAGCCTTTTTATTTCCTGCACTTAATCAGCAGCAAATCATCCAGAGCCATCTTGCTTCAGAAGCTAATCTTTTACATTTTAGAAGAAACAAATGTTAAGTGACATACCTCTTCTAAAGTAGGG
>VZZY01023463.1:526-15894 GCA_013400335.1 Eurystomus gularis | reverse complement strand
TTAAGGATGTGGTTTAGTGGTGAATTTGATAGATTAGTTTTGCAATTGGACTCAATTATCTCACAGGTCTGCCCTGGTTTGGCCAGGACAGGGTTAATTTTGGTGGAGCCAGGTTATTCTATACCATGCTGATGTCATGCCCCGGGGCCAGTTCCGGTGGGGGTGCAGTTCGAGTTCGGCTGCTTCGCTGGGCTCAGGTCCGTCCCTTTTTGTCCGGTGTTATTCTTTTTTTTGGATTGCTCTTTTCTCACTGTTACTATTGTTCTTGTTAACTGCAACTGCTTATTACATGTTTCTTTTTATATTAAACCTTCCTTATCTCAACTCAAAAAGGCACTTTTAAACTTTTTTTTTCTTTTCTCTGTCTGCTACCTGCGGCAGAGGGGAGGGGCGGGGAGAAGTGGCCAGCCACGTGGCAGCTCTACCGTGGAGCCCCACCGGGGCTTCACTAAACCCCCACAAGGTCTTTTCCAACATAAATCATACTATAATTCTATGAATCTATGATATCAAATTAAGCACAAATGAACTAATGAGAAATCTTAAAGTGTGAGTGAAATAATAGTGCTAGCATTATTCTTTCTGCTCTAAAGCTGCATGTTTTAATTCACAACAGAAGGAGTTGATACTCCATTAATGACAGTATTTAAAGCAAATTGATACAATGTTTCTATAGAAATTTCCTAAAAAAAAATTACAGGAAGGAAATTTTAACCAAAAAGGTATGTTCCTTTGATAGGCTTAAAATGTGAAATAAGTATTTTTGTGCATTTTGACATTTTTCCAGTACCAATGCTGATTAGTTACAACGACTGTGTCTTGGGAAGAAGTGAATGCTTTTGCATTCAAATTTACTAGGCTTATGTGGTGAACCGACCACATGATTTTTTCTGCCTTATTAAAACAGTGAGCAAAAAACTCGATTTCCCATAAATCTATTCGGCATAAATCCTCCAGGAAACCGGAACCGTGATAACGTCAGCTATAAATTATCGAAAAAGAAAACAAACTCTCTCTTTTCCGCCTCACTGCACAAAGGGAACACATCGCTCCTGCTGAGCGCACCCCCCTCCTCCCTCCGCCGCTGCCGGAGAGGAGCGAGGAGGAGGGGGGGGGAAACTGAGCTGAGCTGTCAGCGCAGCCCCCTGAAGAAGCCAAGCAGCCAGAGAGGGGGAAACTGAACTGAGCTGTCAGCGCAGCCCCCTGAAGAAACCAAGCAACCGGAGAGAAGGGAGCAGCCGCCGCGGAGAGCCGCCGGACAGAACTGCTGACTCCCACTGCTCTAGGAATCCGGGGGAGAGAAAGAAGCCGTGAGCTGCCGCCGGCCGTAAGGTGCGCAATCGTTGCCACTGCCGTGAGCCGCCGCCACGAGCCAAAACTGAAAGAATCCAGAAAAAAAGCTGCAAGCTGCAGCAAGAAGAAGAAATTGCAACAAGAGGCCATTGGAAGCCGCGTGCTACAGAAAGCCACGCCGCAGAAGGCCACGTTGCCAGAAAAAGTTGCTCCAAGCTGGGAGCACCATATTGAAGAAGAAGTGGTGCCGAAGAAACTGCACCGAAAGCTGCACTGCCAGAAAAGACGTGCTGCCAGGCAAAGCCACTCCAAGCTGCAAGAGAAGGAGAGAGAGAAAAGCTACAAGCTGCTGACGTCACTGGAAACAGTCCAGGTCTGCCGGTCGGACATCGTCGCCGTTCCACGGAGACCATCACCAAACGCCGAAAGGGCACATGCACGCACACACACGCACCATCCACACATACAGGTCGTATCTTGACATAATTAAGTCCTTATTTGCCCTTATCTCTCGGTGGGTGAGAGAGGGAGTGAATGGGTGGGCGTGGTGTTCTTTAATATTGTAATATTTCCATAGAGTAAATAAGGTTTTATTTGAATATATTTAGTAATAAACTTGTTAGATACTCTTTCGGTCTCCGTGTCTGCTTGCGAGCTTGGTGGAGAGATGTCCCAATTTACCCTCAACCCTTCTCCCTTTGGGAGGTGGTCGGACCTCTGCGCGCCCGACCGCGACAGCTTATAAATAATATGTTTGGTATTATTAAAGCAGTTATTGCCATAAAAATGGATATAAGACATCAGAACATCTTAAATTCTGTTTAAACTAATAATTAATTGTACTAAAAAAAGGCCTGTAGACCTCTTTTATGCAAATAAGGGTAAATGTATTTGTTTATACTTAGGTTCATAACTCAAGTTAAATGAACTTTAAACTTCCTTAACAGGTTAATGAACCAAATTCTGAATATGTTGGTCAATACAACTAAGAAATAGCAAAAGCAATTAAAATCATTTGAAGCATGGTGACAACAAAAGAGGGTTTTTACCCTTTCAATTTGAAAGCAATTTCAATTTCTCCACTTGGAGGAAAAAGAAAAGGAATGTGCAGATGAATATCCTGTCTCTACAAAATAGATTTCACATGCAGAAACAAAAGGGGAGGAATTATGCCCTCAGAGATCAATTTCTATTTGTTTTATGAAAATGAATGTTTACATTTTTAAATGAAAGTTTACATTTTGGGGTCAAATGTCTTGTTTAAAAACTCCATCTTGTTCTAATATAGCACAAACTAATCTGTTTCAAATAAAGAGCTGAGAACTTTGTCTGATTCTTTTTCCAGTCACCACATAGAAAACCTCATTTTATAAGAAAACATGTGAAAGGCGGTAACGGCACACCATGGTTATATGTCATGATCTGAATTCATTTCTCTTATCAATTGTGCTCCCAAAGATATAAGTATGAAATTACTCCTTTCAAATTGTACTTCATTCTTGGCTTGTTACCTTCATTGCAATCCTAAAAAGATTAGGTCCCTTGCTCTAGACTCATTTCAGGATCAAGAAGCAAGTAGGACTCTTGGCTAAAGGGACAGAATTGTATTAGATTGATATTTAGAACATGTAAATAGTCTTCTTTAATACCTTTATTGATGACCTGGATGAGGGGATTGAGTGCTCCTTCAGTAAATTTGCAGATGACACAGAATTAAGCAGGAGTGTCGATCTGCTTGAGGGTAGGAAGGCCCTGCAAAGGGATCTAGATGGGCTAGATCGATGGGCTGAGTCCAACTGTGTGAGGTTTAACAAAGCCAAGTGCTGGGTCCTGCACTCTGTTCACAACAAACCCATGCAACACTACAGGCTAGGGGAAGTGTGGCTGGAAAGCTGCCAGATGGAAAAGGACGTGGAGGTGCTTGTGGGCAGCCATCTGAACATGAGCCAACAGTGTGCCCAGGTTGCCAAGAAGGCCAACGGCATCCTGGCCTTTATCAGAAATGATGTGACCAGCATAAGCAGGGAGGCGATTGTGCCCCTGTACTTGACCCTCGTGAGACTGCATCTTAAGTGCTGAGTCCAGTTTTGGGCACCACAATATAAGAAAGACATTGTGCTGGAGTGGGTGATGAGAAGGGCAATAAGGCTGGTGAGGGGTCTGGAGAATATGTCGTATGAGGAGCGCCTGAGGGCACTGGGATTGTTGAGCTTAGAGAAGCGGAGGCTGAGAGGAGACCTCATTGCTCTCTACAACTATCTGAAAGGAGTTGTGAGTTGTAGTGAGGCTGGTGTTGGTCTCTTCTCCCAAATTACTAATGACAGGACAAGAAGTAATGGCCTCAAGTTGCACCAGAGGAGGTTTAGGTTGAATATTTGGAAGAAGTTATTTACTGAGAGAGTGGTTAGGCACTGGAACAAGCTGCCCAGGGAAGTGGTGAAGTCTCCATCCCTGGAGGTGTTCATAAAAAAAGTAGAAGTTTGAGACATAGTTTAGGGATCAGGGAGATGTTGGATGAAGGTTGGACTTCATGATCCTAGAGCTTTTCCAACCTAAATGATTCTATGATTCTAAAAAGAAAAACTATTTCCTCCTCTTTTGGTGATACTGTGGAAAGTGGTCTTCAAAATGCATGGGTGATCTTATTGATAATGTTAAATTAATCCTATTAAATAAGACTATTTCTTGCCTTAGACAAAAGCAGACCAATGGGGTGCAACTTCTGTGAGTTTGCTTACTCCCCAAAGCTGTGCATTTTCCTTTTGAGAATAGGCAGTGTATATTTTAGCTGATGATCTGTTAGTTCTTTTACTTGCTGAGATACAATGACACACAGAATTTAAATATCTCAAGAACTGCCTGGACTCTTAGTGCAGTGACAAAACTTAGTTATTTCCCTCAGCGATACAGGGATCAAACTGGGGTACCTCTTCTTTCTAAACATAGAGAGACCTGGGCAGCCTAAGCTAACTGATGTGTTGGAGATTTGGTGAGTGCAACAGCAGACACCAGCACCCACCTTCACTACCATCAATACCGACCCAGCATGGCACCTCCTACACGTTGTTCACAGGCAGATGGAATGATTCTTTTTTGCCTTAATAGAATGAAAAATTGCTCTTAAAACTGTTATCTGACTAACCTTGGTTGGTGAGAGGCAAAAGAAGTTCTTGAAACAGCTATTTCTGAAGAGGGTTATTGTTTTCTGAACAAAATTTCTATCTATTTTTGTCCGGTGCTTTTTTACCTTGTATTGTTCTTTTATCATAGAAATGATCATTCAAATGTTGTAGTAAGTGCTATAATCAGGCTGAAAATTGAAGAAATACCTGGTGTGAGACCTCCAGACTATGTGTGTCTGACTAGCCAAAATCTTTGGATTGTTTTACATATATATAAATGTATGTATGTATTAAAAAACAGGTTCAACAAAAAAGATACTAGCAATATCCTAAACAAAGACAAAGAAAAAGCCCTGGTCTCAAAAAGGCAAGGTGACATTTCGTGAACTTCTTTCTGTCAGACAAATGCAGTCTGTTTAATCCAAGATCTAGGATTAAGCTGTATGCTTGCCTCAAATGCTAGAGTGTGATTGTACTCGAACTGGATGAGAGATTTCTGACACTCTTATAATTCTTTGACGTTTGACATAGTCTAGTACAACTGGTCATCATGCCAAAGATTATTATGTCCTACAGCATGAATGCCAGCATTTGTTTATTAACGTTGTCAGAAAGACAAAGATGTTGACTTAGGATCATTTAACTGTTCAGAGGGTTGTGTTTTTCAGCAGCTCAGGGAAATACGTATTTGAACACTTGAAGCTACTGCAGTGATAACAGAGGGCTTGTTACTAAGGATTCATTTAGGCCACCAGCCTTTCATGGTAAATTTCTATCTCAGCAATTTGCACTTGCCATGAGAGTCTTCAAGATATCCAATCACAAATATGTCAGAGCTGATAAAGGATTGTTGCTTTTTCTTTGACAGAACTTAAGCTCTGTACTTAAATTCTCTGGTTTTTGAAGATTAATTTTGTTTGATAGCTACAAAAATGAAAGTAATTGAAACAATCTAAGAAGTAATTAAAATCCTGTAATCAGAAAATGTTAACTTCCTTGATTCCTGTACGTAATTGTTGCAAAAATAATTATCCAAAGTATTGGAAGAAAAGTTGTTTTAATTCCTAATTTAAAAGAGAGGCAATGGCATGGATTTATTAGGTTAGGAGCATGAAAAAGCAATAACTTGGCTCAATACGGTGTATATAGTGGTCATGTGGATGGTGCAGTAGTGGTCATGCAATAGTACGGTCTCATCCTCTCTGTCCTCTTCCTTGAGGAGGAATTTTCATCAAAATATGATCTCTTGTTTGGTTGAATGATCTTCATCAATTCATAAAGCTGTAAAAATTCAGAAAACACCCAAACCCCTTGGTATCCATCAATAACCTATCCAGACATGCTAAAAAGTTACAGAATTTATAGGTAATGATTGAGCTGAACTCAACTATTCCCGAAAGTTTGTTGTCATAGCTTAATTAAACAGTTCCTTGATTTTCTATTGACTTGAGAGAACAGATGAAGTAGTGTATTAAATCCTCAAAACTGGTACGAATCCCTTCTTGAGAGGGGAATTTTATCTTCATTTTAATCCAAGTAATTACTTGGGACAGAGGGCTTCCTGGGCTGCCTGTTGGTTTGCATGCCTTGTGACAGTTATCTCTAGTCTGAGATCTGTAGTCTGTTGCCTCAACACTTCCTGAAAAAGAGGGAACTTTTCTGGATAACAATGGTCAGGGCTGAGCTGCCCAGTAAAGAATTGACAGAAGCTCTGTATTAACCTCTTTCCCTTCCAAAATGGGAAGAGAAAGGATGTAAGGGAGTGAAGTGCTGGGGCCTGAGTTGTGGGCCCTGAGTTAGAGTTGACCTGTGAATGAGTCACAACCTAGCAGAGCGTTCTGTTTTCCCCACTGGCTTCAGGTTCCAGAGGCAGAACCTGGCCCACCTGTGTCTCTGTGGCTCCACCCTCACCCAGGTGGTTGTCATTGGGGTGCTGGGTAAGGCCAGGGCTATATTAACCAGGAGCAGATCAGTCAGAGGAGCTTTCTGTCAGGTGTGACTTCTGTTGGGGCTGGTTGCATCTTGCTGAGCTCTCTCAGTGGTGTTCTTCCATGTGAAAGGCCACTGAGGAAGCTATCTTTGTCCATTGTGTCCAGCAGGTGATGCTGGCACCACAGTGGTCAGCAGAGGAGCTGGACCCATAGGAACCTATGGCAGGACTGTCTGAAAGAAGACCTGTGAGGGGATGTTGCTGAGTTCAGCGTTGGCCTATGTTATCAGGCAACTGATGGCAGCATAAAATGATGATGGCTGAATCAGCACAACAGGAAGACAGACAGACAGGTTAGAAAACTAAAGCAGCTTAATGAAAATAACAACAATTAAATGAAATATATACAAATACATAGAAAAACAATGTCAAACTCAACTCCCCAGTGGCAACTATTTCACTGTCACCACTGATGTTGGCAGTTCCCAAGGCACTGGGGAAGTCCCAGACTGGACTCAGGAACCAGGTTCAGGAGCTGGATTCTAGAACTGGATTCAGAAATGCACAGATCAAAATCAGAGGCAGAAAGTAGACAGACTTCCTTGGGTGCCGGCCATTGAAGAAGAGAGCTTGACCCTCGTGATCCCTTGGCTTTATACTGACTATGATGTATATGGGATGGAATACCTTGTTGGTCAGTTTAGGGTCACTTGTCGTGTGCACTCCTCCCCACAGGTGTGGCCTTTTACTTTCTGCACCGCCAATGTGATACACAACTTTTAGCAGTGACCTTGGTCTTCACAAAACCAAATATAAGGAAGAGCCTTTCTAGATGCCAATCCTTGGTAGCAACTATAAACATCAAACATTATAAATTCTAGAAGTAGTTGCCATCTTCAAATGTATTTTTAGCTTCAGAAAGTGCAGTTAGTTAGAAGAGACTTTGCTGAAAAGTAAAATCACTGAATAGACTTAGTTGTGTTCTAGCTCAAACCAGGACAGTAGACAATGCCCATGACTCTGTATTTGCTTTTATCGAGTGCAGTGTTTCAGACTGTAAGCTTCCAATATAAGAAAATGTCAATATATTTGTATTTATATACATATACATATATCCACATGCATGCATAAACACACGTATGTATATGTAACCTATATACATACATATAGTTAGCTATTCAAATGTTTCAGTAACAAATCAGATCCACCTGTGAGAGGAATGGTTATATTTTCTTTTTATGAATTAGAATTGTGGAAGTGTTATGTGGAAGTATAAATGCAAAAAATGAATAGCAACAGATGGTTTTTAAACAAACATACAGCACAGTTATAAGGGTGGGGTTTTTGAGTGTACAAAAGGGCTTTAATGGCAAAATAACATTTTCCAGCCAGGTGCACTGACTGCAAAATTCAAGCTACTTTCTAGGAATGTTCAGGTTAGAACTGATGCTGAAACACCTTAAATATATTTGTCTCATCCTTTCACTAAGATCTTAGTAACTGTCATATTAACGTAATATATTCTTATTTGGCTGATGATTCTTACATTATACTTCAAAGCTTATCTGATTCATGTGCTGCCTTACCTTTTTGCCACTGCTGGGGGCAGGTGTCAGGTAGTGACAGTTCCCAGGGCTGGGCTGGGCTGCCCTAGGCCTTAGTGGGGCTGAGCTGGGCTTAGCAGGTTCCCTGTGGCCAAGTGCCCATTGCCCAGCCTGTCTAAGCTCCAGCTCTGAGAGTGTTGCCAGGCAAGGGGCTGACAACCCCAGGCAGTCACTGATGGAAAAATGGTCCCTGGGCAATAGTGTGGGGCTGCAGGGTAGCTTTCAGTCCTTCCTTAGGAGTCTAGGGGGAAGGGAGTAGGCTGGGATATACGAAATTAAAAGAAAATGCGTGAGAAGAAATTCAAAGGAACTCCAGGGCTGAGGAGGATGTGACCCCACCACCACCACTATTGAACATATCCCCACTAAGACTTGCAGATATGACAAGCCACCATGACACCCTCTGCTACACCCTTCCTTACGAAGATGAAAGTGTCAGCCTTAGGACCCAGATGGATATTTAGAAGGTAAGTGTAACACCAGAGAAAAGGGTATTACTAAGTTTTCTACAGTAATAATATTAAAGGTGGTTTCATCTGCTCAGGTTTTCTGTTTTGGACAGAATTATTGTAAGTGACTTAATGATAATGGCATTTTTTATTTTAATTAGGGTATTAAGATTTTACATAGGCTACTAAGATATTTATGGTTTCAAAAGTATAGGGTTGGGGTTTTTTTTTTCATTTTTACTAGAACAGGATCTCTATGTAATTGGACATAAGATCAAGTAATAGAAGATAAGGTGTTGCATTGTTAAAATCCTGAGCTGGACATGAACCCATCTTCCCTAACCTGGTGGTAGACGCTGATGGTAAGACATGGCAGACTTCTTCCATCTGTGCCTATTCTGCTTAAGTCTCTAAAGCTTCTCCCAGAAGGTGAACTTGCACAGATAGAATTATGAGTGTGGGCTGCTCAGAGATCTGGCAGGTACCACTGTAGGAAAAATCCCACACTCTGACTCTTTCTAGAACAAAAGATTTTCTGTAAAGGCAATAACATTTGAAGAATATTGGTCATAAAACTAAAGATGATTGGGACATAAATGGTTCATTCCCATGAAGTCTGAAATGGATATGTATGTCTCTGAACAGTTTGTTTGCCCATGCATTGCAAACGTGAGTTGATTTAGAAAAAACTGCTTTAGCAACATCTGTAGAGACTATACATGTGTAACTCCTGTCACTGACAGCAGTGAGAAGAGATTTTTTGTTAATGTCGGTTTATGATGACAGACTGTGATAAAATGGAAATGAATCCTTTGGGTCAAGGTCCTATCTCATCATCATTGCACTTCAGGGAGCTGATTTTTGTCTGGGAGATAGCTGACTAAGAGGCTGTGTGTGCAATTAATTGATTTCTGAACCTTTAGAAGTTTTCTTGCTGTGCTGTTGCGTTTCCACCCACTGTGGTTTTTAGAGTGAAGGACAAAGGAAGAGGAAGTAAGTGTGTATGTCTGTACACTGAAATGTGACAGAAAAGGAGAGAATCAGGGCTTCTGTTTTCACTAGAGTTGCAGCAATCAGAAGAGGATATTGTGGTAGAGAGAAACCCAGCAGTTCAGTGTATTTGCCTTAAAACACATCTTTGAATCTCTCATGCCCAAGCTAATGCAATAACCTTTTTTATTTTTTTTTTTTTTTTGCTTAAAGCAATCTCCTAAGCAATGAGTCTAGTAAATACCACTTTAAACAAATTTATTCAACATAACTGGTTGAATTCATTAAAGTAGTAAAATTCTTAGCTGTATTGAGTTGGTCTTTTAGAATATTTTTTTAATAATCCAATTTAAGATAATATTACAATTATTTATTTTTAATATTATTTTTTTAAGTTGTTTTTTTTAAAAAACCCACATTTTTGTATGTAAAACTTGCAATTCAAAACCATGAAGTGAACTAATTCAGAAGGTGTAACCTATCATATTTTGCTTTCCCAAGATTAAATTTTACAAAAAAGTGATTGATAGGGACACTGAAGTATAGTACTGGCCATGTAACATGTGCAGTAAAGTAGTCAGCACAAAGAGGTTGGCAATTTTTTATTTAACTGCATTTATCTTTCTCCTCTCAACCCATTTCAGGGAATTAACTTACAGAAGTGTCATGGAAAAAAGATAACAGTTTTCATTGCAAGTTGTTGGGAACTAGAAATTAGATATAAATACACCACATGTTAAAGGAAATCTTTGGAAATAAGAAGGTTTTTATTTATTTATTTATTTATTTTTTAACTCAACAAAAAGTAATTATTCACTTTACATTCAAACCATAATGGATATGGAACATTATAGCTGCTGTGAAAAGTTTTGCCAAAATACTTGTGGGAGACATGTCTTTGCTGATCTTGGCAACTGCTTACGAGCGTGGTGAGGAAATGTTTCGTTTTGCCCTTGATCCCCCTCGAGGAGGTGGGTCATGGACGTCTGTTGCCACGCCGGCTCACGACAATACTATTTGAAATTTTAAAATAAAATGTTTTTTATTAACTTTGATAGTTATTTTAGTGGTGCATCAGAATTTTCAGTCAGTAATTTTGTGATTGGGGGCCACAGATTTTTATGGACAGAAAATTGTCACATTTTAAGGGAAGATGGCAGCTTCTGAAAATAGTTTTTCATTTTCTCTGTCATTCATCTAAGGATGGTTGTATAGTAGAGGGTGTATGTTCAAACGAGAAAAGCATGATTAAGCTGGAGAATTCAGAATGACAACAGGTTGTGAGGAGGACTTCATTGGAAAATCAGTGCTTTATTACCTTTCATGTACTACCATTATACTCATCTGTGGCATCTCGTGGGTGCTTTATATTTTTTCTTCTTTCAAGGGCTTAACAAAATCTGTAATGTTTCACTTAACTGGACATTTATTAACACATAGTTACAAGATTGGTACACTGTGATGGATGGCTCTTTACCAAGGACAAGTGATAAATGTGAGGAAGGAAGCTGTCCTGTGTGTGAGAGAACAGCAGGAATGCATTGAGCTCTCCTGGAAATGGCTGGTGTGCCAGTGGAAAGCAGATGGATCAGCAGAGTGTATGCCTCATATGCTGTAAGGCAGAAAACATTTAACTTTTTTAATAGTCACTACTGGAAAGCTGTAAAAATCTATCTTGAAGTCACATGATTATTTACAATATACTTACTTTCTTCCTGAAACATCCCAAATTTAACTTTTCTTTTCCTCTTACCTGGAATTGTATTGTGGGTTTATGAAGGCCCAAATAATTATGACTTATTTGCCTGAAAAGGCATTTCAGGTGCACCTTGCATGCGAATCTTGGCGTATGTGAATTTTACCCTTTTGAACAGAAGCAGCATGTAACTTACATTCAACAACAAAATAAACCTTAATCGGTGTTTAGTTTTTTGGTCAGCAAGCATGAAATAAGTAATACTCTTCCTCAATCATACTGCTTTTGATACAGACAGTTACATCTAAAAAGAAGTATTTTAAAGTGTAGTATATTAGGAGGAAGTTGATGCATCCCTTGAAAAATCATAAGATGCATGAACTTGATCATCACCTTATTGCCATTCTTGACCACAGATGCTTTTGTTAAACAATAAAACTTGATCTGTACTGCCTTAATGATTGCTGAGATTGACTGACAAGGATATTCTTCTTTAAGTGCATTCACTTGAAGGGGTTTTTGGATTAAGTAGCCATTCACAATGGACACTGATCGATAGTTTGAGCAGTCTACCTTTCACGCTGGTGCAGTTATTCAAAATAGGGTAATAGCAAAAATACTCTACTTGCTAGTTTCTCATCTTAGATGTAAGATAATATTAAAAAATAATTTGGTGGTTTTTTAGGTATTTCACAAATCTTTTAAATCAAGTTTAAGAAAATAGTCTTGACAGTCATAGGAAGAAATCTGCTCTGGATGTCTCTGAAATGCAATTTTGGTAAAGTTTAGAAAATTTTAAATATTCAAATAGTATTAAAATTATTTATGTATATATACGGCTTCCCCAAGTATTATAGTCTATCTTCTATTTTCCTGAATAATCAAATATTGTGGTTTCTTTCTGATGCAATTTAAGTAAATTTTAAAATTTACTTAGCTTTTTTCCACTGCTTCAGATTACTATGTAAAGCCTGGTTAAAGTAATTCAAATATGATAGTCTAATCATAAGGCTAAATAATGCAAAACTTTATAAAAATATAATATGATTAAGATTATTTTTAATGTAAGTGGATATTTCTGCTTTTTAAGTCTTCATTTTTGTCCTTAAGACTGGAAAGTATATTCATTCTCTTTGTAAATTCAAAATAGTATGTACAAAGATAAATACTCTCATGCAGTAAAAAAGAAAACAAATTATTTATATCTTTCAGTTTACTGTATGTGAGGATTTTGGTAAACTACTGCTATTTCTATTGAAAAAATATTGATAATTGCATATACAGCACATTGAAAAGGCATTTAGACTTTGGTGTTGTACTGTGCTGTGAATGTACCACTAACACCTTGTGAAGTTTGAGGAAGAATTAAATATACTTTTCATAGAATCATAGAATGTTTCAGGTGGGAAGGGACTTCCAAAGGTCATCTAGTCCAACTTCCCTGCACAAGTAGGGACATCTACTTAGGTCAGGTTGCTCAGAGACCCATCAAGCCTGACCTTGAATGACTCCAGGGATGGGGCCTCCACCACCTCTCGGGGCAGCCCATTCCAGTGCTCTATGACCCTCATGCTAAAGAACTTTCTTCTAATATCTAGCCTAAATCTATCTTTTCCTAACTTAAAACCATTACTTCTTGTCCTATCACTACAAACCCTTGTGAATAGACCTTCCCCTGCCTTCCTGTAGGCCCCCTTCAGGTACTGGAAGGTCAGTATAAGGTCCCCCCGGAGCCTTCTCTTCTCCAGGCTAAACAGCCCCAACTCCCTCAGCCTTTCTTCATAGGAGAGATGCTCCATTCCCCTGATCATTGTGGTGGCTCTCCTCTGGACACGCTCCAGTACGTCCAAATCCTTCTTATGCTGGGGGCTCCAGAACTGGACGCAATACTCCAGGTGAGGTCTCACCAGGGCAGAGTAGAGGGGCAGAATCACCTCTCTTGATCTGCTGGCCACAGTTCTCTTGATGCAGCCCAGGATGTGATTGGCCTTCTGGGCTGCCTTTGCACACTGGTGGCTCATATCCAGTTTTTCATCCACCAGCACTCCCAAGTCCCTTTCCACAGGGCTGCTCTCCAGTATGTCCTCTCCCAGCCTATACTGATAATGCTGGTTGTCCCTGCCCAGGTGCAGGACCCTGTACTTGGCCTTGTTCAACCTCATAAGGTTCATATGGGCCCACCTTTCCAGCCTGTCCAGGTCTCTCTGAATGGCATCCTGTCCCTCAGGCGTATCAACTGCACCCCCTAGCTTGGTATCATATGCAAACTTGCTGAGTGTGCCCTCAATGCCATTGTCGATATCATTAATGAAGATATTAAACAACACTGGTCCCAGCACAGACCCCTGGGGGACACCACTTGTCACCTTCCTCCATCTGGACATTGAGCCGTTGACCATCACTCTCTGGATGCGACCATCCAGCCAGTTCTTTATCCACTGAACAGTCCACCCATTGAACCCATAATTCTCCAACTTTGAGATAAAGATGTTGTGGGGGACTGTGTCAAAGGCCTTGCAGAAGTCCAGGTAGATGACATCCATAGGTCTTCCCTTGACGACTGATGCAGTCGCTTCATTTTAGAAGGCCACTAGGTTGGTCAGGCAGGACTTGCCCCTAGTAAATCCGTGTTGATTACCTTGGATTACCTCCCTGTCTTCCATGTGCCTCAGCATGTCCTCCAGGAGGATCTGTTCCACGACCTTGCCAGGCACAGAGATGAGGCTGACAGGTCGGTAGTTCCCAGGGTCTTCTTTTTTACCCTTTTTAAAGATGGGCACGTTTGCCTTTTTCCAGTCACTAGGGACTTTTCATAGTGTCTTTTCCTTACCATATTATTGCCTTAGTGCTAGTAGTAAATAACAACAGTACAAAATCTTTACTATGAATTTACTACTATACCCAACCTCTGCAGATAAATGGATGCACTACACTTTCTCTCCTGAAGGCATGAACATGCTCTTTGCCCTTTCAAGGCTTCATTTTCTACATCTGTTTTTAACGTCTGCCAAGCCTGGAAGATTTGGTTTCATCTTTTTCCCTGCTCTTGAAGTACTGAAGTTATTCCTGTGGCTTCAGCCCCTGGTTTGTACTGTTGACTTGTAATGGTGTGGTTACACAGTCACTGTGTGTATGGGCTTTCCTAGGCTAAGATTTTTCTTAGCACCCTCTGTGACAGGTCTTCAGACATCTCCTTAGCACTTTTTAATTTTGATTTTTTGATTGTAGTTTTTCACAGTACTTTGGACATTAAAGACAATACTATATCTACCTTTTTCTAACACTTCTCATTCCTTTCTATCTTGTCCACTGCTATGGTGGGATTTCTCTTCTAGCCACTCTTCCGTTTTTCTTATTCACACCAAGAAAGTTTCCCTGTTGGTCCTGTCAACATTGACCACACATCTGTTTTATCTTCCTGTCCTAAAACACCTTGAAAAGACATGCTACAGTTTTTCAAGGTGTGAGATCTTGCATTAAGAGAGTTTAACAGCTCTGGATATTCAGGGTGTAGGAATCCTCTGTTGAAGTAGACCTTATAAGGAAATGCTGCACTCTTAATGGAGGTCTTGGAACACTCCTCAGGAGCAAAGAACTCCTTTCTTCTTTGCTATTGCTATGCAAATACCCTTAGATACTGCTTCAAATGTCGGGTTTTTCCCATGGGACAGGGTACTAGAGGGCACAGGGGCCCAAGATATTTGATCAGCATTCAAAGACCACCTCTTCCAAGCTCAAGGTCAGAACATCCCAACAGGTAGGAAGTCAAGAAAGGGAGCCAGGAAAACTTCATGGTTAGCAGGGAGCTGCTGGGCAAGCTTAAATGGAAGAAGAGAGTCTATGGATCATGGAAGGAGGGGCTGGCCACTTGGGAGGAATATAGGACTGTTGTCAGAGGGTGTAGGGAGGCAACAAGGAAAGCTAAGGCCTCCTTGAAATTAAACCTTGCAAGAGCTGCCAAGGACAACAGAAAGGGCTTCTTCAAATATGTTGCAACTAAAACTAACACTAGAGGCAATGTAGGCCTACTGATGAATGAGATGAGTGCCCTGGTGACATAGGATACAAAGAAGATGGAGTTATTTAATGCCTTCTTTGCCTCTGTCTGTACTGCTGGAGGCTGTCCTGAGGAGCCCCAGACCCCTGAGGCCCCAGACGAAGTCAGGGTAAAGGAGGAGTTTGCCCTGATTTATGAGGACTGTGTTAGGGACCAGTTAAGCAATCTGGACATCCATAAATCCATGGGTCTTGATGGGATGCACCCATGGGTGCTGAGGGAGCTGG
>VZZY01023460.1:293864-346934 GCA_013400335.1 Eurystomus gularis | reverse complement strand
TACCCCAGCTCATGCAGATGAAATTAACCTCTGCCTTATCCTTCCTCTCCAAGAGAAATGTCTGTCTTCACGCGTCTAGTTTCTTGGAAGGGGGAGGTGGGATCCCTTTCCATAAATGACTATATATTGAAATTCATAGTCACCTTCCTTGAAGAGGAACAGCAGATGTGTGTACCGTAACGGAGGATCAGGATCGGTAACCTTTTAAAAAGTTGATTTACTATTTAGTCGGGAAAAAGTTTAAACAAGTTCAGGAAAGCTAAAATTAAGGCTCTTTCCTGAGTGCTATTCAAGTACTTTCTGCATGGCCACCATTCTGCAGTCTTCATTTTTTGTTAAATGTGGTGTTTATTGCATCATGATACATGGAAGGAAGGCCACCAGGGTGGTTCTTTTCTTCTGTGTAGCTAGCAGCAATTGGAAAGCACATGCTTAACACTAAGCGGGCACTTAAACACTGAACTAAATTGTAGCCTTTCTTGTGGCTGTGTGCATGCCAGTGCAGTTTGGGGTTTGGGTTTTTTTCCTTTGTTTTGCTTCTTTCTTTTTTTCTTTGTTTTGGAAGGAATGGATAAAGAGGGATTTTTAAAAAAAATGTTAGTCTGTTAATTGTGTATATGCATCAGGAAATAAGAGCCTTTCTGCTGAGAACAGACAGGGAAAATTGTCGTCCTAGAGAAGAGTAACTTTGGAAACCAACAGGCAAATGAGAGCAAGAACTCCCATCAAGTGAAACTCTGCTACTGCAGTCTCCTCCTTACCCCACAGAGCTGGGCAATCTCCTACTCCATCAGTTCTCACCAAGGGAAGATCTAAAAGATTATGTCCCTTCTATCACTTCCTGCATGTTATGTCAGAAGTGTAATTAACATGGACACAAATTACAGACCAGTGAGCAAGGTAGAAATAGAACATTTGTTCATTTCTCTTTGCTATCACAATGTAGGTTTTATATAAACCAAGAGTAACAATTGTAATTGGAAGATCAAAAGGTTCTGTCCGGAGTACAGCCTTGGGTATTCCTTTACATTCATTTACATTTGTGTGTAGTTTCTCGCACTGGAAATGCTCAGTTTCTGACTAAAGGAGGTGATTTAAGCAGTCTTCAAATCTTGGCAATGTTATTCTTAGATTGATTACGGAAGTCACAGGATGGTCTTAACGAGAGCCTCATGTCCCCCCACCCTGCATGCTGGATGTGCTGTCTCAGCATTCTCAGAGTCCCTAGGAAACGAGGTAGAAAAACATCATTCAGATGATTGTAACCTTTTAGCACGAACCACTGGCATAGCTTCTGGGCTTAGATCTTTTTTTCTTTTTTTGTTTTCTTTTTCTCCCTCCATTATTTCAGAAGAGACTGAACAAGTCAAATTTCTTCTCTAGAGAAGATCCCTCTTCTAAAACCTATGCATGCAACCCAAGGGTAGAATTCAGCCAACGTAGTTTAACTGGACACTTTTTATTTAGAGCTACAGAGATAAAATAGTCTGCTGACGTGCTAAGCTTTTCCTAGAGTCACATTACAGCCCCGTGAAGGACATGGCAGTAACTCGGGGTTTGTTGGAAGGATGGCAGAATACTTGTGCTGTCTGTGCAGGGGCACTGGGGCACCGGAGCACGTCAGGGTGTACAGCCCTCCGTAAGATTAAGTGCTCACAGGCAGGCTGAAGGCAGCACCAAAAGAGCCCACATTCAAAGGGGATTTGAGGGACCAGTTGCAAGAAGCTTTCTAAGTCAGATTAGGCAAAGGGAGAAAAGATACCACTGGAAAACATTTTCTTCAATCAAAACAGAGCGGCATGATAGACAGTTACCGGTGATAACTCTGCTTCCTCGGGGAACGCACATTTGTCAAATCAGTGTTCGAAAGTAGCATTATACCACGCAGGAATCTGGGACTTCTTAGGCCAGAGGTTTGTTTTATTCTTACTATTTCTTTAGCCCTTGTGTTTCCTAGGTTTCCAACTTCTATATTTTTAAACGTTTACAGCTTTCAAACAGGACAGTTGTCCAACTCCTTCCTTCAGCGCTAAGTAACAGTAAAACAATGAAGTCTGGTAGCACAGAAGCACGGACGATAAAATGATAGAAGGAAGGACAAATGCACAAATAGAAGAATCTGACCCTTGAAATGTAGTTCCCAGAGGAAAGCAAACTGTGAACAAATGAGTAAATTGAATGATGCTGCCTTTAGCATGATCTTCTTTTTGCAGAGGTAAAGCTGAGTCGGGTACCCAGTGGTCAGTCAAAAGCCGTTTCTTTACATATATCACCACTTGGATAAACTGAAAGATGCCTTTAGATGGCAAGAAATACGTATTTGGAGTTACGTGTAGACATGAACTCACAGCAGGGCTGCTAAATTAATTGTCTATTCAGTATTTTAATCTGGCAACAAAAGCAGATGCTGGGTTTCAGTACATGATCTAGTTAAGATGCCAGTAGCTGCGGTGGTAAGTTAGCTCATCCTTTCTCGGACAGAGTGAAGGCAAAACATCCAGTTGTCACACATGGAGGATGCTTATTGGCACATCTCTTCTTCATCTGTTCAAGGGAAGGATTCTGCCTATTTCTGCTACTGTGCTCGCTTAATGTACTGATTATAAGATTCCACGATCGCTCAGAATTTAAACCTATGATTCCTCTTTTTCATTCCCATTCTTCTTGTCATTTGTTGCCCTTAATAGCTAAAATTATTCTTCTATCTTCTCAGTGCTTACCAAGCCTTCAGGCATTTACAGGTAAACATTTCAATTTATCTTATTCAAATTATGCAAAGATGTGGGGCTGTTTTAGAAGGCTCCACATCCAGTTAACAGCCCCCTCAAAACCTCTCTCAGTGTGCCAGGGTCTCTTTCTCCCCTCTGTTGTGTGGCAGGATTTGTGCGCATGCAATCCCATGTTACGTTGGTTCCTTTGCTGCCATGCATCCGCTATTAAAAAAAATTGCTGAATGAGAGTAATAGAGAGGAACAATGGGCTATTACAGGATGTTCAAGACAGGGTCATTACAGTATATTTTCTTGTGCAATCTTGTTATGAACAAGCTTCGTATTTACCAGCTTGTTTCATTTGTCAGCACCCTGTTATTAGTGTTGTAAGGCCAGAAAGTGCCTGTTTTCTAACAAAGTTTGGTTTGATGCAGTATCTAATAGCTCTGTGGAAAGTTGCTTTTTGGTATTTATAATAAGTTTATACATCTTCTAAGTATTCATGCTTTGTCGTCATTGGTGATGAGTAAAAGAGCCAGGAAATCTTTCACTATCAAACTGCAAATTAGCTCTAGTGTACTTTGCAAAATGAAATCACAGAAGCTTATGATGGGCTGTTGAATTTGAAAGTCTAGACAGATAATTTAAAAGAAGAGTATTTTGCTTTTGAAGTTTGAAAAGAAACCAGCTTATTCTCAGTGCTGCTTTTTGACATACAGGGTGGTTTTTTCATGATTTCCAACACTTGGAATGCAAAGGGTCAGTTTGATGTAAAAGGTGAGGAAAGAAATAGCACCTAAGGGCCTTTGAAGCAACCGTGGGCTGTGTCTGTGATGTGCGGTTAAATTAAATTCTCCAGCTGAAGGATACCTGCTAACGGGCAGAGTTGCAAACATTTAAGGTTTCCATCTAATGTGAAATTAGGAGTTCAAGCAAGACGATTCAGTCAAATTTGGGAAGATGTAAGTTTGGGACTGGGATCCAGGGATTAGCAGAAGAGAGTAGAAACCAAGCCACAGGGATTTGGGATGCTGATGAAAGCTGCATATGTTTTCAGCATTGCATGAAAATGTCTCAGTCTTTAATCAAGACACATCATTTTCTTAGATGTGAAAATGGTCTTGTTTGTGTTCTTGGAATAAACAGAGCCTAATTTGGAATACTGGGCTATATTTGTGTAATAGAGTCTAACGAATGGAAAACGGAGGGTACTGTCGGTCAGTGTGGAGGTTAGCAGAACTGTGAGGGGGAAGTCTGGCAGCTCAGCATGCTACAGCAGGTCTCAGCGCTGCCTTCTTTTGCATGCAGAGACAAGGCGGGACGGGGAATCAGCCACTACAGGAACATACGTGTGAGTCTGGTTCCTGAAGGGTAAGAAACATATTAACCGATGAAGTGCCAGTGGATGGGATTTGAATTAATGCTGCTCATCAAAAGCTTTTCCAGACTGCATAGCTTTGTCCAGTTTGACAAACGGCTCATTGGCAGTGTTAGAGACCAACTGGTTTTCTGTCCCTTTCTGACTCCATTTGGCTTTTGTGTCTTCCATCCTACCAAATCCTTGAGGTCACCAGTAGTATACTCACACAGTTCCACACACCTTGTGAAACTATATGGATGACACACAGAGCGCAAAACAAGGCCAAGTGTTTGCAAAACCAGCAACAATTTAAAGAGTCATAAATGAGGAAAAAAACCCAACACCCTAGTGGCCAGCAAGAAAATATTGAAGAGAAAGTATGTGTTGGAGAAACAATTGTCCACCGGCCTAAGCAACTATTCCTTTTCAAAGGTGAGACATAGAGGGTGCTCAGTAATTATTTAATATTATTTGTATCCATTTAACAAAGAATATTAGCTTGGAACTGGGAGCGTGCGCTGCTTCATGGAAAAATAAAGCAACAAATTGACAATCTTTCTGTCACATTAACTACAGCGCAATACTTAATGTGTTCCTCCTGAAACAACACATGGTCTCATGTGCATGTATGTAAGCGGTTGTTTGAACTGAAAAAGCTCCAAGAAATACACGTGGATTTCCAGAATCCGTTTGTAACCTTTTAAAGTGGACACGTAATTGCTTAGAGCATCGAGCATGTCAAAAGCATTGCATGTGATGATTTTTTTAAATCAACTAGGTTTTCTTAGAGGGTGAGCATTTGAAAGAGCAGTAGGTTTCTTGGGTGCATGTCATGGCAGGAAAGGGACCACAAATGTGGTTACAAATTGTTTCTGTTGGGTTTCCAGTGGGGTAACCTGCAACTGATCCCTGAAAATCTTTCTCTTGACTCTCTCAAGGGAGACATTGTAACCATACTGTAGTAGAAAATAAATTAGTTCCAGTCCCATAGAGGGGGGTGAACTAAGCTTGTCACAGACAGACAGTTGTTTCCTGACATTGGCACTTGGTTAACAGCTTCCAGTGTTTGAAGATGTCACGGGTCGTATGGATTCTGTGTGTTTGTGGCCCTTGGGGCTTAACGGGAAGGTCACCAAGTTATCGAGCAACTGCTGTCTGTTCGAAGAGATTCAACTGCCTTTCCTGCCCAACTGTTGGAGAACCTCAGCTTTCAAAGAGAAAACAGTGCTGCTCCGGTGAATTTGCCAGTAGCTAGACCTTGTTTTCTAGCTAAAAATGGTAAAAGAGAAGCTTGACGTGTAATTCTTTTCATTCTCATTTCCTTTGTGTTCTGTCTGATCCTATTGACTCTTTTCTGCTGGCATAATCTCTGCAGAGCATCCAAATACATCTTCATTTGTTTTCTGTGCTCTGAGGGTCTTGGGTTGCCACCTTCCCAAACCCGTCTGTATCTCCAGATGTTTAAGAGAAGAATTCCTACTTCTCTGCAACCCTCTGGAAGAACTCAGAAAAGAATAAAACAAAGCATAGAATAATCCTTGCAGCACAAACCTATACGGATAATACAAAGGGTGGTTGAGCCAGAAACCTCCTTCCTGCAGTAGACCTTTTGACTGACTTTACCCTGATTGCGCGAGAGCCCATTTATTAGAAGACCTGTTTCTAAGTTGCATCTCATTCAAAGAAGTGCAAGAAATATATGTGGAAATCTACTTATGTGATCACTTCCAGGAACGTAACCACCTCTATTTTTGTAGCCAGCTTTAAGGGATAACTAACACAAAATCAGAGGTTTTGGTTGTTTTCCTTCCAAAACGTGGCAAGCATGTTATCATTGTCCCTGATAGAAGATCTCTTTTCACAGTCTCTCAAGGAATTAACTATTTTCCTTGTTTTGTGTAAGGAAGATAACCTTTGCGACATCCTGTTTTATTTACCAGCCATATCTGGAAGCTGCAGGAATCCTGTATGTGAAGTCCCAACCCAGTGCTCAAGAAAGACAGTAATCCCTGATCTTTATTAGAAAACCATTTGGTAACAAACAGAGTAAAGCTATGACTCCTGTCAGGTGTTTGTTTTAAATGGCACCAACTAATACTTTTTTCAAAAGCAGAAAAGGATGAAGTGATTCCAATGAACTCAGAGTCCCCTCGTGTCTGCCCCAAAATTCAGGCTGTACTGTATTGCACACCGGTGAGGAATGGCGAGAGTTGTATTGCTGATCACTCTCTTGAAAAGGCACACGCCTCTGCAGTTCCTGCTCTTGCTGGAGTTGGAATCCAGGTACCAAAGCACTATGGAAAAAGGCTGCTCTTGCATTACTGCTGGCACACTTATAACCTGGGAGTATCTAAAACATCATCACAAAGGCTGTTCTCAGGAGATTCCTGTCCAAATTTCCAGACCAACAAATCTGAAACATTATCCAAAAAAGCGTAGATACTTACAGAATTACAGCAGAGTTTGTGGCAGTGTTCTTTGGTGTGGTGTTTTGTTTGGTAGGTTTTTTGTTGGGTTGCTTTTATTTGGTCTGGGGGCTGGGGATTTTTTTGGTTGGAGTTCTCCCCTTGTCCCATTATCTATAAAGATCTTTGTGTATTCTTCACTCTAACTTTCTCAGCTATGCAAGGACTTCCTGTGTCCCTTTCACTTGTTAATGGTTTTTAATTCAGACAGATCATTTCTCATTCTCTTCGAACTGTAATTTTTTATGAACAATAGTCTGTGAAGGTGGAAAGTGAAAAGAACTTTGCAGAATGAACTACAGAACCTGTTCATAATAACTTTCTAATTATGACAGTATTCTTACTGAAGATTAAGCCAAGTTAGCAGGTCAATATTGTTCAAGAAAATGTTTTTCTGTGCTTAGTGTCAGGTAGATTTAATAATGAGTTTGCGTGCTATTGTTATATCAAACTCTCCTTACTAACAAATCTTTGCTAGATGCGTTTCACAGTTTTAGACACAGCTGACGACTTTTTGCATGTATTGTACATCTAGAGTAACATTTGAACCAATAACTCTGGGAAAGCTCGGTATTAAAGCACTGGCCACTGCGAGCACACAGTCTGTTTGCCAGACAGCATAGGTGATGGAGTTGTCAGTGCTGTTGCTGTGTTAGCATTCATCAGTAATTAATTCCATTGCTTGGACAAGAGCGCTCAGAGACCACGGTATCATTCCAGCAGAGTCCTGCCAAGCAGCTGGTGCTGTTTCTTGGTTTTTGTTTTTGGTTTGGTTTGATTTTTTCTCAGGGAAGTAGGATTGAGCTCACTGGAAATGTTTCTCATCTTTAACTGATATAAATCAGTAAACATAATAATTCAAAGAAAAACACATTTAACATACAGTACCTATACAGGCAAATGTATCTTGTGCAGTGGTGACTCCTATTTATGGTTCTTTGATTCTATAATGGCTAAACTAGTAAGATATGTGTGGTTTAAATTTTATTTATGACATGAGCATCCATTTTCTCCTAAAATAACAGCCTGATGATCACGTAAGCTTAAAGCAATTTGCCTTTTAGGAGGAAAAACTCTTTATGTGATAAATGTTAGGAGGGAAAAAACATTGGTCAGCACAACTTGTGACTACAGAATGTATCAGGGTGCTCTTTCAGAGTTTATAATTATTTAGTTACATGTATTTTCCCGGGGAAAACATACTTCTCTAGCATCTACGTACTGTTGCAGCCGCTCTGAGGAAATATTTGTACATCGGAATAATGTTAATAAGATTCCTCTATTAGGTGAGAGCCTTATAGAAATATATTCACTCTGAATAAGGAGAGAAAAATCCAGCTCTTGGTAGACTCTTTGTGTTCTTTGCACTGAGCAGACCCGTGCTAACATCTTAATGTCACTGTGAATTCAGCAAACATTAATGATCTTCGTTTAAAAATTGTACTTATTAGATAAATTATGATGCCTGTGTGCACTCTGTTAATAATACAGAGGAGCGTTCTTGTGCTTGGAAGAGCATCACTTATACAGAAGGCTACATGCACTATCCAATTATGCTGCTACTTCTTTGATGAACTGAATTTGTTCAATTCCCAATTCCTGGGCTTCAGCATCTGCACCCTCCCGCCCCACCTAGTGTACATTTGTACAGAATTTTTCTGTCCACTTAATGCGCAGATACGCTGCAGTAACGACGGCATGATGGAAACCACGTGCCTCCAAAATAAGTCAGGTCAGAGAGGACTTGCTACTAATAATCCGTTCTCCAGTCTGAGATGGTTTAGTATGTGCTTATATTTGCTGATAACCTTTACTATGTTTTCCTTTGCTCTTAATGTGAGAATTGCCTCCTGGATATTGCACCTAACTAGCTTAGCTTTTTACAAATTTTACATGGCTATCGGATAACTTTTATAACACAGTGGCCAGAGATATTCTGGCTTAAGCATTTTCAAGGTGTTGATGATCTCTATTTCATACTATATTCTGTAGATATTTGTACCTCGCAAGTGTAGCTGTAGCTTGAGAAATGTTGTAACGCTGACAGACGTGCCAAGCCTCCAGAAAACTAAAGAAAATGCACAAGTTTGTTTATGCATACTGGGACTGAGCTCTCTTTTTCCCACCGTCACCTTCTCTCCAGCCATGAAGATGTTTTTTTTTCCTTACATTTTAAAAAGTTTGGCTCCACAACAAATTGCTCATAAGACCAATTAATGTTGTAGAAACAGATGGTTTTGATTTGTTAGCAGTGAGATGTTGTTTTCTGGGATTACTGGACTTTTGTAGTTCAGCTCGTGCTTTTCATTTATTTTAGAATAGCCAATGCTGTTTCACAGGTATAACTGAACTGGAAACTGCACTCAAAATAGAGGATTTCTCACCTTGAGTCAGCTCTAGGCCAGTGAGCTGTAGTATCCTTCTTTTGACTTCTGTCTGTACCACGTGCATGGTGCTTCCTGAAACGAAGAAAAAAACAAAACAAAACACATCGTCAGAAACTGAATTTATTTTTGCAATGCTTTGCATAAAGAAAAAATTTCTCCTTGATGGTCTTGGGAATGACTTACTGTGCTGAAACTCATGTATCTTTATCTAACTACAAATTTAGCTAACAAAGATAGTATTTTATTATCCAGACTTTTAAAAAAGCCAGTGACTGAAAGCAGTTGAATGAAAGATCTTCAGTGTTTATGCAAGCGGTATGTGGGCTATATAAAGTCACAGAGTATTTTTATAATTATCAGCCATTAATTGTGTTGACTTCCTCCTCCTCCTAGAATTAGCACAGAAAGGAAGGCACGCTTGTGTTTTGTTTAAAGCCTTGATCAACAACAGCTCCCTAACTTTCTAAAGTTTACGTGCTCACGAATGGTATTTGTCCCGGTGACAGAATCCGTGTTTGCCGGCCCTAGGCTTGGTAAGACGACAGCTTCGGTTCTCCAGGCACGGTAACGAAACGTGTGTACAGAGACCGTTTGAGCATCTAGCATAACTGAGGACAGGATCAGTACTCACTAGCTACTCAAATCTTGCTCCTTCCTACAGCATCATGAGAAAAGACTTGGTTTAATAACGTGAGCATGAAGCATTCTGCATTTTAATGACGCTGACACCTTCAACGTGGTAGTTACGTTTCAAGGACTCTTTTCTCTCATGATGGTGTAAGGGCCAATGGAACATGCAGAAGAGTAAAAGAAATATAATCACAGTTCCTGTAACGAAGGAGGTTTTCAGGGAAGAGTCCTGATCACACCCGGACTTCTCCTGGGTTGAGAGAGCTGACAAGCCACAGAAGCACTTAAGGGGAGTAACACTGAAGAAATTACATTGAGCAGTTGATTCCCAATGTCTAATCGAGCCTTGAGGACAGAAGCAGTACAGGGAGAATGATCACGGTGTGAAGACTCGATTCTGCAGCTGTCTCAACAGTTAAATAAAAAGACTCCAAATTAACTGTCGGATTTACAAAAAATGACAGAACTTACAAAGATATTTTCACAGCTTATAGCTCTTTAACAGTTCCATGGGAGATAAATTGTGTTAAGACTTGCCTTTAGAAATTGTAGATTTTTATAACTTCAGCAGTTCTGGTTTCTTGCTTCCATGGTTTTTAGTACAAACAAGAAATAACGTGCAAATAACTCTGAAAGTTATTGAAGCATTGCATCCCTTGGACATAAAACCAGCCAGTGCCACAAAAGCACAGCTCTGAAGAATAAAATTCTGAAATCCATAGCTCAGATAATAGCTTTCTGCAGTAATTCCTTAGATATCCCTATGGGATGTGGCAGATAGAGCTAGGACGAGGAATGCTAACAAACCTTAGGATGCGGCAGCAACTACATCATTAACAACTTTTGCCAAGAAACGAATCCAGTCCCACAATGATCGGCTCCACCTATGTCACAGTCCTGTGGGAGAGAACGGATCTTGCTTAGAGAAATTAACTTACGGCAGAAAAGAGTGGAGGTACGTATAGGTTTTCAGTGAGAAATTAATATAGACCAGGCAGGGTTTTTAATATTGGTTTAGTTTTGGATTTACTTTGGTTTTGCCTTGAAGTCCAAAACAGGTTGTCATAAAGAAAATTCCTTATGACGCTGGTCAGATGTGAAATGCAAAGACACTGAAGTCTAGAATAGACTCTTCACCGCCTAACTTTTTCTGTTCCCAAGAAATAGATCAGAATTGCGCAGTGTAGCTTTCAAGGCTGGCTACCTGAATATACTCACAAATAAAATATAATTCAAAGTCATAGTCTGATTTGTATACTGTAGGAATCTATTACCTGAAGTGTAGCATCTTTCATAAACAAAACACTTTCAGTAGTTAAAAAACAATTATATGAAGTTATACCCACACGGTCCAGTCATGAGTGATGTTCCTAACACAAGTCACACAGTTTTGGCTGTTGGAAGCTGTATTGTTAGGCTGCTGGCTGGGACTCAGGATATCCCTTACTGCTTTCAACAAAATCTCTTGGGCCCTTAATTTCCAGTCGAACAGTCACCAAAGGTCCATGGAAGAGACCTTGAGCAAAACTTAGACCTAATACAGCAATGCGGATGCATTTTTTAAAATTTTTTTTTTTTTTTCAATGCTTGATCTGTTTGGTCCTTTCAGCTCTTGCTTATGTGGTGAAAGTACTTGAGAGAACAAATTGTTCAAGGGACTGTCTAGATATACAGCCTGGTCTTACCTCAGGAAGGTACGGTGCTTCTCCTTGAATATTTATATGTATATATCTTCATCAAATGCTGTCTCTACAAAGATGTCTTTCTTTTGAGCTCTTTTGGAAGGGAGAGAAGGGTGCTGCTTTACTGCTTTTATAAGATTATACCTTCAGAGCTGTCATTTTTAGGAGTGTTTGGCAAAGCCCAGCAGTGCCAATTACAGTCACAGAAGCGAGTGTCTATGCTCAACAGATAATGATACTTACTTAAGTAAAAATAATCTTTGTTGTGAAAGGATGCGACCCTTTCCTCCACCTCCTCTCTGTATGTACTTAAAGATCATTTGAATCGTTTGGTGACTGTGGGAGGAGCAGTTTCCTGCAAAAACGACTCTGTATTTCTGCATTTTTTCCATGTGTCTGGTATACATTGTTTAAAAAAACTCCTATGTAAACAGGACAGATTAAACAGGGCCTACAGTACTCATCTGCCCTAGCGCCTGTAATAGATTACAGTCGCTGGAAAAGCGCACAAGTTGCGTTTGCAATGTTCTCCAGCTGTCTTCTGGGTTCTGACAACCATGCTGCGACGATGTTTCAGCTCTTTGTTGGGATCTCGCCCAACATTTTCATAGCTCTCATCTGAGTCTTGTTGGGGTTTCTCTGAAAATTGTACTTACCAGTTTGCCCTTCCTTTGCAGTCTTGGAGGTGGTCCAGTCTTGAAGGGCAACCCCTTTTTCACACAGCCTTTGTTTTGAGTTGTTGGATTCTGCTCTGGGCTTGTCGTGGCTTAGTGACTTCAGTGAAACTGCTAGGAAACCCAAAACATAAACATACTCTCTAGTTTTTATTCTTCATCAAATTTGCATTTTGTCTTTTCAGTGTGGGTTTGCTTTTTATTGACTTTTTTTTTTTCCAACTTTCTTCCTGTTCCTTCAGCTAAGCTGTTCATAGGGAAGTCATTAACAGGAGAAGGATTTGTAGTGCTACGTGTTCGGGGTGGGACGGGATTACCCAGCATCTGCTACTGCCTGGGAAGCCCACCAGGCCTGGCTGCCTCCAGAGACATCGGGGCCAGGCCTGGCAAATATCTTTTATGCCCCCAGGGCATCTCAAGGGGCACTAGGAGCCTGTGTGCGGGTAACGGAACTCGGCCTTTGGTCTTGCTCTCTCTCATTAGCTAGACATGTGAGGGGTTGCTTGGCGTGACGCAGCATGTATGTGCTCACACCTGTGTGTCTGCAGATTGCAGCCGCGAGATAAACGGAGTTAACCCTAGGGACTGATTATGCTACTAGCAGTTTGTACCGAGATCAAAATGAGAGACAGTGGTGTTATTTCTAATGGTCTGGCACTTTCTGCAGTATTCGTATGTGTTCTGCACCTTTCGCTACTGTAAAAGATCAATTAAAAATGAAAGGGTGATGATGATTAGCTAGGCAACTCCATTTCCCCTGCACCAGCATGCGTTGTGAATGTCCCCAGGGGGTTTTTTGGACAGTAAAATTGTTAGTGGTGCTGGTACTTAAAGCTATAATTAGCTTCTGAAGTGAACACTCTTTCAGTTCTATTGTTTTGGTTTGAGTGCAGAGATGTGAGAAATCCTTGGTGTGCTGCGACCACTTTGAATAAATTTCCCCAACCAAAAGGCCTGTAGAGTTGTTCAAAATCACTGTTAGTGCTTAAATCTAAATAATACTAGCATCTTATGTCTGCAGCATCTTAAAAAATGATACTCAGTAATTATAATTATCAGATAATTGCTTTTGAATCTCTTGTGTAACATGGATATTTTACGTATCTTACGTATTTTAATGTAAGTTGTATTCTATTTTACACTAGTATTTTTCACATTTTTCATATTGGAATATATTCTTTTTCAAGTAATGATAATTTTCTTACGGCTCTTGTCTTTTCTTAACACTCTTGTCCACATGTTTAAACAGGTCAGGCTGCGTATTCACTGTAGCTCATTCTGGCAGTATAATTGTATCATTTAATAATAATAAGAAGAAGACAATGAGTTTGGCAGCTGTCACCAGGTGATCACTTGAAAAGCCAAGAAGTGTTTAAAACCTGATGTATTTCAGGTGCTTTTATTTTGTCTGAATTGATTAACAGCTGTGATTCCTTTGTGATTGTGTGTCTGGGAATAGATGCCTAATTCCTCTTAGGGTTTTGAGAGAAAAATGAAGGAATGATGAAAATCAATGTGACTGATTGCTAGATGGTGAAATTAGGTATTTAAGTCGTCTTTATTAACGCCGGTGTGTTGCAGGTGACCATTATTTAAGTGGAACATACCCCTAGTATTTCATTACACTTTACTACAAAGTAGTAAGTCTTGAGTTAGCAGCTGAACCTTCCAAGGGAAAGTATAGTTGTTGGGTTATTTGGCACATCATGTAAGTCACCGTTAAGGTGGCTGAAGGTCTCTTTTTGCAGTCCCTTTGGTGACAATCCCTGCAGAAATGGATGGTACACCCACTGTTAATTGCTGAGTGGATATTCAAACCTCAGATGTGACATGACATGCGATGTCGTGATAGGCAAATCACTTAAATTCTGTCTGTCTTTTTTTTTTTTTAACACATCAGGGTTTTTATTCCTTATATCCTTCAAAATTTACCTGCAGGTTTTTGTAGCCCTCTCAAAAACTGTAAATCAAAGTAGACTGATTCTAAACACTGCCCTTCTCCCTGGTATTCTCTCATACAGAGGATGAAAATACATTGAGAGACACTCAGAATCTCTGATGTCTGTCAGACATCAAGCTGGCTTAAATACCTCTCACAATAGGTATGTCTTGAAGAGCCAGACAGTGCTTCACAAAACCCTTACTGAAGATACCATCTGCCTCTCAGCTCTTTGATTCAGGATCAGTATTTTTAATTATCTTACTCTCATCGTCCCTTTGTTCTTTCTTGGTGCCCTTCTGGGACCTTAAAGGAAAAACTACATTGGAAGAACTTTTTTTTTTTCATGATTTTAGAACTGAATGCATTTTCTTCCTAGTGTAAGAATTCTACATTTGGTAGCACTATATAGTTTCAGTAGCTCATTTGGCTGCCACATTTGGATTAGTCTGAATATCCCACCAGTTGGTAGTTTGATTTTCAACAGATGTTTTAGGGTCATCCTCCTTGTAATGTCTGACCCTCAGAGATGACCAGCCAAGTGGGGTTCAGAGTTCAGACCTCTGGGTGATGGCCACTTCAGATTTAAAGTTCTCCTTAAAAACATTTGTGAAAGCTTTATTTCTCTTCTCCATAGCCTTGTAAAGCGATGCAAGGACACAGCCTCGGGGATCAATCATGACTTCAAAGTTGGGAGTGGTCTGACAGCAATGACATGAGAATGAATTTACTTGGTCTGGTGGTAGCAAATGATGCCAGTGCAGTAGTTGTTTCTTAGTACTCTTTTTAAGAAAGGGTTATTTACCTGGATATTTACCGGTTGGGGAGAAAACCAACCAGCCAGGTTTTATTCCTGCCAATTTTTATTTCTTTTGAGAAACCCAGAGATGTTAGGGCAAAGAGAAGTTAGCTCATGAAATGTCACCTGTTCTTTGTGTGATACAGACCTGTAGCAATAGCCAAGCATTTTTATTCCTATAAAATTACTTAGTGCCAGTAAGACACATACCTATTACTGAATTCATTTGCCAGCAAGACTTGAGCCCAGTAAAGAATTAGTACAGAAATTTGATGTCTGCTCTTGGCCCAGTCATGTATCTCACCAATAAAGCATTTGATAGCTCCTTTGGGAGAAAGAAAAGGAAAAAAAAGATAGCTCTTCTTACAGCTTCAGAAGGGAAAAGCGTTCTCTTTCCACTATATTTGCTGATTAATTCGGAATATCACATTCCTTACCTGCTGTGTTTCAGCAAATATCCTGCTCTATCAACAGCAGGAGGAAGCCAACGCAGGAGAAATCTGGATTTCGCCAAAGGAAGCTTGCTGTAAGCTACCCCGATAGAAATAAATGCAGGAGATTTTTTGTTTGTTTGTTTCTGAATGGTTCCCTCACATGGAATTGGTTGGGTGATGTTGTTTCCGTTGGCTCCAGCAATGTCAAGGCCATTGATGATGAAAGTTTTGTACTGTTTTTCCCCATCGCTTGGAAAATTGTCTCTCCCCTCCTCCCTCCCCCCCCAACCAAATCCCTGCCAAGCAAGCAGCTGTGAACAAAATTTCTCAGCAAGATGAATTTGAAGTTTTGCATGCTCTGTGGAACAGGATCCGCAAATACACCTTTGAGAGGGTAAGAGTTGAGGGGTGCACGTGCGGATTCTGAATAAAGTGCGTGTGCATGAAATGGGTGAGCCTTTTAAGGCGTCTTACTAAGTGAAAAGGTGCAAGAAAGAATCAAAAAAATGAATGCAAAGGTTGTTTTTTCAGAGGGACTTTTGCTACCTCAGTCTAAGTCGTGCCTGAAAGCTTGATGTCCAAGCTTTGCTATTAAAGTCTGTTAGCAAAACGAGTTACAAACTCAGCTGAATATGTTTTAAGTTAATTTTTGTAGACATTATCCTTATCAAAGCTTCCCATCAAATTCCACGCATTTTGTTTCAGCCAGGGATTTTTAAATAGAGTGTGAAATCAGTATGAGAATTCTGTGGGTTTGGTGTTTTTTTACAGGAAATAAATGCAGGATGTGAGTGTGCAGAAAATATAGACACCTATGCTAATATTTTCCATGCTTTGCAATGGAAATCTTCAGTTGTCTGCAATTTTGACAAGCTTTAACTGAGATTTTCCATGACATGCTTCTGCCTTTATATTATTATTATTATTATGACTATTTTTGCATTTGGAGGGGAGATAATGTGCTTAAATGTGTAAATGACATAGAAATAGCATTTATACATAATTGATGACCAGAATAGCTGTGCTTGATTCTCCTGCCTCTGCTATAGCTGTAGCGCTTGTAATGTTTTATTACATTTGGTATGTAATAGTTCATCTTCATGAAGTACTTCGTCCAAGTGACACTCGAGTGATTTTTGTGCCCAATTTCTGTGAACTTTGAATGTTCGTAGTTAATATTTTATTTTGGTTTGCGTTCAGGTAAGTCAGGGTGGAATACTGCAAAAGGATATGGAAAAGTCTGTTTGTAATTAAAGAAACACTAATTGGACTTTTGGGACCGTATGTAAGATGCACTCGTCTTTCCCACGGCCACACCCTGAGCATATGATCTTTAACTGAATTCATGGAAACATTCACACTGCTTCCTACAGATTGCAGCTGGCACCGTCTGTGAAACCTCTGCCTCACAAAGAGCAGAGGATTGGAGGTGATAATGCTCAATCACACGTTTCATTCTGCCGCAGCGTTGCTATCCAGCTACGTGAAACAGATGGAATGTGTTGTAAAAAGCCGGTAACATGCAACACAACGATGCAGTACTGTGGAAATCCTAGCGATGGCCACCCTCGCTCTGCTCGTCCAGAGGATGTGAAACTGTGCAGTGCTTGGCCATCCAACATGCATGTGGCTCACAGACTGCATGCCAGCTGCATTGTTAGATGACCCACCGACTGCTTTTGCTGTTTGGAATTTTTAACATCTTTCCCAGCAGCAGAAGCTCTGCAAGTAGAATTTGTCAGTGGCACAGACTCACTTTTCTATTAAGAGCATGAAATGTAGTAGGATGGCGACTGAATTCTATGGCCGGTTAGGCATGAGCCCCTCCAGTTTTCAGCAGTATTTGAAAAAAAAAAAAAAAATCTCTTTGCAAGAGATGACTGGAGACTTCCAAAACCCGCCTGGACACGTTGCTCTGCAGCCTGCTGTAGGTGAACCTGCTGTAGCAGGGGGGTTGGACTAGATGGTCCCCAGAGGTCCCTTCCAACCCCCGCCATTCTGTGCTTCTGTGACTTGATGGAACAAATTTGAAATGGGTTAGTTCCTTACCTTCAGGTAAGGACTGATGGATACAATTTCCGGGGAATAAATTTTACCTAAGTGATATTTCATAAAAGATATATAAATGTATTCTTTCAGTGCTAAAGATTTCTACCTAGATACTCTCCCTATTCAGACTAAAAGGCTGTCCTCATGGAAAAGCGAAATTATTCTTTTAAAAGTATTAATGCACATTGTTGAAGATAAGTGATAAAGATCATCACATAAATGTTCCGGTTGACTGAATATGGCTTTAGCAGTCCAAACGGTTGTCAGTGCCTTTTAAGGGATTGTAAGTAATGCAAGAAAAGCTTGAGTGTCTTGTTTATGGTGGTGCCAGTGGTTCTGTGATCTCCACGTACGCTTTCAAATCAGATCGAGGGCAAATACTTTGAGAGAGGTTTGGGTAGCAGTTTGCTGCTTTTTTCAAAGGGTCTCACTCCCCATTTTGTCAAGCTGGTTAGTTAATTGCTATGACCCTGTAATTAATTTTGAAAGTGACAACAACTTTAGCAAAACAAACGTTTCTTCACTCCTGGATGCTTCCATCTGTGTCACAGACTGCTTATGTCAGTGTTCCTGTGGGTGTGGTAGGGTGTGGATGAAGCTGAAGGGAATTCCCCTTTAGAAGCCTTTGAAACATTGAGGGATGATATTTTCCTCAATTTGTCAACACTGATGTTAACTCAGATGGACAGAAAATGAAGTTAATGTAAGATACCATTGGCTGTAGCAGCATCTTGGTACATGCCTTCACTTGAAGGGGATGTAGGTAGAAGGTAGGAAAACCTTTTATCCCTCTGCCTAGTTTGTCACTGCCTTAAAATGATTTCTGCAGCTAGTTTGTAAGGAGAGTTATGAATAAAAAGAAGAGCTCTAGTTATAAAGAAATAAAGTCAAAGCTTGGACTTTATTGTGGCTTCAATCTCTCCTTTGGGTCTGTGCATCCGTTCTTTTGTCATAAGAAGTCATTCACGAGCCTTTGCTCTTCTTGGCTATACCAGCATAGGCCCTTGGAAGTCAAGACCGGTGGCGGGTGATGTGCATACACTGGTATGCAGCAGTAGGCTTCAAAAATATATATAAATAGAAGGTCCGTCCTTTCCATACTGTTGAGATTAATTTTAACTACTTCTCATTTTCAACTTTCTTGAGTCTCACAAACTCTGTGTGAGCCCAATTTAAAACATTTGCTGCTAAGATGCCATTTTAGGAATATAACAGATGAAAAAAACATGGGAAAGATGGGAAATATCTGCAGCTAATTAAATGCAAAGGAGACAAGCTTCAGACCACTAGAATTCAAAAGGTTGGTTTTGGCCGCTGCGTGTTCTTGGCTTTTGCTACAGAACGGATTAGTAGTTTTGATAATTTAGCACAGTATAACATGTATTGTCTAATATTCCAAGGGTGAAATATTCCAGATCTTGCACTTTTGACTTCTGGCATGTGAGATTTTAAATTTAAGAGGAAATGTTCTGAACTGTGGTGACTTAGGTTGACCTGGTAAAGGCTTTGAAGTAGCTGGTGGTTTATTTTGTTTGCAATAAGTATATCAAGCTGAATTTTCCTAAAGCTGCCTTAAATTTACCTGAACTTTTTTGGAATAGTAAATGCATGAGAAATATCCCATGGGAGCAAATGTTGATATTTGGCACAAACTTCCCATATGAAATTTCATTCTCAGCCAGTTAAAAATTATTGCCTGTAAAAAGCTAACTGCTTTGGGGATATTTTAGTTCTTTGTAGTATGATTTAAAAAAAAAAAAAAAAAGAAATAAATCCAACACGTGGTGCTCCTGACTGTTCCACGGCGAGTTTATCTATATTTGGTTCATCGGTTCTGCTGAAGTCATTGACCAGCGGTGAACCCAGCGTTAGGACAGCGGTTCTGCTGCGGCGGCTGCAGCAGCGCTCTGTTTGTGCTGGCATAAGCAGCTCCCTTTCCTGGCCACCTGCTCCTTCCCCGTCCTGCTCGGAGCTGCTGGTGTGGCACGGCCCACCTAAAAATTGAACAATTTCATTTAAACAATAGTAATTATAACTGAATGAGAAGGCGTCTGTGTATATTTTTGTGTCAATATTCCCATTTCTAAATGTGGATCTGGAAGAAACAGATGTAAAACGTGTTGAGTTTCAGAATATGCTGAACTGCCGAACTGGGCTGCGGCCAGTGGGAAAACGCTGGAGCTCTGAAAAAGCAGAAAGTCCTGATGCGTTTTGGTTAACCCGTCGTCCCCTTCCCATTGACTCGTTCTGACCTTAAGAAAAGTCTTTGAACTGTGGAAACACTGTTCTTGTAAAATTAGCATGTGTCAATGAAGAAACAAGAAAAAAACCCGTATAAACTCAGCCAGCTGAGAAAATGACTTCATGCCGTAAACATTTTCACAGAGAAAGCTTTGGATCTCTTTTGGGTCATTACTTGGTAAACAGGATCAAACAGAGTCATTCCCATCAAAACACTGCCTGAAAGGGATACGCGGAGCAGCCCTTCGCTTTCGGCAGCAGCGTCTGGGAAAAGAGAAACTTGCAGATAGCTGAGCAAGGCTTTTTATACGTGTGTTAAGGTCTGCTTGATTAATTCATACTGCCGTTGTTTTAATAATCCTGTTTGGAGGTGGAGAATCTTCTTTGGCGGAATAGACCGTATTTTTCACATACATCAAGGAATCAGAGAATAGCTCACGTTGAAAGGGACCCATGAGGATAGAGTCCAACTGCCTGCTCCTTGCGGGACTGCCTAAAACTAAACCAGATGACTGAGAGCGTCATCCATACACGATTGTATCTAGATAACTGTACTCCTTGTTGTGTTTCCAAAGAAGTCAATGTCTGCTCTCAGTTAAGGGCTGCCCCCACACCCTTCAGTGTTTCCGGAAGGTTTCTCCTAAAGTCTTTAAGATCTTCCCTGTTTTTAATGTGCCTCTGGCACGAAGCAGTAGAACGTGGGCTCGGGCAGGAAGATCCAATAAGCCCCAGCAGCACCTTTGCCATACTGTGTGTGTTTGAGGTCCCATCAGTAACACTTCCCTGTGAATTCTGGGGTTTGGCTTGTGAAGTTTTGCTGCATAAGTCTGGGGATATCTTGCTCCACTTTCAGTTGGGTTTTGTTGTTGTTGAACACGAGGAATACAGATAAGCAAAGGGTAATGAGGCATTAAGATATACCTAAGAAGAACGTGGGAGCTCTCCAACTTTCATAGCATGAAATCCATTGAAAAGAGAGAATGTCATGAGCAATCCCCTTGTATTTAAAATAGCCTGTTAATTGGGACATCCTTGCCACAGCATAGCCGCTGCTTTGGAGGAGGAGAAATTTCAGGGAAGTTTACTGAAAATGTTTTAAATTACATTTTTAAATTACTATGGCAGGAAACTAGTATGGTAGAAATTAGAGACGTGCCAGCATTAAATTGTCTTAATCAGTGTGTTTTAAAAATGTAATCATTCATCATTATTTCAGTTAATAATCTTCTCTAGGAAGTGGCCACTCTAGCACTTGTACAGATAACTGTTCAGCAGAGCAGCCTTCCTCCTGAGTTTCTTTGTGCTTGAATGAATGCTGCAGAATTAAATGCCATGCTTTGCAGAACGTTGAGCTGAATTCGGTGAGCCAAGCCTAGTAACATAAGTAGCTATGTTGAATTGTAGACCAAGGTACAGTTAGTGTATGGGGTGAAAAGGGTTAAGCTTATAAAGTAAGAATAACAAGTGCATACAGAATGACAGTCAAATAGCTCTCAGTGACAAATCTGGAGGCATTAATAACTGTCAGCTGCTGGAAATCACAATTGCATCTCTGAGAATAAGCTGTGTCAGTCTGCTGGTGGAGATTTGTTTTGCCAGAATCTCAGTTGCCTTCATTTAACAACTAGAATTCCTCAAGAGGGAAGCATTTCGGGTGTCAGCATCACTTGTAAGAGAGTGTAAAAAGTACTACCACTTAAAAACTCTGAGTAATGGGGGAAATATTATCCTGAGTTGTTTGTATTGTGATAAAATATGTAACAAAGTGTGCTACTAGTGAAGTGATTTCCACAGTAAAGGTTGTTTTCTGTTAGCTGCTCTTTCATCTCAGGTTAGAGCCAGGAGAGTTACACTGTATTGCACTGTTGGACTCTGAGAGAGGTTTCTGTTTAGAAGACAAAATAATCAGTACTTCAGGCAGAATATTCTACAACCAGGAACACACTGAAATTATTTGGGGAGTCTGGAGTACTGCGTTTCTTAATGATCCTAAATAATTTTACTTTGATATTTTTAACATTCATATGATGCATTTATTTGGCACAGTTAGATATCCTGCCAAATCGTAACTGGAACTGTAATGGTAGAGTCTTTGCCCGTCTTCCACATGCAATTGCAGCATTTGCTACTGCTGGTTTCATATGTTTAAGTCAATAGAACGTTCATCATATTTGAGAAGTTCACGATATTCCCAATTTATAGGAAAGGCTTTGAAAGCACAGAGGCCAGGAGAAGTCCTGTCCATGTAAAAGCAAGGAGGAAATATTATTACTCTTTTTGATCGCTGGAAATCCTGTTTTAAAGAGCCAAAATCAGTGTGATGGACAAAGACACAAAAATACCTTAGCTTTGCAGTCCTCTACGTGGAGAGGAGTAACGTTGCCCAAGAGCAGAAATTGCAGAGTATTCCATGGGAAGAACCTGGTGGATGTGCCCTCCTCCAAAGCCTCCTTCAGAGGGTTTTGTTGTGGTGGAGTTTTTTGTAGGTGTTGGTTGGTTTGTTTTTTAACTGTGTGTTCCTTCTCGGGATGATTTCCAACATCATCCAAGCCTGTGAACTGAACAGGAGGAGGAAAGTGTTATGAAATAGTGGGGGATCTCTCCTCCCCAGGAAAAATTAGCACCGCCATCATTCTATGACGGTTCGTATGATTTTAGGTATTATTAGCACTGGCCAAGAGTGTTGTCAATTACTGCTGGTAATTTCTGTGGGGTGCAGGAGACAAAACTTAGCTGAACAGTAGCCAAAAGCTATTAATGGGGAAAAGTACCCAGGAGTAATTGAATCTGAGTAATTTTATCTACAGATGGTTCTGCGATCTCTGCAAGGCTTATGGCAAAAACAAAACCAAAAAAATCCGCACACTAATAGAGAGAATAAAATAACTGAAACATCTTTGTGAACTAGACCTAATTTTCTGCTTGCAATAAGCCTGAGACCTTGAGACAGGCCTAGCGTGTGGCCCAAGAAACAAGCAGCGAGTACCTCCTCCTGCTGAGCTGAACTACCACCTATGCACGATGGAGTCGTTGTAAAATAATGGAGCAGTCAAGTTGAGATACGCCACTCTTTCCTCTTTATTTATTTTAATTCTCAAGAAGAGAGTAAATATCACTATGCCAGAACTTGTCCTTAGGAAAACCTCCTGGAAGGAAAGGTGGATGGAGGAATGTTTCAGTGGGGCATTTTTCTGTAATGCCTCCATGTGCAAGCAATGCTGTGGGTTCAGAGAATGTCTACGGAGACTCAGCTTGTTTATAAACCTGGGGTTTATTTCCTACAATACTTTTCGTGGTGGTTATATGAGAACTCCAAATCCTTTCCTAATTACTGATTCAGTCACGGAGGTCTTCACGTGCCCCGTAAGCCTCTTCATTCTGCAGTGCAAGAAGGGCTCTCGGGTGATCCCTTTGTAGGCCACCAGATCTTTGCAGTGTTCTGCCTTTATGGTGCTGCTTGCTACGAGTTGGTGGTACACACAGCAACCTATTGTAACACCCCTAGAGTATCCAGAGGAGTAATGAGGAGCATTTTTTTGTTTTATTTTTGTTGTTCCATTTTTCCTGGCGTGTGCCACATTTGAAGAGAGGAGGTCATGCTGAGGGTTTGAAAGAATCCCTGCAGTGAGGATAGGAATGCCTTCTTGCAGTTCCATCAGCATCACAACGGAGTTGTACCAGTGTTTTAAACCGGTATAGTACGTTACATTTTGTTTAGCGTAAAACCCAGCAAAGTAGGGATCTGGCATTTTTGGGTAATACACCAGCTCCTTCAAGTGAAGGAGAATATATCTGAAAACCACCAAGCCCTGTCACTAATGGTCTGAAGAGAACAGAGCCATGCAATCTCTTGGAAGCTGTGAAGAGCTTATGCTTCTGCACTGTAAAAACTGTCTAAGGGAGGATCCAACTCCTCTGATCTCCTCTCTTGCCTGTTTTAGGAGTCTGTAACTGCGGATGCCAGAGTCTTAATTCACTGTGGCAGCAAGCAGGGAATTCTAATATTGTGAAACGGCTACCCAGAGTTCACTAGATTTGTTCCGTAACTGTTATTTTTGAGCCTTCGTAACTCTGTAATTATTAGGATGGAGTAATTCCCAGACATCCAGCTGTGAGCTGTTACATGATACCATCAAAGCAGTTTGGTACAAATCCTGGCAAAAGCAGTTCCCTCAGAAATTAGGGCATTTTACCTGATGAGGAAGATTCCCAAATTGCCTTGCATTGCCCTCTAAGGTAAGCGTGGAGATTTTGCAGCCCACTTTTCAGGACTAACTCAGTCTGGTGTGTATTAATGTTTGCCTGATACTGCTCACTTGCAAAGCGCTTTTAGTTGGAAAAGAATCTGCCCATCTGTGGCAGAGCATTTCCCAGAAAGTTTATGCAAGTGGAGATGTAAGTGAAGGCTCTATCTGGAATTCCATTTGAAGCTACTGGTTTTTTCGAAGTCTACTACAGCAATTCAAATTAGGGATGCTTGAAAAGGGTTGGGCATTTTCCAGCTTGTTGGTTTTGCCTGTATCTTGGGCTGAAACAATCGAATATTGCCTGGGGTTTTAAATACTTCGGGTTGTACGCTTTCCTCTAAAAAGAGCCAGAAATAACAATTTCTGAGAGATACTGCAACAAAACTATATCATGTTCAACTTGAGCGCTGCGAGATCATAGTGCACTGCGAGATAGGTAATTCATACTGAACATGTTTAGGGGGTTGTTTGGCTTTGTTGTTTGGTTTTTTTTCTTTTCCTGGGCAAATCAAGGATCACCAGTTAGTGACAAATGTTTGTGCATGTGTGTGAATGCCCATGCAATGACACGAGCAGACTGTCCCTCCGATCCCGCTCCTGCGGAGTTGCATTCTGAGTTAGTCAGATGTAAGGGCAACTGCTTAAGGTAGAAGCTGCCTGTGTTTGTTCTTTTGTACTAAATGTGTTCAAAAAACGGGTTTTCTTGCTGACTACTTTTTTAACCCCTTTGCCATATAATTGAAATGAGAAAGGTCAGGAGCTCAGCAAGGATGACGTTTATTCTTGAGAGGATGGGAAAAGGTTAAAAGTAGAAACAGCTGATGAAGCGGGATGGCTCTGTAGAGAAAGCGGGAGGAAGAGAAATGTGAACATCTGTTCAAGCTATACCAGGGACTATCTTGGCTAATTCCAGCCTGCAGTTCCTTTGGAATTCTTCCTCCTGCGGTAGATGTCACTGCTCTCAGTGACAAACACGATATGGGCCTTCGGAATATCATTAATTTGGATAACAGAGGATGTAATAAAGAGGAAAAACAAGCAGCTCCTTTGTAAGTTATGCGGTCTATGAACACAACATGCACTAAAACTAAAAACGAGATTTCGAAGATCTGCAAGTCCCCGTTCTCTTCCCACTGACGTTTCCTTTTACTGGGAAAATATTTAAGCCAGCAGATTGCTGGTAGTTGTAGAGTTGTGTCCACTGACTTAAGAGTTTCATCCAATACTTAAAATGTAAATCATGGTCCCGCTGGCTTTTGTTCAGCTCCCTGCTGTCACAGCGTGGAGTCAAGGGATTCTCTCCGAGCTTCCACCAGCTTTTCCCTCCAGCTGACACACAACACACTCAAATTGATCTCCACCTAATACCGGTGTCTTCTTTTCCCCACAGTACTGTTGTCAAAGATGTTCAATAGTAGGACAACTTGGGGAGCGTTATTAATTAAAAAAACCTAAGAATGGGCCCCTTTTAATTATTAATTTATTTTCCTTGTGCCTAATCCTCCCAGCTCTGAGAGGGAGAGAGCTTTCTGAGAATGCCATTTGTTTTGCATCTCCTTGGAAGAGGTGATTAATAGAAGCAAACTGACTTTCTCGGCAGCACTGACAACAGACTATGTCATTGTCCGTTCTTAAAGTTTCTACTCTTCCTGTAAAGGTTCTTGTCCAAATTAACTGGAATGAATGTTGAGTGAATTAATTCCTGTAGTGATGCAAAAAATGCTTTCCTCAAGCCCAAAGAGGCATCTGAATGACCTTCATCCTGCATTTTCTAATTAAGTCCAAAAGTAGTGATTTATAGAAAAATGATTTTTTTTCTCTCTATATAAGTTTTTTGTAGTTAGCAAATGAGAGAAATGAAAGCATAGAATGAATTATAGGCTTGTCTTAATCTTTTATCTCCTGGGAAGAATTAATAATTTAGCAGCGGATACTGGAACAGTTGATAGGAAATGTCTACAAAACCACTAGATAAGGAAAGTTTTGGACCATTAAAAGAACTGAGCTAAGGAGTCACTTGATATCGTGAAACAAAAACAATCAAGGACTGTGAATCAAAGCGGATACATTTTGCTTTTGTTTATGTGATATTATATCTTTTAGATAAATAAAATAAGCAAGACTAATTGAGGGCAATATTTGAAAGTGCGTTTTAAATTTGCCATCCAACATTTGTTTAAGCAGAAAGGTTTTTGGACCTACTCTAGAGCAAATTATTTTGAACTCTTGTATACATGTATAGACAAGCATACACTAAATTATGGTTGCTGTGTTCTACTTGACTGGTCTCTTTGCTTCTCCTGTACACATCCTCTGTGGGTTTTAACCCTGAGCAGATGTGCTTTGGCATACTTGGGAGAGAGAAGGTCACTCAATTACTTTACAACCGAGTAGTTCATTCCAATTTCCTCAGAAGGCCAGTGGGTTGGGGTTTTTTCCCTTCCTAGTTAAACAGACACAACTATAAACAAATGAAATTCAGGATAGGTTTGAATCAACCTCCCTTGCCCCCGATGATCATGCCGAATGGAAATCACATTGCCTCTTTACTAAGTTAGGTATCTCCACTTGTGTCGGGCTTTCAGGGCAGCTTTAGTCACTACACACAGGTATTTCGATTTTTACAATTATCTGTTCACTGTAGTTGTCATCACACATGGGTTTTCTAGAGAAGTAGGAGCTCAAACCAAGAATCTATTTCACGTATGCTAATTGATCTTCCTGTGGGGGTTTGAAGAGCCTTCAGAAGAGCGTATGTGAATTCCGGTGTCTGGCTGAATGAGCTGTGCAGTTTCTAGCAATCCGTGTTGGAGGACTGCGTGCCACTGGTAAAAGTAGAGGGAAGATGCAGCTGCAGTTTTAGCCTGGTTAAACAGGCACTACAGTAGCCGACTTTACAACGCGTTTCTTGTCAGATGTGACTGCTGGGTAAGAAAAACTCCCAGAGACAAGAGCAAGCGTGATCCAGGGGAGAAGGTGGCTTGGGTCAGGAGGTGGGTTGCGTGTAGGTGCTCGGCTCCCAGCAGCCCTCTAGATTTGGTAGCAGTGGGACCTTTGAGCGAGGTACGTGAGGGACCTTCGAGGTCCAATCCCAAGAGCAGTCTGCGCTCTAAGACGATTAGAGCTGTTTGGCGGAGTCCTGTTTATCTTAAAACTACAGATGCAGTAACTAGTTTACAGCTACTGCGGATACAAGAACTATTTTACAGCTCACAATTAATTCTTGCATTGCCATCGTCATCCTGGCAAAGTTGTAACTTCAGGATCAAGGGGCTACCAACTAGATCAGGTCTTCTAGAAACGGCAAAAGTAAGACTGAGCTGGTATGAAGCAAACAGGAAGTTTCAGTGTGTGAAAGCCCAAGTCTACTTTAGAGGAAACTGAACTGCACTTTGCTGTGGTTGTCCGAAGGCAGAGATGTCAAGGAGTCAACTCGCATCCCAGGGCTAACTGCTGCATATCTGTTAGAGCTGGTACCAGCGACCTGCCTGAGACCCTCAGGAGAAAGCCTCTGGAGAACCGGTGTTCATTCAGGCAACGGAGGCAGCGGTGCAGGAAAAATCCCATTGCTGGAATTCACTGCTGCTGAATCGAGAGCTTTTTTTTCCACATGGGATTGTACCTCTCCGTGTGTATCACCTGGCATCACTACGCATGAATAAAAATTGAGGGGATCTCCATTGACTTGTTTTAATTCAGAAAGAAAATACAAAGTCTTTTATCAGGTGTGGCTTCCATGAATTACTGATTTTCTTCCTACTTTTTTCCATTGCAGTTTGAATCCATTCAGCTACAATACAGAATTCACTGCACCAGATAGCAAGATGACAAAAAACTGGATCACATTTTTGCTGCTGTTTTTATCAGTTGCTGTGGTGAGTCTTACGATGATTTTTTTTTTAATTACTTCCAGTTTTAACAAGGACATACAGAATACCAGAGAAATATGGAAATGCAGAAATAACTAATCTCGCGCTCGAATGTAGTTTCTGCACAGCAGGATCTTTATCTACCTTCTGTTCTCGTTTTAGTTGGTGTGGTAAAGGGACAGAAATAGTATTTCCTTCTGCAGAACCCAGCACAGGCTTTGCTAGCAGAGAACTTTGCAGTACGAGTTGAGAAGCGATACATAAGCAGCGCTATGCAGACTTGAGGAACAGTGGAGGACACATCTAACGCAGGTGCAGGGGACACCCTCGGTTCTTTTAATTTCACCCCTTGTATGACAGTGACACAGGATTTCAATCTGCAGCTTTGTTTTTCCGTGAAGGTTAGGAGCTTCCCATAAAAAACATTTTTCATTTTAAAATACATTTTTAAAATGCACTGCAAAGGTTCCAGATTTTGTTACAGATCTGCTTGCTTAAGGTTGGGGTTTTAAATTATTTTTAATACCTGTAAAAGCGGATGTCATGTCTTTTGAATACCTTTTTGTATTCCGAGGGTTGACTTTACGGCTCGCAAGACTGTAGAGAAACCAGATAGCTCTGAACAAGCCAAAAGCTCCAGCGCATACAGGACATGGAAAGTCTCTTTTCTTAATGGATCATTTTAGGTCTGATTCAAATGCTTTTTAGACTAACTTCAGTATCTAGTACTGGTTTTTGCAAAAGCTGTTTATGTGCTTCCGACTGTCTCAGTGCTTTCTGTGCAGTTTTCTGTGATTATTTACAAGTCTTGCAGATTTGCTACTCCCCCACGCTCAGCCAGGAGATATTTGTCAAGATTCAGCAGTAAGAATAATATCTACATTAACCAGAAAAACATAAAGTCATTTTGTCAGTAATAAGATTTGAATATCCTTTTCCTCCAGTGAAATATTTAAAATATAATATTGAAAATATTTAAAAAGATTGAAGTTTGTATTAGAGTTTGGACATGACTTGCTATAAGAAGTCTTTTTCGTTTTAGTTTTTTGCCACTGCTATCCCATCTGAAGGGCATCAGAACACAACAGAGGACTTCACTCAACTGAGCGTTACACGGAATAAAATTATGACCGCGCAGTACGAATGCTACCAGAAAATTATGCATGATCCTATTCACAGGAAAGAAGGTAGAGATTATTTTCTTACAAGGTTTTACAAAGGCAAATGGTCAACAGATATAATTGCGGTGATTCAGGATCCTCTCATTATATCCGTAACACACAATTTCCCTGCTCTGAGGGCTGTGTTAGTGGCTTTAATGCTTTATCTGATCACTCGCTCAGAGCTGACCTCAGTCACTCTACCTGTCACTGTAGTCACTGCTCCTGACCTGGCAACTTGTGAAAACATTGAACAGCTTTTGAGGTACAAAGAGGTAATTGCAGACTTCTACAATGAATTTTTTTTCTCTTCTGAAATGATTCTTTGGAGAAACTGAATGTCTGGAGGTCAGAAATGGATACGAGTATGACAGTTTAAGCTTATGTCCAGCTTCAGAAGGATGTGAACAAATTGGAAAATCTTCAGATGAGAAGGGGAAGAATTGCACAGTGTTTGAAAAAATGCCGCCTTTGAGATGAGGGCATTATTAAGTCTTAAAAAGAAAACGGAAGGAAAATACTAAAAACATCTTCAAATTTGTACAGAGGGTCAGTCATTCTGTGTGTCTTCTGTGAAAGAATTGGTTTAGAAAACCCCAGCTCATTCTCAAGAGAGGTTTATTTTAGATGTTGGAATTTGAGAGTGCAACAGGCTCTTGATGGACACTGTGGATCCCTTGTCCCTGGAGCACTTAGAGAAGCGTCTGTTCACAATGACCGCTGCAGACTCAGCTCTGCCTGAGGCAGAGGAGCTGTGCCTGCCTCCCAGCCAGGCTTTCGGAGGCCTTCCAGGAGACCCCTGGACTAGGCAACGTACGTATAAGCTTGGAACACATCTGAAATGTAAATAAATTGAGCAAAATGGTCTTTTCAAGCCTAAGGCTCTTTGCTAATGTGCATTATTAGGTCTGAATTGATTTAGGTTCTTTTGCCTACCGCGCTCTAGATCTGAGGTTTGTAAACATTAGATGTAGACCATTTCAAGGTCAAGGGTGGTGGACTTTAAAATGTGTTTGAAGAAATGCACATATAACGAACTATTCAATTAAGTGGACTTTTAATAAACTACTGCTAAATCTTATGTTTCAATGTTCTTTTTTTCTCATCGCTGCAAGTGAGAAACTTGCCTCCTGCATTCTTATATCCTGCTTGTAAGAAGCTACCACGAAAGAAGGGTTGTTATTTTATTATCAGGTCTCTACTTGTTTGCAGGACCCTACTGTAACAGGACATGGGATGGCTGGTTGTGCTGGAGTGACGTTGCTGCTGGAACTGTGTCCGTACAGCGTTGTCCTGACTACTTTCAGGATTTCAACCCATCAGGTAAGTGTGCGTGGGCTTCTACATCAACATTTTTCTTAGAAAAATAAGGGTTTGGGTGCTTGATGCCTCCTGTTTGCCCCACTCCAGTCTCTAATGCTCCAGCATCTCAGTAACTCCAAACCTGTTATTTGCATTTTCCCTTTATTACCTAGAAAACTGGCAAGCTACTTAATTTCTTCTCCGAAATATATCTTTGAGGGATTCTGTAGATTAGGAAATAGAAATTGAAGTTAGATAACACATTTTTTCCTCGTACAGATAAGCTTTTCTTTCTGACAGACAAGCAGAAATATGATTTATTCTTTTATCTCAGTTGAACAGTTGAAGTCAACGAGAGTGTCTCCCACAAGTCAATCTTTTTCTCTAGGCTAAACTTTGGATCTGTGAGCACGTGGAAATATCACAGACTTCCTTCCACTCGTCTCTTTCTGCTGCATTTGGTATTCCACAGGGTCCCTTCATGCCTCTTTCTGATGATAGAACTCATTACGTGGTCCTACAAATTGTTCAGTTTAGTTCTTGAGCAGTGTTGATGTTTTCCTGCCCGTCGTAATGTCGCAGCAGTAGTATGTCAGACGTCAGTTTAGATCTTGGATGTTAAACAAGCCATTTAAATATTCTTGTCACTTCATCTGGTAGTTCTCTACCAGTTTGATATATTTTGATACTTACTGGATCGGAGGAGGGACATCTATTTGTTTTCTTAAGGAAAACCACATTATCAGTTGCCCTTGCCAAGCAAAAGCAACGGCCTCTGGTTTTTCAGAATTCATAGTAACACGCAACATCTCTCTAGTCACAGTAATAAAGCCGCCATTTGCCAATCTTCCTTCATTAAAATACTAGGCACCAGAAAATAGAAATTCAGTGCTGACTCCTGTGTTTTTATTCTTTTTTTAAATTTTTCTTTCCATCTGTTTTGACTGTAGAAAAAGTGACGAAGATCTGCGATCAGAGCGGGAATTGGTTTAGACACCCAGAAAGCAACCGGACGTGGACAAACTACACCCAGTGTAATAGCTACACGCATGAAAAAGTGAAGGTAGGGAAGCAGCGAATGCATGTTAGCTGCGTCAGGAAACGGGTCTGAAAAATTTCAACAGGTTTCAAAACTTGAACGGCAGCAGAGTTGAGGCAACATCCGAATGGAAAAACTGCCAACCCACCTGGTTGGTCTTTTAGAGCTGATTTCACCTGCTTGAATCACATGATCAGACTTTTGTTGGTGGGAGTTTTAAATGTGTGGGTACTTGGGTAGGTCATCTACTGGTAAGCAGAGCGTGTGCCGTGTAAGAGCAGGCCTTTGGGTTCCGCTCTGTGATTTTGAAGCAGGGCCCCAGCTGAGCAGAGCTGCAGGAGGTTGGCGCGTCTCTGGAAGCTGTGCTGAGCGCACGGCGTTATCAAATGCGCTCCTAGGGACAGGCTTTTAGCAGGTGCACAACCAGAGTTTTACTTGGGATTACCACATCTCCAAGGCAGCTTTAAGCTGTAATTCATTCATTCTTGCTAACATTTGGCTGCAAACGGAGAGAATATTATTCAGCCAGGAGCAGATCCGTGCGGGCCCTTCTTTAGCGATAATGAGCCAGATTCCCTCAGGCTCTTTTGCCAGCATATTTTAACTCTGTCATGCATCAGAAGCTATTGTTTAAATGCAATAATAGCTCTGAAGAGAGCCGTGCTGCATGCTGCAGTTCTGTGTGTTGTTACATTAAACAGCATTATCTTTTCCCTTTGCTCGGAAGGCGAGTTAGATAACGCACAATAAACGCGACTGTTGCCCATCGTTCCGCTGTTACTGTTACCGCCCTGCCGTACTGCTGTTCTGCGCCACTTCCAAATCCTGTGCAAATCTTCTACGTCGTTAAGATGCACCTTTGTCCTAGACTGGTCACTGGCTGAGGCGGTGACAGGAACCTGTCATAGCAAGGCTGTCACTAGGTACCGTAGCCAAGCTTTAGCGTTTCAGGGGTAACCCTTGTTTTTTCTCACTTCCACATTTTTCTCAAATTTTCACTTAAACCTGTTGCATTGCCTTCTTTTTGTTTTGTTTTGTTTTGTTACCTCATTTCAAAAAATAATGATGGTTGGAAAAACTCTAGCATGCACAAAGAGGTACCCTTGTCTCACCTTACAACCTTCTTAAAGCTTTCCCTGGAATCTTCTTCTGTTATTTCAGAAGTCAATGTACATAGCAAGTTTAGTCTGGCAGGAGCACTTGTACGTGCACTCCAATTTTCCCTAGACTTTATTGTGATCGTGTAAGGTTCAACCTGAAAATCTTCCTTTCCTTACGTTCAAGATGATAACCTTACATTCAGCGCAACAAGAGCCATGTGAGGCAGATTCCACAACTAAAAGCAAGGGTTTGTTACTAGCGGAATTCAATATATTTATTAATTCCAAGTATTCATGATAACATGCTGTATATATTCCAAACACTAACTTAGTAGTTCCTCGTTTTTACCGTTTGTATCCACCCAGCTTTTAGTTGTTCTAGATGCAAAGCGATGTGTAAGTATGTGCTTTATCCACAGCGTTCTGTGTATGTGTCACAGCTGCCTGCGTTCGTTCTTGTATTGCAGACTGCTCTGAACTTGTATTACTTGGCCATCATCGGACACGGTCTCTCAATTGCGTCGCTTCTGATTTCTCTTGGCATATTCTTTTATTTTAAGTAAGTATATTTAAAATCCTTTTCCAAATACCAGTGGCTGCGGCAGTGTTTAGTTTCAATACTTTGCCACATCAGCCATCCCAATGCGATCGGGGCAGCAAGGAGGTGGAGAAAGTCAGTGTATTGGTTTGGTGTTGAACATTATGTTCATTTTTATTCTTTTTTAAGAAGTCGTGGCTCGATAGCAAGGTGAAACCAGAAGTATTGCAGAGAGAGCACGAGTTAGCATCTCTGCCAAATGCCGCCCCGCACAGCGCAGGCTTTCCTCGGTAACTGGCACGAGTTGAATCCTTTCTGCACAGTTCTACACGGGCTAATAGAGCTCTGCACTATGCTCCTGCCTGCTCCTTCCCACTGCGCCCTACTGCCTCACTCCATCTTTTATTTGTTCCCAACATTTAAACATGAATAGCACGCACACCAGTGACTGCGGGGCTGGCTCGGATGCTGCTTTTCTCGTGCTTTGAGCAGGTAGGGGTAGCAGATACCTGACTAAAAATGATCTTTTTTAGTCCCCTCTGGCTGAATATACTATTTCCAATTCAGATAGTGTCATTTCCCCAGCTTCTAGGACATTTTCACAAATCCCCACAAACTTTGCAGCCTCTCTTTATGAAATCCAATATTCAACAGGACTTTTCAGCTTTTTCTGACTTCTTTTCATGAGGACAAACCAAAACATGATACGATTTTAAAAGCTCAGAGACAGTAAACCATGACTTGTCTGTACTAGAATGTGAAAAGCGAGCCAATTTCATCTTGGCTTGTGGCACTTAGTGCAAAAGCAGGTGAGCTGCTTTGCCACCACTATAACTACGGCGTGTTTCTCTAACCCTCCGGGGAGGTGGTGTTTTTTTCCCTCTGGTAGAAGGATCATCTCTCCTCAGAGAACCACGTGGAATTAATCCAGATCCACAAACCACATTTTCTAGACTGTGGTTATGTTGGGATAAAAGGGAAATGACAAAATGTAAAGGAAGCTAAAGAAAGTCCTCCGCAAGCTGTTGTACTGGGATGTGCAGTTCCCCTGAAGTATTTTTAGTACCAGGAGGGTATTTAAGGATCTAGATTAATACCAGGATGTATTATGTATCGGCTGAAGCTTGTAGAATTATTCATAGCTTTAACAGGTGGACTATTTTATTTTTTTTTTGCTATTGTGTAGGGGTGCCTTTGAATTTGTCATGTTGGTCTGCTAGTCGATTGGTAGTTTCCAGACAAGACGTGCTGGATGGCTCACCACTGGCGTATCTCATGGGAAACAGTGGTCCCGTTTGTGGACAAGGTTCCTAAGGCACCCTGAAGTTAATTTCAGCTGAATGGGTAATTCCCCTTAGGGGTATATGTGGATCTCACTGAATGAATTTTGCAGTATTTGAACGTTTTAAGAAAAATTAGATCTCGAACACATCTGGGTGTCTTTGAAATGTTACTTTTTTTTCTTTTGGGGAAATGCTGGAGAAAGGGATTTTCTCCTAATGCCCAAGACATACGGGAGTCAAAATAGGAAGGGAAGTAGATAATTGTTTTTATTTTACTGCATGTACTTTAATGCAGGAGTAGGTCATTCAGATGTTCTTAGATCATCATTATGAGAATTAAGAGATTAAATGATATTATGTCATTAAGAAAAACAGTCAGAAAAAGGAATATAGGAAGGGTAACGGAGGAGGGAGGGTGGGGAGGCTTAGGAAAAAATCCTTTTATTACCAAAAGCAGTCTTGGTTTTTAAATGTCATCTTGCTCCTTGTCCGGTGATCCTTTCAATCCTTCTCTGCATGGGTGGAGGTGGGTGTGGGTGGGTGTGTTTGAATATTCAACAGGAACAGCTGCTGGATGACCCCGAGAGATGGCCCCATTAGCTGTACGTGCTTTTCCTTGTCTGCGCATTGAATCTTAACAATGAGCAGACAGAATTCCACAGTTCTCCGGGACTTGTTTACACAAAGCCCTTAGCTGGAATATAGCGCTGCCTCTCTTACCATATATGAAGGAAAAGGCCTCATATAAAAATACATTTTCAAAGAACATAAACCCCTGCTTATTATAACAATAAAGAATTTTGCATTTTGGGCATTAAAACAAAAATAATATTTAGAAAAGCCTAATGGAATATATGATATCCCTTAATTCATAACCAAACCTGTGTTCTGTATCTCGGACGCTTTTTCTCGTCTGGTTTCTTTCAGGGAGATAACAGTTCAAGCAGGGTTCATGCAGGGTAGTCCTTGTGCTGCATGGCACAGACTCTTTGCAGCAGATCCTTCAGGAGGGACCACAGCAGCACAGCCTTCGTCGCTTCTCTCTGCGTGCGGGAAAAGTTTCTCTGAGCACTTGTCTGTAGTTATAAATTGCATTTTATAATTGTATCCCATATACTGTTTATAACTTAGTTATATACAGAAGCCAAGATAAGATTGGTGTTATTTTCCTTAGCTGGGTATTTCTCTAGCTATAGGCTTAAGGAAGAAAAATGGCAAGAATGTGAGCAAAAGAGAATTATCCTTAAAAACTCTTCACAGCTTTGGGTAAATGGAAATGTAAGGCAGACAGCTTCTTCGAGCTGAGTTATGATAGTTAATTGGGAAATTCTTCAGGTACTAAAAAGAATGGTATAAATCTTCTGAAACATGTTCTGTTATTGCTGTTCAGGCCTGTTTTGGATAGCCACCGCAAAGCAGGTCCTTCACCGCAAACATATTGGAACTGAATGTACTTGCTTTGCCTCCTGTTGGTGCTGAAGGAAGGTGTTACCTCTCACATCATTCTGTAAGGCCTCTTCGTACCAGAAGGAGCTCTAGGATTTCAAAATTTCAGCGTTGTCCGCAAGTACACGCAGTTGTCCCCCCGTGTATTCATTTGTTCTTGTTTCTCTTTTCTAGGAGCTTGAGTTGCCAAAGGATTACCCTGCATAAAAATCTATTTTTCTCTTTTGTTTGCAATTCTGTTGTAACAATAATTTCACTGACTGCAGTTGCCAACAATCAGGAGTTAGTTGCGACTAATCCAGTAAGTGAAAGTACACTTGGCCTTGTTGGTTTCTTTGTGAAAAACTTCAGCAACGCAGAATCGATGAGACATGAACAGTTGATGAAATGCTGTATATAGGGAGGTTAAAACGTTCAGGAACGCTGTATCCGTGTTACGTAGTACAACAGATGTCTAACGATGATCTGGGCATTTCACGTTGGAGGTTTCGAAACAGTCAAATCACTCTAAGAGACAGAGCAAACTGAACTGCTCTTCTGAATTTCTACAGCTCGCTGCTTTCGCACAGAAACGACAGAAAGTGGCCTGTTCTAGATGATGTCCGTGAGGTTATGACGGCTGAATTCCCCAAGGAGGGGCAGTTAAAAAAGCTTTGCAACATATTTTGGATCTATCAGCTACTTTCCTGTGGCTTTAATTTTGCCATCTGCCTTTGAAATGAGAAGAATTAAATTATTTTGTGTGTGTGTGAAAGGAGATAAAGCTGACCCTTATATTCTGAAAGTAAAAAGCTAAATAAAAAGCTGTCCGTTCAGGTCTGATTTTTCTCTCTCTCTCATTTCCTGACGGTACTGGTGTGAGTGTGAATCAGTAGCCTCTCCCAAAAGGCTAGGAGTTATAGCAACGGAAAAGCCTGAAAATGAAATACATAAACAAACAAAACCCCTCACCATGGCTTTATTTTTATTTAGACCTAGAAGATAAATCTAAATTCTGTGAAAGTTAGGGCAAAACTCCAGAAGCTGAATCGAGTAAAAAGATCAATTCTCTTTCTCCTGTAAAATCTCATCAAAGTGCTGGAAAACAGGCTTGAGATAGCTGCTAATCACCACCATCGAGTGAGCTGGGTCGCAGAACACGGTAATGCACTAGTGACCTTTGCTTTGTTTTAAGCTAAGTGCCAGGTATTGATAAATCAAACAGCAGTTTCAGAGGGAGAAAAAAAAGGATCTACTGTGTCCAAATATTGAAGTTAGCTATTGCTCCTTTCCATAACCTCATCTTTTAGTGTTCTAAGTGAGTTCTGCTGTAACATTCCAACCGAGGGATATCTTTTGAATGAAGCTAAATACAAAGACATGCCATCAGAGAGCTTCCCTGGCGCCTGCCGTGCGAGGTCTCAACTGGCCCTAAGCGCCGCTGTGACCAGGTGAAAATGGAGTGTTGTAAGCAACTGGAAAACAAAGGTTGTTCTTGGGAGTATTTATGTGTTGTGGTTGGTAAAACCAAGAGGGGATTGTGCTCATCAGAGTAATTTTCTTGTGCGGTTCTCATCAGAGAATTTAAGGATTCCCTGTTGCTTGGAAGGGTCAAATGGTGGCAATGTTTGCAAGGAGGGAAGATATCACTACAGCTTTCTGCCATCATGCTTGAGGATCTCAAGGTCCTCATGTCTGAATAATAAAAATACAGACTCAGTTACCAGCTTCTATGTCACCATAAAGTACGGAATTGTATTGCCATGAAAATTCTATTGAGAAAAAATAAATACGTAACCGTAGTGAAATACAGTGAAATAACATTTGACTCGAGAAGTGTTTTTTTCCGTTGTGCAAATAAAGCTCTGAGATTTTTGCAACTTAAAAACTTATCTTGTACTCTGCTTTTTTCTCCAGGTTAGCTGCAAAGTGTCGCAGTTCATCTACCTGTACCTAATGGGCTGCAACTACTTCTGGATGCTGTGTGAAGGCATCTACCTGCACACTCTCATTGTGGTGGCTGTTTTTGCTGAGAAGCAACACCTGATGTGGTATTACCTCCTCGGCTGGGGTATGCAATTCCACCTTCTGTATTCTTAGGCCAGCGCAGTGTCTTCCCCCTGTTCACGAGGATTCCAACAGCTGCAGCTTTGCTTCTCTGAGCTGGTAGCTTTGAACAGCGACGACACACCCCTCTCCTTTGTCTCTAGTGTTTTAACAGGCTTAGAAATATTAACGTAGGAAGTTGTATGTGCCTCTATCTTTGCTGAAAGAGAGATTATGCATTTCTGGAATCAGGAAGCGACTCCTCCTTTGTATAGAGAAAATAGGCTATTATAAAAAAGACATTAAGAGGTAATTATTCATTGTTCCTCATCTCAAAGATGTTTATTCAGGAATGAGTGTTTGTTTTCAGAGAAGTCTCGCCATGTCTGGGGTGGAGGGTCAGAACTGAGTTAGAGATGGCCAAGGATTTATTTTTCCAGCAGTTCCATTTGACCTGTATTGTTCCCTAAGCAAATACAGAGTAGCTGCAGCTGAAGGTCTCAAGTAATATCAGTATCCAAACTAACAAGCCAAACCTGGTCATTTCAGATAACGCTCAACAGCGTGCTCAAAAAGTGCACGTGAGGGCTCTCTGCTCGCACATTGAGCTTGCACATGACTTGGTACCCAGGTCACTAGCTGAGATGCGCTTAGAAGATCAGAGGTGCTCAGCAGCTTCTGGAAATGGGGAACACCAGAGCGTCAAGGACCCCAGATAACTAATTTGTTTGTTTTTTGTTTTTTTTAAATTTTGAATTTGGCCTGATTTCCAGAGTCTGTTTTCAGATTTGCTTTGTGGGTGCCCTTGTTTTCTGAATAGCCAGCACGTATCAGCATGGAGATGATCAGCATTGTTAATCCCACTGTCGGAGCTGTGCTCACACACACAATTACCTTTTAAATATCACCTACCTGTTAGAGTTATTGCAGACTGCAGCCTAAAAAACATCCACGTTACTGAAGATCAGTTTTTTAATTCCAAAAAGTTGTAATTTGATTTGCCTTTTCTTTGTTGTGTTGGAATGAATTTCCTGGCGAGACAGTGGGAATAAGGTTTCATACACCCCTCGGAAAGAAATCTGAGAAAACAGAAACAAAATTTGTCCCTGTTACTTTATTTACTCTGCAGACATGCAGTCTGGATGAGGTGAAAATACAGAAGATTCCTGCAAGAGATGCAATTGCAGTTAGTTGTTAGCCAGGTTCGTCTATGAAGGAAATGTTTTTTCTCCACAGGTTTTCCCCTGATCCCCGCCTGCATACATGCCGTTGCTAGAAGTTTGTATTACAATGACAAGTAAGTAACAACTTGCTTTGCAAAGTTGTTATATTTTCTTTAAGGGAGAAAAATGGAATAGAACAGATAATAAAATGCCTTTTTTGTTGTTTGTTTGTTTTCTCTAGTTGTTGGATCAGCTCCGATACTCATCTGCTGTACATCATCCACGGCCCTATTTGTGCTGCACTGTTGGTAAGAATTTTTCAGATAATCATTTTGTTTTTCTTATTTGTTTCCTGGCTGTTCTTCATGGGCTTATAAAGTTGGTAAGAGCCTAAAGCAGCTAACGTAGAAAGGTCACTGTCACTCGTAGGACTCTCACTTAACCCAGTAGGTGCCTTGTTAAGGAGCTGTACCCTTGGACGCTCTGGTTTTGCCATGTTGATTATGATTCCACTTAACTGCTAGTGACAAGGAATGACTAAATACTACCTGGAGTACTGGGGGGGATGTTGACATCCTTCCTTCAGCTGGGAATGCTTTCTCAGTTGTTGTAGGACTGAATTTAAGCTATGAAATTCACTCAGTAGATTATTGCTAAATAGAAATAGGTGTATTAAGTAACTTTTGGGAAGTAATTTCAGTTTCTGATCTATGTGGACTTGCTCTTCCGTTAAATTGTTAATGAGTATTTGCAGAGGGCGTTCTGTGCGTAGGGAATTCTCTCTGAAGACCACTGCGTAAGTCCTGTGGTTCTTGTGACTCCCATTTTCATTCACAGTGAGATTAGCTGGTGAACTGGTATTTTGAAGATAGTGTTGATACCATGACATACCCGAGGCCCTCTCCGTGGGAAGCCAGAGGCAGCCCCACGAGATTACTGGAGATCCATGGTGTCAGCTGCTACCGGTAATCTGTCTGTTAGGCAGGTCTGCCACATGTGTTCACGTAATGACACTTTAACTAGTGCCCTAGTTGGTTTTTCATGAGCTGACCGAAGGTGTTTCTCTTGCATTTTTCTTGCCCCAGTACAATCAGGAAATGTATTTGAAAACCAGGTAGGAATAATAAAGATTAAACACAACTACACATCTTGCCTATGACGTGAAAATACCGTAAAGGAGTTGCTTTCCTTTCTGGTAACCAAAAAAAAAAGTAACATGTCAATTGAGGAAAGATAAGCCAGGGATAAAGACATGAGATGAAATGCATGTGTTTAGGCTTTGTGAACAGAACCCTCATTTGCTTAAGCAGCTTGCTTGCCAGATACAATTTTCACACTTTACTAAGCATGACCTGCTTTAGTAGACGTTTGAGCAACAATATTAAACTGCAAATTAGATCACAAGGGCGAAGACAGTGTTTGTACTTGCAGGAGCAATATCTCAAAGAACATGAAGAGGACTGTCAAGTGGGTGCCAGGGAGAATTGGCAGAAGCCAATGGGAATTTAACTCTTGTCCATCACTGAAAATCCAACAATTACATAAAGTTAAGAATAATGCTGCTTTTCTGGTCCCTGTTATTACATAACTGTGGTCAGATCCCTGCCAAAGAAAGTGGAAATGGGAACAGACACAGGTTGCATTGGACAGGAATTGTCTGCAGATAGCGTGGGAATGAAGTAGTAGAGGGTGATGTTAGTTTTTACACTGGACAAATACTGGTCAAAATGGTCTGTTTAGGAAGAATTTAATTCCTGAGGAGGAATTTAACTACAAGCTAATAAGGATTACTACACTGCTTAGCACAAACTCAACATGGAGAGAAGGGGAAATATCAGGGACCTGAGGAGAGTGTAATTCAACAGCTGCAGCCCCTATTGACGTATAAGCTCAGCTAAGTTCACAGCCACTCCTAAGGTAGCAACTAAATTCTGCAAAGTTCCCCGCATAGGCACCAACATTTCTTTTTCTCTAGGATTGCCTTCTCTGCCTTGTTTCTATTTCAGTTCATTTGCAGGTCACTGTGGAGCTGCTGGCATTTTTCTGTGTGTTCTTGCTGCAGCTAGCACAACGGGACTCCTCTGGGGCTTGACAAACCATCACAGTCAATTTGATGAGAACATATATGCAAGTAGTTCCACTGGCCTACTTCTGCTTAAGTGTAAAAATCAACTTACTGCCTTGCTGAAATCAAGACCTGTTTTCATCACTTTAAGAATTCAGTTCATCCTGACAGAAGAGACAGACATCTGCTGTGTATCTCTTCTGATGTTGAACTAGTAGATTTGAGAAGGATTAAATTTAGAAATGGAAGAAGGACTTATTGTCTGTGTGTGCTATAGGAAGTTGGATGAGGATCGCGGGCTGCATAAAATCTAAATAAATCTGTTGAGAAAGAATCAGAAGACCTTGGTTGCTTAAACAAAGCTTAAAGGTAGCTGGAGATTTCCAGGAGAAATTAATGCACTAGTTTCCTATGTAAAACAGTTTCCTGTTAAAATGATTTAAATAGCATGTAAGTAGAATATAAATAACATTATGTATCTGTCATGGGCCTCGTTGCTATAACAATGCAGAGCTGTTTATCATGAAAACCTTAACGGACATGAAAGACTTCTGCCAGGGTTGGGGAGGACATGGTGACACACATGGTCTGAAATGGCTTCCTGGTTTGCGCTTGTCCTGCAGCGAGACAGGGGCCTCCCCCTAGACCAGGAGTTCCTTGTCTGTCTAGAAGGGAGCTGTCTGCGTCTCCTTCTGCTGGCTTCTCCCTGCCCCGCTTTGTCTACAGATAGTTGTTGACAAGGACAATTACCTGGGAGATAGGACCAGACTCTCCCTTCAGTAGTGGGTCCCTGAGCAGCACTGTCTTGCCTCTGTGCCCTTGGGCAAGGTGATAGGACTGGCTGAGCTCTCAAGGGCTCTTCTAGCTGTAGTTTCTATAAGGGGCTGCCCTTACTGCACGAGAGAAGAACATATGATAGTCATCCCTAACATGGCTGGTGCTCTGGTTACTCACATCCTGAGGCTGTGGGGTGTGTACGTGTGTGTACACACGCATTTGCACAACGCCTTCAGACACATGGTTTAAGGGCTGTCATGCACTGGGCCAAGCTCCCTGGGGAGGTGCCTGAACCACTATCCTTGCTGAGATTTTGAAGACGTGGGGACAGGGTTAGGTGGTGGATGTGGTAGTGTTGGAGTAACGGTTGGACTCGATGATCTTGAGGGTCGTTTCCAACCAGAGTGACACTGTGATATACGTGTGTGTGTGTGCCTATTGGGTTTGTGGTCGCTTACAATGAGCGCTCACGTGTTGCAGAGAGAGTCAGCAGAGCTGAGGTGTTTTCAGAGAGTTTTACAGCACCTTTATTGTGCAATCACAATGCTATCCATGTACTGTGAGTCTTCTCGTGTTTCTGGTTTTTAGTATGACAAGACAGTGTGTGGGCTTATTTTTCAGTATTCTTCAGTATCACTTTCTTTTCCAACAGGTGAATCTTTTCTTCCTGCTAAATATCGTCCGTGTTCTCATAACCAAGCTGAAAGACACCCACAAGGCAGAATCCAACCTGTACATGAAAGCCGTGAGAGCTACTCTGATTCTTGTGCCGCTGCTTGGCATCGAATTTGTCCTGTTTCCATGGCGACCAGAGGGCCGGATCGCCGAGGAAGTGTACGACTACGTGATGCACATCCTCATGCACTACCAGGTAGGAAGCACGAAACGCTTTTTGCTCACTTGAGCTAGATTGCAGTTGGCATGTGAAGCGAACAAAAATGACTGCGGTGCTTTAATTTTTCAAGACCTTCATGCAATATTCTTGTAAATGACTCTAAGGTTCTCCTTATGCTGAATTTTCATTTCTGAAAGGAAAGAAACACGACGGTAGATAACGGCCCGATGCTTTTGAGTAATGTAGTTGTAGGAAGAATTCACCAGGTTTGGATGTGTGCTGTGTTTTCCTTGCTATCTACACCTGAATTGTATCAGGAACCTCTGATTATCTGAAACCTGGAAAAATCCACGTGCATGTGAAGTAACACAGAATCTTTTTCTTTTTATTTTACAGGGTCTACTGGTGGCTACAATCTTCTGCTTCTTTAATGGAGAGGTAGAGTAACCCGTTTTAATATTTTTATAATACTTTGCCTATTTTATATGTTTTTGTTTTGTTTCAGCAATTAAAGAGGTGCTAATTTTTAGATAATTTTAAAAGAATTTTTTAAAGTCTAAATTTGTCAGGTAAAAAATTAAAAGACAAATAATAATGTGGCTGCCAAGAGCAGAGCTTGGGAAAGACTACGCCATCATTCCTGGCATCATTAAGTACTTCTGGACTGAAGATCATTCCAAAAATCAGAACTTAATAGCTTATTGTGCTTGGGTCAGACACGTGTGTTGTTCGATGTGTGTTGAATAAGAAATGCACTTTTAAGGAACCAAGTGGCAGAAAGGCTTAAAAATATATACACAAACCTGTTAAAATGGCTCTTGCTTGCAAAAAAAAAACCCAACCCCAAAAACACAGGAACAAAAAGGCCCCGCTAAAAATCTAACTGGTACTTTTCCAGCACACGGCTGTAAGCGGCCTGCGAGAGCAACCAGAGGTTTTCATGGGACCGAACCCGTAGTTTCTTGTAACAGAAGTTATAAAATCGTATCAGGGTGCTTACAGAATGTCATTGGCTGGTAATACTTATAGGTAAGTATTTGGCCAGTGCTAGAATGGATTCATACACATCACCCTTTCTCCTCTTCCTAAGGCCAAAGCTGACTGATGGCAATGGCCCAAGCACCGAGTTCCAAGGTTTATTTCCACCCTCTCGGCCCCTGAAATGTAGGAGTCTCAACTATTATTTGGCCAAGGAGGCAGAAAAGATGAAGAGCGCCTTTCTCACTGTTCAGTGGGCCTGCAGCAGGGGGACGGATCTGATTTGAACATGAAGGTAGCTCCGAGTTCACGTCCCTGCTTATACGCGTGATTCCAAGCAGAAGACACCATTCAGTGTAGTGAATCTCACGTGATCACTTGCTGACACTCATCCCCTTCTCAATTTTATATGCTTTCTGAACACAGTTATTTGGCAATATCAAACAGAGCATTTCTGCTGCCCCAGTGCAAAGTAGGGCGGGGGGGGAACCTCTTGAAATCTCTCTAGCTTCTGTGAAACAACACTGTCCGCTGCTCAGCTCTGCCTTTTAATCCTTGAGGATCTTCTGAGGCTACTGAAGTCAAAACATTCATTTGAAAATATGATGTAATCAGTAAGAATTGCCTGTTAATATTCCTTTGTAATGAATTCCTATTGTTTTACATGCTCGCTTGTGCTGTGGAAGAAAAGCAAACCTGAGTCATCCCCCTAATTCAATATCCTAGATTCTCCACGGGCTGCTCAGTGGTAAAAGATGAGCCCTTCCACAGCTCCTACAAGTGGTAGCAGACGAATCGCTTCTGGAACATCTGCCGACAGGACAATGTTAAAAGGGGGATTTAGCCATTTTAACATTTATTAATTTAGGCATTGAATTTTTAGACCCTATGCCTTGACTTTGTCAGTTAAACATACCTGTCTGTACTTGCTCTCTCTAGAGTGCAAATCTATGCTTTTTAAACCCCTTTTTTTCTTTTTAAATGGCATCTTGTTCAAGAAGGGACTTACTGCTTTAGAAAGAACTGTCTCGGTAAGGAAATCCCTGGGGAGAATGACAGCGTAGTTAGGAAAAAAAGGTCTGCACAGAAAAAAAAAGTGTTTCCTTTGTCTGCTACAAGAGTCTGCTCCTGGCATGCGAGCCTGCAGGCACCCGACCATCCTGTGACATCTCTTGCTGTCCTTGCGATGCCTGAACAAAGCAAGGGCGGCTCAGCTGCTGTGTACAAGGTGCTGCTTGAGCATCACCTGTCCCAGAAACACCTCAGCAGGGACTGAGCAGAAGGAGAGGCAGCAGGGAGCGGCACTGACGCTTGTCTGCAGCAAGTCTGTGGTTTCAAGGTGAACGCTGCTGTGGGCATTGGCACCGACAGAGGGGCAAGGATTTTTCTAGTGGAAGATTAGCAATGAAAAGTGCTAAAAGCACTGATTTCTTTCTGCCTGAATCTTAGCATTTCCCAGCTGTTGTTGTGCCTTTTAATGTTTTCTGTACCAAATACCAGGAGCCAAAGCCTGTTCAGATGCTGGCTTGCAGGCCACGTCTGGCAAAGAAGGGAATAAGAGTGGTCTGCTAGCAGAGAGCTCTAGTGAAAAGAAACTAAGAAAGGTAAGAAAAATAGCTGGTATGTCCTGCTGACAAGGAACAGCTCCAAACTTCTTGAGCAGGGCAGCCAGGGACGGGCTGTCAAATACATGCACCGCAGCGCTCTGTTTGTCCCAAACCTCCTACAGACAAGGGCATACGTGCAAACCCTTCATCTTCTGTGGCAGTGCTTCCCTAAGGACACTCTGCTTGTGTCCCAGTGTCCCACAGAGTAAGATGCTTCTCGACTACCTCATCGTGTTCTCCAGTCTGAGCTGGACTAGAGCAGCCCTCGGGGTGACAGAGGTTGCAGTCAGAGGAGGAGCTTGTCCCAGATCTCTGATAAATCCATGGAAAGGTTCCTATTGAGCTGTTAATAGCAGGTGATAATGATGACCTGTATTATCTGTGTAAGGTCTGTGGGGTTTGGGTTTTTTTCTTTCCTTCCATTAGTCTATAGGAACGTTGGAGTGATGAGTATGGTCTCGGGTCTGCAGGTTACGCAATCCCTTTATCAATAGGCAAGGTTCTTTTGTAGGTTGGTTTTTTTTCTCCTTGTGGGCTACTGAGCTGTTTAGTTTGTGCTGTACTGAACATTGAGCTACTGATACGTTAAAGAGCTGATTGGGAGGAGCCCTGCATGACAAGTCACCAAAAAGAGCCATGACTAATAAGGTGAGAAAGCAAGAATCTTCCAGCTGGAACTGGCCTCTATTAATGACCGAGAACTACAGTTATATTTATTATATCGCTTGCTTTCATTAAACGCATTGCTTAATACCCTTTCTTGTAACAAAGTCCTACCCCTCCCAAGCTGAATTTACAGCTCTGAGCAGCTGCTCGACCTTCTGTTTTCACTTCATGGATAGACATGCATGTTGTTAAACGGAGTGTCATCAGGTGGTTGTCTCATTGATTTTTTTTCTGCTCTTTTTCTATAAATGATTGATTGGATGGTTTAGAGAAGATTGAAAGACAGGAATAATACATGAAAGGATGTAACAACCAGCCTACGAGAATAGAGGTGCAGTAGGACAGAGGTGAAATTGTGACTGAGCAGTAACAGAGAGGCTGCAGAAAGAATGCCAGAAATACGCGGCTTAGAAACGCACCACGAGAGCGTGATGGCACCGGGGCGGGCACAGGGGAAGCGGCGTTTGCCCGTGCAGGAAATGCTATTTATAGCAATCTGTCTGGCCAGAGAGCGAGCTAAAAACAGATTGTCTTCTCCCGAGGAGAAGCCTGAAGGCACTTGTCTGGCAGGGATACTGATGGCTCTCTTGAGCTATGGGTCTGGCTTACAAATATTATTAACAATTGAAAATAAGCCGAACAAACAGGTGTTACTGAAGCAGTCAGGAGGAAGTGTGGGACGGGATCTGCATTTAAGGCGGTTTTGCAATTTGGCGAGTCTAATTTATTTCCCAGCTCTGCCGATAGACTTTTTTGACCTTAGTTAAGCCATTCAGTTGCAGTTGCTGACGTTTTCCATCTCAAGCTCATCTCGTCTGAACTGAAAATGGCTCACTATGTGATTTTGTGTGTGTGTCTACAACAAACCACTAATCTTACTGAGGGAATTGACAATGAAAAGGAGAACAAATGGAGCATAGCTTAGCGATATGCACAGATCCCTTGATATGATTGAAAAATAAATGCCTAGCTTCTTCTTAGAGGGAATTTTGAATATTCCTCTCTTCTTGGCTTTATGAGGGATTGCAGGAAATGTATTCAGCCTGTGTGAAGATTTAAGGCTATATATTGCCATGCAATGCTAATTAAGTAATCAAAATCTTGCTCTGATGAAACAAGAACCCTCCATTTAGACTTGGAAGAAATGCAGAATTTGGTTTGAAGGGCAGTAAGATCAGATACTCAGAAGTATTAAGATACTTGATTTCTCCGGTGTTTGTAGCTTTGTGTTTAGACGTTTGGAGTGGAGTGGAATGGTTTTATGAACAGCAAAAGAGCATCTCCTTCGGCCTAAAATAGTACTAATTGCTGATGTTACTCAGTTGATACTTTTTCCCTTAGCCTGTTACACTTTTTTGGTAAGGATTTTAAGAAATATGAAGTTCTGCTTTGAGCAGAGGATTCTGATATCAGACTGCAGGAAGTCTAAAAATTACATCCCTTTTCTTCTATTTATTTTTATTTTTCATAATTAAAGCCAGAGTAAAATTAGACAAAAGAAGCCATTGTGCTAGGGAAACGTAAAGCAAACACAAAGGAAACCCTGAAGGCATATGGAAAATCCTAAAAATATCTCCCCCCAGTATCAACATTAACTGGAGGAATCGCTGTGTGCTGTTTAATTCTTTTGTATGTGAAATGAAGGTCATGCTTGTGAACGAGGCCTGTGGTTAGGGGTGCGCTGCTGGCTACGTGTGTCACTGTCCCCCCAGTATTTCTTGAAAGCCAGTGCCCTGTCAGTCAATGCAGGAATATTTTGGGTACAAACTTTGGCTGAAGAGGAAATGGAATATTTGTGATCTGTGGACAGGTTGTGGTTTTTTTGACATTAAAAAAAAAAATCTCTTAAACCTAATACTAGCTATTACCATTGTTAGCATTCCTCACTTGGCATCTTCACTGAGATGAAGTTCCATGTGGATTTCATGAATGTGACACTTGGTCAGTGCTCTATGCACAGGTGTTCAGCCGTATCGTAGGAGAGGAAGGCTGCGATAAACACAACATCCTTCCAGTGCAGACACGTCAGCCAGCTGGGGCCTTCAGCTATTTTATCAGCTTTATTTTTAACCGCGGTAGAAATACGGAATTTGGGAAATTGTCCTTCGATTCGATTAAGGTATGGTCAGAAATTAAGAAAGGCTTCTTTGTGCCAGAACCATAACGAATGTAAATCATGGTTTGCTGAGAGTGTAAGAATTTACAGCTGCTGAATGTGGCCTTTGGAAAATAAGGGTGAATAGAAATGATCTTCTTCACCTGTAAATCTGACCTGTCTGCACTGGACTTCAGCCCACAGCGGGGTAAGCAGAAAATTGTGTTGCTGCTGCTCCTCCTGTAACCTGTGCTTGTCCTGAACGACTAGTACACTGCAATTGTAAAATGTCATTATTTGACATACAATTTGCCAAAGAATAATGCCTACTTAAAACGGAAACCTTTCAGAACTTCTCATGTGACAGATCACAGGTAGGTACCCCCATTTTCCAGGATTCCGGAGCTTTACTACCTCAGCTGCTTAGCCACATTTACTGTGACACCCGTGCATCAAAGAATGAAGTCCGTCGATATCTCCCCAGGTGATTTATATGCATTTCTTTTTGTTTTCTGACATAGGTCCAGGCTGTTCTGAGAAGACACTGGAATCAGTACAAAATCCAGTTTGAGCACAGCTTCAGCCACTCGGATGCCATGCGCACCGCTTCCTACACCGTGTCGTCCATCAGCGACGTTCAAGGCTACAGCTACAACCACGACTGCACCAGTGAACATTTAAACGGCAAGGGCTACCACGACACAGAGAGCGTTGTTTTAAAAACTGAGAAGCTCTACGGCTGACGGCCACTGTGCCGGTGTCCTTGCCCTCATCAACGCCACGTTTGATTTACTGACTTCGCGGCCAGAAGATGTTACCTAACGCGGGATATGTTACTCTCCTGAACGATGCAAACTCAACCAAGGCGGTTTTCGTATGTATGTATATAGATGCATATATACCTGTGTTTGTGTTTCTGTGTATCTCTAGCATGGACATGTGTACACACATATATATCGATATATGTATGTGCATTGATCTAAGGATACAAACTTTGCCTCTTCAGTTTCTACTGTGTAGACAAAGTTGGCAATTTTTTTTTGTACAAAGGGAATCAATGAAGGATTTCTTATTTTCTGGGAAGTTTGTATGACTGCGTAGTGTTGAAGCCACTCCATTTGCCTATAGAATCTTAGAGTATAAATACCATACTGTATTGTCTTAATTCAGCCTCAAACAGAACGAAGCAAAATGGCTGAAGTAGGTGCAATAATAACAACAGATGGTCCAGGTTGATGTTACGTCCAGCGTTTGGCTGCCCAGAGAGCCCAGCGGGTAGTCTGAGATGGCAGACTCAGAGATATTGATGGTTTGGTTCGGTCAGTTGGTTTTTTCCACTATTTGAAATCAAGCATAGAGACACCGGTGCAAGTCGGAGACCCTGGTCACTGCTGTCCTGCAACGTAACGCTTTAGAGCAAGCTTTGAGCAATTCCATGTAGGCTGTTCTGGCATGTACAGGAGTGTCTCCTTCTCCTCAGGTCTGTGGAATTTTCTTACTGGCTTTACCCCAGAGAAGATCAAGGAGGCCTTACTGCCAGCAAGGATAGAAACGTGGGTAACTGTAAATCCTTCCAGACACTAATTCACGATGGAAGCTGCTGGAACTTCATTGTGGGCTTAAGGAATTTACTCAACTGGGAAATGATCATTTACGGAACTTGTAGTCATGTTGTTGCCTTTTTTTTTTTTTTTTAAGTATTTCCCTGGCCATATACTTGATAATTTATTCCTTCATTCTTGGGGCAAAGTTTTGATGAATATTGTGGGTCTTTTTGTCTGAGAAAAGCACACGAGACTGACCACAGTGCAGATGACATCGCACCTTTGAAGCCAGTGTAGGAGATTCAGACTAATCAAGTAAATTTATGTTAGTAATTGTTGTTATTTGGAAAATCCAATAGAAAGGTTGTCTTATAAAGGTTTGAAACATTACAGATTGAGAATTTTAACATTATTTTGGCATGCTTGATTCTGAATCTCCATCCATCTCAGTTATTTTACTTAGAACAGTACTTTATAAGTTGGGATTTTTTGTTCTACTGGTGAATAAAAGTCTCATTAAAAATGAGGACGGTGTCAGGAAGGCCTCAAGAAAATGGTTCTTTACGGCAATTATGCTTTTGTAAATCTTTATGCTTTAAAGAAATAGTTTTCTTAAGCAAAATGACAAAAATACTCGAGAATGAGGGCATGACATGGGGTGAGTTTAGGAAAGTCTTACTAAAACCCACAAAAGTAGGTTTATATGTATATATATTTTTATATTGGTATGTTTTGCAGGTAAGTCTACTTCAAGTGGGGAAAATCAAAATGAAGTAGAAGAAAAGTAGATGCCAAGTTGATAGACTGTTGTGCTAATTAACGTAGATCTGGCGAATGCAAGCCAGTCAAAACCATGACAGACAGCTCTGTCGGAGACCACTTCACTTTAAATACTTAGTTGTGTGTATGAACAACTCGATTCTAACATTTAAACGTTTTTGTTAGTAGCCTTTCTGTAAGCTTCATTAGCATCTCGTTCATTTGCTGTCACAGCGTTTATTGGTTTGTGACTTCATAAGGCTTTCAGAGCTTTGTATTTAGAAGGAAAACAGGACGTGATAAGCTCACGCCACTTGCACCTTTCCACAGGTTTTTGGTTTTTCTTTTTTACAGTTCCTACGTCTGAAGTTTGAATTCAGAAAGTGTTTTATTAATGATTTAGTCTCGTAGCAGAGAATCTCAGCTAGGATGCACAAATGAAGGTTTCTGTTTTGCTGCAAGGCTGTCTGGTTGATTGATGGGAATGATTTGAACGTCGGTTGGATTCTGTACTTTAGAGCAGTGTGAAATCTGGCAGTCAGATGTCACGGTCTCTTAGATTGTAAGAATGCAGTAACGGTATCGGCTACACCATGATTAGAGGTTACTTACAACTCTGCTTGCTCACCTGCGTAGCGTTACTTTAAAATCCGTGCAATGTTCTGAAAACATCAGTGGTGCAGCAAATCCCTGCTCTGGTAGAGCAGCGTTCCACGTGGGGGACCAGATCATCAACTGGTATAAATCTGCCTCGAGTTTCATTTCCAGAACCAATGGATGCCAGCTGAGAATCAAAGCCCAGGCAGATATCGGTGCACGTAGAAGTGCTTTGAAGTCCTTTATGGCATGTTATCGGACAATTATTTCAATGGTACCTGGTGGGTGGTTGTAATTAAAACGTTTGTGACAGTTTAGGGTGTGATACAATATTAGACTTTGAATTAAGCTTCCTTCTCGGCTAGGCAGTTCCAATTTAATAGCCTTTACATTTGTATCCTTTAATGCAAAGTCCTAGTTGCCTATTGCTCCCTGTTCTCTGTTAGAGGAACTTGTAATGGTAATTTAGGAGGGAAGATTGTTTTTTCACAGGAATCATCCTACTTCTAGGTGGAATGCTTCTAGGCACGTGTCTGTCTGCATTTTGGAAAAGAAACATGCATCCAGCTGGATGTGCAAGAAAACTTTTGTGGCTGTGGAGGGTTCTGTGGCACAGGGGAGAGCTACGTTTTCTACCCTGCTCCTGAGGTTAAACAACCTAGTTCCTATTCTGCATTGGAAAATACAAATTCCCTATTTCGTCTTCCTACCTCACCCTTTGCAGTTCCTACACAACCGAGAGAAGGGTCTGCTCCTTCAAATGTTTTTCTGTCACAGTAAATTAGAATCCAATCCTTATGCTGATTTCTCATGGCTGATTCTCTGCTTTAAAGAGCCTCCCGGGCCTTATCTGCATTCTCTGGGACGGAAGCAAACTGGGTTTTGGTGGCGCTGTGAGACTCCTTTGAACACGCAAACAGTTACCTGTTGTTATTTGTTCTTTCTTTGTTTGTTATTTAGTGAGGATTTATTGTATCAGTCTACAGGGGCTACAGAAATACTCGTCTTACCTGTGGTATCTATAATGCCAGCACGTTAGTATTCTATGAGAGGGAATGTCTATTTTTAATGCTACTGTCTTCAGTTAATAAAACGCTCCGTTGCAGGCTGCCCTCAGTTGTTGGGTTGGTTTTTTTCACGTTCGCATTTACGCTGTGTGTTTTTTCATTGTGATGATCTACTGCAGTGTTTGGCTGTAGAAATGCTGCAACACGTACTGCTTTTCATGAAACATTTGGGCTGGAAACCAGGCAACGTTCAAATCTTGTACTATGTAAATAAGATTAATGGAAGCTATAGCATTGTATTTATTGCTTACACTAAGAAGGAAATGGAAAAAATGTGAAGTTATTTTTTGGTTGTGCTTTATTTTCAATTTGTTCGTATGACTCATGCATTTTAATTGCTGAAAGAAGTATTAAGTTTGTGATCAATAAACGATTACTACATTTATTCTGATCTCTTGTGTTGTAATATGGAAATAAGAAAGCTGATTTAAACTAGGCTTTCATAGATGTTTTAACTGTGTGTTAATTTAAATATTAACCCAGGGAGAAAGTAATTACATAGTGCTACTAAAAATTATTCCGTTTTTAAGTAATACTTACATTTTGAATGCGTAGTAGAGTGTTGCATTTCTGGAGGAAGCTTGTGTGGGTGACTTAATATAAAATGGCTGCGCTTAAAATTATTTACTCAAAAGTTACGTATTCCTATTTCTTGTCTCCTGACTCTGCCTTTCAATAAAAAGTTAGTAGTACTTACTTAAGAAGCCAAATTTTCTGTTCCGTCCCGATCTGGCGGCACAGTAGAGACTAGAGAAAATGTGTCTGTCTTCTTCATTCTGTCAGTGCAGGTGGAGTTTCTCTCAACGCGGTGTTCAGCCAGAGCTCAGCCAAAGAGATTTATCTGTGCAGAAGCTGTTTTGTTCTGTACGACCTACAAGAAGCAAAGCAATAGAAAAAATGAGTGAGATTCCCCCGTCCCGATCAAAGCGATGGTGTCTGCCCAAAAGCTATGAACGACAGGTATGTTTTAAATCACTGTAATTGAGTCTGTGCTTTGAAAAGTGACGCCTGTCTCACTCCAGAAAGATGCCCATCAGCACATAATTGCTAAACTTCGGAATGGCATCAGCTGGTGATCAAACCACTCGAATATAGATCGGGGAAATGCCAAGGTACATGGACACGTAATCTACAATTCCGCACCCGCCCAGCTTGCCCTTCAGCAGGGCCTCTAGCCACAGCAGTACATCGCATAAGCCATGACTGCCTCGTTCCAGTATTTTTATATACTTCTAAGTTTCATAAATCACATCAGTATATATTATATACCAAAACAGCAAATAAGTGCTGCTACATACACTGCACTTGTTGTTATCTAAACTTTTCCAGTCCTTTGCACGTAATAGTAAGAATTGATACCTCATTGTCCATGTGGAGAAGCTGAAAGATGGATTCAGTGGTTTAATGAGTGATAGTGTTGGGATGTGGCCTGACGGATTAAAGTTGTGCTTTGGACATGGAATAATGGAGGACCTCAGCTCTTTGGCAGCTCTGGGGGAAAAAACAATTATTTATATTTTATTTTATTTATTTTATT